>LR736865.1:4154733-4288130 GCA_902654985.2 Oryctes borbonicus
TATTTATAGACATATATATGTAATAGTGTTAGGATTACATTTGGCAAAATTACAAATGGCCAAATCATTTATCCTATTGCAAAGCGTACGCTTTCAACGCCGCCTTATCGGCACGACGCGACGCCCCCAGAACGAGTGAATTCCACCGCTAGATAAACTTGTAGATTTTCCAGATGTTAAATTACGGTCTTTGTCAAAAAGTCACGAAATTAATCGAATATTTTAACGAACGAACTTGTAGTTCTTGCTCGACGGTTGTCGGGAAATAAATTTATGATAATCCCAGATAATGCCTAAGCGCATAAAATTTATTCGGTTTTAATTGAAAGTTTGCGCTGATTTCAGCGAAAAGGTAATTTATCGTATTTACATAGTTCACAAAAACGGATCGTTGTATTTCACGGATTTTGCGCCGGATGCATAACTGTCAGTGCAATTATCCGCTGTTTTTTTCTTCATTCTGCATAGGAATATTTTCATTGTTAAAACGATGTCTGCATTGAAAACATAGGAAAAAATCTAATATTTTAACTATTCTTATGTGCGCGTCAGTTACATATGGAGAGATTATAAAGGTTCGTCCGTATTAACTTTTGAACGATTGTTCTTATCGATGTCTACATTTTTCCAAAGAATGGGTACGATATTTGATACTTTTATACACAAAAAGGCTTCAACTTCAATTAAAGATCTAGGGGTGGTCTTTGATCTTTCTCTATCGTTTTCCAATCACATGATTCAATCGATATCGCCGTGCTGTAAGATCTACTGATTTATTTATCGCAACTGCAAGGACTTCCGCACTATCTTCTTTCTTTTGTGCACCTCTTCGATCTCCCATCTATGTCACTTACATCAACGCAATTGAATCTACACAAAGAAGATTCGTGTATTTTCTATCCGAAGGATCCTATTTGGTAAGAGGTTGTGAGTATAGCGCTCTGCTGCATAAATTTAATTTTACATCTCTCTCCACAAGAAGAATTATTTCTCTCCTACAATTCCTGTTTTCTTTGGTAAATATAACTGTTATCGATAACGGTTAACAATTTATCAGCAAACACTCAGTGTGTAGTAGTTTGCAATATGTTAAATGAGGCGTAATTAGATATTTATCGATACCGTCGCTTGGCGAACATATTCCTCACGTACATAGATGTAACTACCATATACGGACGCGTCGCTTAATCCGGACGTTTTTAGTGGCAATTTAAACTGACTAGGTAAATATTAATTTCCACAATCTACTTACGAGGCCCGCAGTAAACCCGTAATCCGTTTCGTTAAGCTTGACGCCCGCTCGTAGAGAGACCGTGCCTCTTTATCCGCGAACAAATATGCATTAAACGTAGCGCCGACCGCGCGTTTAAAAGCGATTAATGTAGTGCGCCGAACGAAGCACATTTTGATGTATAAGCCGGCTGCGAAAGCTAAATTACTCGGACCGAGCGACCGACCGAGCCGGACAAATCGTCAGAGGTGCACGATCGTGTTAGTTAACGGATGTTTGGCCCTATCGGGGGATCCTCCGATGCAGTATCTAAATACAATATGTGCTTCGGAATTAATTTTCGTTCTCTCCTTGTTTCCGGCTCTTCCTTCTTCGTTCACTTATTTTACTCTATCTAACCGAAATAAGCGATAAAGAAGTATAGACTACATAAGCGTACAATCTCATGATCTAACGTAACTTGAAATCGTGAAATTTGTTTTGAAAAATAACCAATGATAGGAATGTGTAATATTATTTACTTATTTTGATAAGTACTTAGAAAAATAATAATAAGTCCCTGGCGCAGTTAGCACCTAACATCCATTTAGCATAGCTAGTTAACATAGTCAAAGGCGAGGCTGTTATTGGTCATGGTATTGATGGAATCGCTCACGGCACAAACAATGTGAAGAGAGAAAGCATTAGCAAACGGACGTGTTTCTACCTACCCGGCGTCATCAGCGTTGCTCCAAGTGCTCCTCTACCTCTCACCGCTATTTGCCACTAAACTTATAACAATACAATGCAATTCGACGCAACAATCAATTACATTTTTTTATGCCTTTTTCACATACTTCGCTCTAATATATTTAATTTTCTACAAAAAATTCTAGTGATTAGTGTATGTGTACCTTTACTAAATAAGAAGGCTGACGCTCCATTTAGATGTTTAGAATGAATTATCGTTGCTGTCTTGAACAGAGCATAGATAATTTTAATTCGGGAATATTCATCCGCACGGTTCTAGAAATTTCAACAGCGACCGTTTCGTAGAGCGCAACTATTTGCAGTAGTCGGCGAGCCTCAAACAGTGGAATGCTGTGCCATTTAACAAGAGCCGGTTTTTTAATTAAAGTTTCCCGTACGTTGAGTATTCAGCAGATATGTTCAGTAAATTTACACAGTTTTCGAGGAACTGAAATGGTGAAGGAATGTCGTTGGAAACCTATGTAGTTTCCAATTTTAACGGACTATGTATACACTGTCCACCTGCAAGTAAAAAAAATCAGCAGCGCCAAAGAGATTCATTTAAAGTCTGAACGTTAATTGAACTGTAAAAAAAAAACAAAATAAATTTAATGTTGAATTAAATGTGGAAGATTGAATTTTGTGTTCCTTGAAATTTCATCGAACGACTCCGGTCGTCATCAGCGGTCAAGTTGATAATACTCAGATCTCTCCAGCTTCTCAAAGTGCCAACAGAGCATGGTTTCGCAACTGAATTTCAACAGATGACTCAAATATTTCACTTCTTGGAGGTGACGGTATTTCCGCTATTTGTTCCGCTTAGGTTTCGCCTACTGAGGGGATTAACTTTAATATACCTGGTTTCGCAAGTATAAATCAACCGTATTTACCGAGTCTAATTTATTTCATACATCGTATTTCGTTTCAATTTAGTTTTGTTAACTTTGATTGTTGTTTATCTTGTGATTATTCTTTTCTTCACTTTAATGATAATTATTTAATTTGAATGCAGCACGTGCTTTCTTTCTTTGTTCTATGTATATTTGTATCATGTATATTTCATACTCTTGTGCGGAATTGAGCTCAAATTTTATATCGAACTGTGAACGTGTGGCGATGAAGCGACGCGAGCGGTGGGGACCAATTAAATTTAATTATTCCTTCGTAAACTTTTCGTTTGACCAATTCTTACAGGTCTACACTGTTAATCCTATTTATTTTGTCTCTTTTAGTATTAATTTAATAAACCTAGTTCTTATTGATTAACATGTGGCTCTTGCCCTTTTTTATGCCAATCTATTCTCATATCTATTTAACGCATTTCGTGGAAACTTTATTCAAACACACTAGCAATTCATGGTTACTGCTCAATTCATTGACAGAGCTTATTCTTAACCGTGTGGTGCCTATTTTCCGGTTACCATCCTTTGATAGTTTAATTAGCTCACGACTGCCGATTGATAGCTAGCTGGCGCCCTAGATGATAAGCAACTATAGGCAGGTCACGAATGCACATCCTTGAAATATAGGTTTTCTTCCTTCGTAAGTGATTGGGAATTGTTACCTTCGAAGAGCCCGTGCGCGAGGTGGTCACCTTTGATTTGACAACGGATGGAAACAGTCGAATATAGAGTGATTAGTGATATTTGTTTTTGAAAAAGACCTGTACCTTCGTTATCGACCTTAAAATATTAGATAACGGAATTTAAACGCGCCCGTACGAGCGCAGTGGATGATCCCAGATAGAAAATGCGTGATATTAGTGAAGCTGCGGGCATCTCAATTGGCGTAGCGCATTTTTTAGCAGCTGATTTAAATGTAAGGATGCTTTTCGTAAGACGGGCGCCGCGACTGTTCACAGTTGACCATAAACGCGCACGTGTGTCAATTTCAAAAGATTGTTTGGCGATGGGGTCAATTCACAATTCAATTCAATGACGAAAGATGGATTCATTACAGCACATCGAAAAGTAAAGAACCTTCCAAACAGTGGCCGTTTCATGGCCAACCGGCGCCAAAGAAAGCAAAGCTACTCTATGGGTCAAGAAGGTCATGGCTACCGTATTTTGAGATGCACGCTGCACAATCCACAGGGCAAAACGATTAATGGCAAGTATTGTGCCAACTTATTAGATCATTTTAGCGATAGGGTGAAGAAAAGAATTTTATTTCAAGACAACACAGGTATGCACACTTGCGTCATCGCCATGGGAAAATTTCATGGTTTAGGATACGAATTGCTATCCGCCATATTCGCTAGATTTAACCCCCAATAATTATTTCCTATGTCCCGACTTGTCATAAGTCGAACAATTGTATCATACTTCTCAACAATTTCAACAATCAGTCCTTTCACGATCCAAGACACTGACGTAATAAAAATACACCAAATATTCTTAGAGAATCGAGATCCTTTATTGCCACACCAGTAACGCATCTAGTTACTCTTTCCAAAAAGACATATCCCTGGTGTGTCTGGAGAAAACAGTGACAATTCCCAGTGCTTATACTTTAATGCTATTAATGCGGGTCCATGATTGAATTCGACCAAAAATTACAGCACTTTGAGTAGTTTGGCCATAAATTAATTCTGATCGACAGTACTTTGCAGTGCCCCGGTAATCACTTGAATGAAAGAAAAATACTTCTAACTTTACGCAAACTTCGCAGACAATCTCAAAATCTAAAGCGAAAATGATAAATCGCTGAAATAATAAGCGAATTCCTCGCAAATTATGCGGAGAATTATCGCCGCGGTATCATTATTACTACGTTCAGCGCTTGTGCTGGGCGCACGTTGCAGAAACGAGCGAATTTCCCAAAGCTGCGAAAAATGAAAGTATATAAATTTTCCGCGGAACAAGACGCCACGCCGTCGCGTTCTCTCTATTCCCAAAGGCGTACCTCGTGCACTTTGCTTTGTTTCGTTTTGTGCAGCAAAACAAAGCACAAACAGTACGCGCGAGTAATGTAAACAAGCGCGGCATAACGTCGGAATTTCCAGGAAAATACATAGAAAATCATCGCGGTGTCGATATGGAAAATATTCAGACGTGAGTGCATTGTCTGGTTCGGTTCGTCGAGGTACGCTATGCGCGCAAGAATAAATAGAGCAATATGCAGTAAGGAAGGGAACGGCGAAATCTTTTCGAACGGAATGGAAATGGTTTTCGCGAAGACGGTAAATATATGTACATCCTTCCAACGTATTCAATTATTCCTCCTCTGGTAATGTTTATTCTGTCCCTTGTTTAAAGCTGTTTGCTATACGTAACATAGAAAATGTTTCGATTCAAAGAACAAGGTTTTTATGTCAGTTATAACTAAGTCTGCAGAAACGAGTACACTTTCCGTGCGCTTCACGAAATTAGCAGAGACTAGACAGACTCGTGTTTTGTCGACTCTCCTGGAAACCAGGAAGCAACACGAATCCATTCTCATAAGACGAATAAACACGAGTCTGTCTAAATCTGCTAATAATGCGTCAGGCGCAACTCGTTTCTGCAAGCTTAGTTATAACATTCATAATCAGAGATGAATTGCAACATTAATTGTATAACTGTACTACCAACGTAATTAAATACCTGGAAAAATCTCGTCCTGGTAGGGAATTGAACCTAACATCTCCCGTTTACCGGACGAGCGCGCTAACACTTGCATCGCAGGGACCTTTTTTAACTTTTCAATACCTATAACATCCTGTCTGCAAATATATCGTAATCTTTAATATTTCGGCAGACAATTTAACGTATATTTTTGGATATTTTCGTTACTTTCCGCTTGTGCAAAAGTTTGCACCTAGCGTGGTGTTCTACGTGTTGTATAGGCTTAAGGAGAAGAAAGAAAAATTGTCCTAACTACAAAAGGAAATGAACAAGATAAAATACGAAATTCCAACTTTTCTGATAGTTGAGTGTAGGCTTTCACGACCGTAATCCATAGTAGAAATGTCTTTCGGGCGATGTCGTGTAGTTAATATTTTACCAGCGAAACGTCAAGTAAAATATTAACTACACGACATCACCCGAAAGACATTTCTACTTTCCATCTTTTCTGTTTCTGTAACCTTTAATTTAACTTTTCTTTTAGGATATCCGTTTTTTTTTTGTTTTTTGTTTTCTAGAAATAATGTTACCTTCATCTGCACATCAGGACACACTGGCATTGATAGCAACGAGGTGATCGATGTCCTTGAACCTATACCCAAAATGCATGTTACCCCCTGAAGCGAACAAGATGTTCTGCGAGCCTAGGGTGACTCTATTACTTCAACTCGTGCGAGGACATTTGTCTTGCTCAGCCGAAACAAAACCAGAAAACTCATAGAACTTGACAGAAACTCTGTCAGGGTGCCTGACCGCAATGCTTGCCGACCAAGTTCGATTAAGGAAACAAACCTGAACAGAATAGAGATCACTCCACAAGATGAGCGTCGTCTGTGGTCGGAAGAGGAGACAACAGTTTAGTAGGGCTTTTGTAACGCCTGAGGGTCTTTGTGAACTTCTGGAATTCACCCTCAGGTCTACTCGGAAGAACTTTAAAAAATTGCATTGGCAGCCTACAATAGATCTTAGTAATAGATGAGTGAACTAATCCACTCTCCGAGCTTTGTTGCTATTGTAATTAGGCATCAAGGAACATTTTCAAAAACCGGAAACAGAAGATTTGAATGGCTGCTTATAAAAATTAAGCCTTAATATTCGATCGAAAAAAATACCTAATGGGAATATAACGAATATGCTCGAAGCTACAAATTGTTACATTTTACATCCACCGCACAGATTTAATACAATCAACCAGACTATCTGCACACACGTAGCTACACGCGAACATATCTAATACTATCAAATTTGCATCCGTTTATATCATTAAGCATCCAATTGAGCACTAATCTAGTTAGATTAATCAATTTCACATCATTCATCTGGAGTGAACTCAAATGAGGTGAATACATGCATTATCGATGACGCACCCATGTTGCGTGCATTACGTATACGTCCCCGAGCGCTTTGTTTATTATTACGCATGAAGCGTAAGCTTAGACCGTACCTGCATTTAATTCAACTGCATGACCAAACATTTACTATTATTAATGGAAGATTGTGCCTTTGTAATTGAGGCTAATAGAAGAGAATGGCCATATTGAAAGCAAAGATTAACAATTTTGTTTATTTAAATATTACAGTTACCTCTAATGAATTACATAATTAGCTTTTAAGATTCCTTCTGTTTACATAGTGTCTGTTCAAAAGTATAGCTCATTTAAAACAGTACGTTTATTAAAGCAATCGGTGGTAGCAAACCACTAAATCTTGAAGTCGACAATAAATGCTTGTTAAGGACTCTTATCATTTTATTCTTAATTTTATGTTAATGAAACCATTACTTCACCGTGTTGCGAAATCATCTCTGATCAACGAGGGCCCGAATATAGAAGCAGCAACGAACTGCCGCAGTGGGCAGCTCGAAGCTCTCACTATTCGGTGAACCATTGTCAAAATCATCAATGCATATATTGAAACACGATTAATTTGAATATTCGGCCCGGAGTTTTTGCAAGCGCTTATATATATATATCTATTAAAGGACGCTATGCAGAGAATCACGTCAAGTTTTTACAAAAATAATGAAAGAAAAATATTTATTTCCAATAAATTCGCTCTTAAGATTTATATACTTTTACATACGTTCGAATCAACTCTCGAAAAATATTTTCCACTCAGAAGGATTTGTGATTGTCGCCTTGTTGCTACTGTAGAGTGCAGTAGTAGGGAGCTTATACTGCGTATAGCTTCTAACAAAAACGTTTGGGTAACGCTGCTCGATTATTTTTAAAGAATAATATTGGGCCGAGGATGCATGCTTGTTTTAGTTCATTAACATATTCCAAGTTTCATGTTTTGTCCTTACATGATTTTTTGGTTTTCTCTAGTTATTTATTATTTTTCTCCTAATGTCTCCCACGTATTCTTCTTTTCTTCTTTTATTACGATCTTTACATTTACCTTAGCCATTTTGTATTCTTCATATTTCTATTTATCCGTGTTACACATAAGATATTTAATAATATAAACATATTCCTCTTCATAACCGACGAAATGTTACCTCAGAAGCTTCTTTTCGTACCTCTAATTACAATCAGAAAACCTCTCGGAACAGTCTACCTGCTCTCCATTAATCAATTAGTCCGCCGAACTTTCCACGGAACTCGGTCTTTTAGAGGCGAGCAACGGCGCAGTGCCAGTTTCTCGACGCCCATCACTCCGACATCGTTACGTCCATACGTTCAACTCATATCCGCGCTTCGTCTGGAACTCATTGCGCAAATAATTCACTTATTTTAATCAACGTTCCGACGGACCAACTTCGATAATTCGCCGTTAGTTGGCCGGCAGCGACGAGAAGTTGGTCAACGAAGTCGACAAATGTGATGTCGGTTCGTTTGTGAAGTTACCGTGACCAACTAATAAGTTTACACAACCGTTTTCAGTTTTTCAACGTAATTGAGGCAAGTGGATTTCTAGATGTCGCGTTTGTTTAGAATAAGCAGAGCTGAAGGAAAAGTCTTTCAATTATATACTTCATATACAGGGTGACATTGGAAATACTACAATTCAGAGTACCGCGCGATAGAGAACTGTAAAATAATAAAAAAATGCTCCGTAAGCTTTTTGTTGCCAAGGTTATTTCCTTTTAACATCTCATAACAAAAAAGAAACGCTACTTGATCGACATGAGCATGGTTCAAAACGCCATCACGACTAAAACCTAGTTCGTCGGTGAACAAAATTAATGGTAGAGCATTAAATAATATTCCGTTTCAAACCGTTTCTTTTAATTTTTATTCAAATATTTTATTTATTTTGCATATCTATTTATATTATAAAGCGTTAAACATTATTTCAAGTGATTAATTAATTCTCGGTTTAACTTTGAAATAGCTCAATATCAATCCCTCTCTCTCTCTCATAGGAATCACTTTCCTGTTCATTTCATTTAACTTATCCACGATTACATTTCACGAAAGTACTTAACGATACGCTGTGTAAAGATATCTGATACATCCGACCTTGCGTCCGTTAATAGCCCGAGCAAAATCTTTTCCTATTTCCCGAATAGGATATGTCAGACGCGAAAAACGACGTTGAAACATCCGTTGTGCATTGAATCTGAGAACAGTCTAGCGAGAAGCCGCGAGGAAAAAAACAACAAGAGAGGGTACGATAATGGTAGGGCGAACGTAAAGAAGGCTAAGTGGAAGCGTAGCCCTCGTATTATAAAGTGGTCTCTTCACTACACGATGTCTGTATACGGGGAACATTAGAATCAAGTGCTTATTGTTCAGTTGATATTATGGAGCGGATGGAGGGCGATCCAGACGCTGCGGCGCCGAGAACGTCCTAGAGAGTTAAGACTCGAGTGGGCAAGTGCTACACACGTACATACGTATATCGAAGCCTCTTACGAACACACGCACGCATCAACGACGAATTTCTTCTCGGTTGCTGTTTTCATTGTTTAAATGAAGCCATGTGAGAACGGGCGAAAGGTGACTTTAATGGAATGTTCTAGTGCTCTTTTTTTCACGCGCGTCTATTCATCAAATCGCAACCAACGTCGCTTTAAAATGTTTGAGATTGAGGTGCTTTTCATACTATGATGAAAGAATTACGCAGAGTAGATCACACATTGCCCCATTAACAAGAAAACTAAATAATTTTGATGAAGGGATAGATAGGAAATTATACAAATATTTCCCAGTATAGGTCGATTTTTTTTTCGAAAAACTGCTTTTATCGTTTAATAATGATGGCAAGGATTGTGACGTGGCATAGCAAACAACACCACAGTATCGGCATACTCCGCACCACCCAAGTTTAATTCATTAATCCAGGACAGCCCTTTCGAGACAGGATCCTCATTTTCAACCGTTGATCGAATATCCACTGACTGTGAGTCTCCATTCCGACAGCCAAACTGGCCATATAGCGTCAGTACAAAGTGTCTTTATCCACTGGCTGCATAAATTGTTATGCCATCTGCGTACATCGACAATTGTAGGGATGTCTACAAACAGTTCTGGCACCAGCAGGATCATTTTGTAGAAGAGGACCCGGAAATCCCTTCACCCCCCATACATTAGATTTTACACATGCAACTCGCAATCGGCTTACTCCAGTACCTTAGTTTCACGAAACCAGCACTCAACTGTATAAGTACAATCCCGTAACAGAAATAATGCGGTTCGCGTAACAACTGCATTACAACTTCAAGCTAAAAAAAGCACTTACAAGTAAATGCACTTCCGCATAGTTAGCAGCAGATTAAATTAAATATGTCATTTACTTACGGACGCTATGTCCTTAAAGCAAAGTCGTTTACATACGCTAAAAGGAGCATTAAATTTACTTCTCTACGAAAGCAAAAAACATAAAACTGAAAATAAGAGATGGAAGATGGCTAGAGGAGGAGAAATAGAACGAAAGGAAAGATGGACAAGGGAACATCGGACGGTACGCTACCGAAACCGCCTAATGTGCAGAAATACTTCGGGGCAAATTTATTTGTCTTGTTCGCGCCGTAAATAACGTCACGTGTTATTAAACCCGCTCTAGCCCGGCCCTCATGAAAACCTCCGATAATGGACGGGTAATAATGGAACTCGACTAGCAACGTCATCGCACGATGAATGGAGATGCACGGCCGATGCATAATGCAACGCCATTTTCCCATGATACAGCTACCGGAACTGTTCCGAATAAGCTGGTTTCCCGAAAGCAAAGTTCAGCGCGTTGCTACTATTGTTACCGAAAGTATACAGAGTGATTCATGGAGATCGCGCAATGGACTTATTTGTGAAAGTAGTAAAAATATAATTTTCCCAAATTCAACAAATTAAGCGAACAATAAGGATCAATAGAAAGGGGACTTCTTATATCCAACATTGTTCGTTGCAATTATTGATCTCCTTTTTGGATGGTATAAAAGGACCAAGTTGTACACCGCATTACATTTCACAAAATTTCTTAAATAACCCAAAAAATCCGCTGAGTCCAGATCGGATGATCTCGGTGGTCATGAATTTTCACAAGGTTTGCTTATAACACGATTTTGAAGAACAGCAGTTAACAAGTGTTTAACATCAATGGTAAAAATCTTGTTTGCAAATGCGTTTTCGTTTTACAACTGGAATTGCATAATTTCTTAACACCGGTAACAATTACGACCTCGTCCTTCTGTATTTCTTAAAAAAAAAAAATTCGAAAAAATACGGAGTAATGATGAAATTAACTGCGAAACCCCACCAAACAATCATCTTCTGGTCAATTCTTTATAGACAGAGTCTATATTTCTAGAACAGTTGGTTTAGCTTACATGGAAATCTTAACACTTTTTACCTTCGTATTGCTTCGTTTGCTTTTGGTTCGCGAACTAAAAGAATGCTATGCGAAAGCCTTTAACAATAAGTTAGATTAGGCATGAAATAAATAGACTACCATCTAACCACCACGTATAGACGCGCATTTCACTACATAACAGCACATCGATGCACATTCGTGGAAGATGGTAGTTAATCTACTAATTGTCTCTAGTTAAAGAATAATTTGCCGAAATATTTGCAAACACTTCTGTGATTGCAACCAGGAATCTCTCGCATCACGGATCGATCAACAGCTTAATTAGCCACAAAATTAATCAAATTAATAATTAAGTTAGGCAATCACCTAACCACCATGAACAGGCACAAATTTCGCTGTGTAACGACTCATCAGTGCATATTTGTGGAAGGTGGCAATCAATCGACTAATTGTCGTATACATATACAGATTACGTAGCAATATATACAGATGAGAGTGATGCCCTAATCACATAATTTGCGGAAATATTTCCATTACGATTATTGCCATCTGCGAGGGCCGCAAGGATCGACCAATAGGCGTATTTAGAAATATATAAGGTTATTTTTATTTTATTCGTAAAAACGGTGTAAATTGCAAAAATCCGAGAATCGTCGAAATTTCATGGGTAGCCTCTTAACGGAAACCGGCATTTTACGATACTCGATAGGTCCTACAAATTTACCAAGTTTCAACCCGATCGGTGAGTGACGTTCAGTGTATAACACATTAGGAAGCAAAATACAGCTTGTCTAATTAATCAATGCTTTTTATTGAAAAATAAATTTTTATCTATAATACCGCCCACCGAAATTTGAAAAGAATATTTCCATTATTTCCGGAGGTATTAAAAAAGTAAAGAGCGATTGCCTTAAATCACCCCGTATAATACAATGGATACCACATTGATATTAATTAGTTCAGTTACATATACAATAGAGGCGGTTTCGTTAAAATTCAGTCCGCGATGATTTATGTTGTCTATCGACGACCAACCCGAAGTTCTCGTCTCGGCCTATTCAATTCGCCCGGAATCGATGTACCTTTCCTGCAACGCTAGGGGTGTTTAATGCAAATAATGATCGCTTTGGTACATTGTCCACGCGGAACCTTACACATATTACGTGTTTATTGCTTTTCGCATGGTTTAACACTTTCGGGTCGTTTTGCATACGCAGATCGTCAAACACGGAGGCTTTCTAGGTAAATTTCCAACGTGAGCGAATGTACCACGTACTAACATTGTCGAAGTATCGGCGAAACTAAATTTTCACAATATAAATTCTACGTTTAATACACACTTTTACACCGCCGCACAGTACGATATTGTAACAATCTAGCGCGAGAAAATTAAAAAAACTCAATTCCTCAGACGTGCAATCGCACGTTATATTTTTGCTTAAATAGAAGCTTCATTTTAATAATAAATATAGGTAGTATTGCAAGATACCGGCTTTGCCAATGGTGTCCGTTATTGTGCTTTATACACGCACAATTTGCTTCTTATACCATTAATCCTTATTATTTCCCCTTACATTTGCAATAACTGTGCTTCCCAAAAAGTATGTATTTGCATTCTATTTTCAAATCCAGATCCACAAAGCCAAATCGAAGAATTGCTTCAGCCTATCGCAGGCTTGTCGCACAAACGCTTTCCGCGTCTTTTCCGAGAGTATTGGATAGCGATTAGTGGTGCATAACTTTTTATAAATTGCTTATTTTCGCCCGTACACAGCGACAACCTTTCTAACCGAGGACGTAGCAGCTTACGCGTAGTTATCGATCAGCTATTATTAATTATTAATAATTATCGTGAACGTACTTATTTTATATAGTAGATCTACTGCATAGGTACTAATATGCGCTTATTATTAAATATATGGGCTCCTTATGAACTCGCTGAAATCACTACAGTTTACCTATCATATCTTAGTAGGCGTATCAACTCTTTTACCACAAGCTCTCCAGGAAAGCAAATGTATCCTTCTGATATTTTTTTCTAACACGTTTAGCGATTTTGCTTCATACAGAAACCTAACCTATCATACGGGTTACATTCTCTAATCCCACCATCAAAAGGACGACAACTAAGCTTAAAATAAAGGTGGAAATCCGCTCGGCCCACTATTTAACAACCATTTATTTAAAAGAATAGTGGGGTACGGTAGACAATCTAACGGTCCACGCGTTCGCTTCCCCTAAGCCAAATTTATACCCGTTTCGCACTGTTAACAAATTGTATAAGGACCAGCGCAAGCGAAATACATCTTTCTTTACGTCCGTTTTATTTTTCGACCCGAAAATTAGAGCCCTATTCAATTGCTAAACTCCTGCGTTCCGCTCACGCCCAGTACAGAAAACTGTTTAAAAGAGATCTATTTCAATGTAACCGACGTCGTTTCTCCTGACGGGACGCCGCCAGGGGCCGACGGCACAAAAAAAGGAACACGCGAAAGAAGGAAGGACAGTAAAACCGGATGCGGGTCAATTGGGTTATAAATAAACTTGTAAGGAACTCTGGCGGAGGCGCTGGCGTCGCCGGTACATTCGGACGCCCTTTCTCTACTATCGCATTGGGGGAATTTGAAAAAAAGAGCGGGCAACCAGCCGACGACAGGATTATATGGGGATATATCAATAGAAATAAAAGAAACCGGCGGTATAATTTAAAATCCATTTTCTTTATTTAATCGCCTCGAGGGGACCCATTCGACGGTAGTAAGCGCAACTCGAGCGATAATAGGCGTAAATCTCGACGCCTCCGAGCTAGGGAGATAATAAAAAGAAATATGGACTGGTGCGATTTTGAAGGCATGATTTTTGCTTTTATTTTAGTACTAAAAAGGAATTAGTTAAAATAACTAGATCCTTATAACATGGGATAACTCTATAAACGATCGCTGTACTCTTTACCAACGAAGTAGTTTTTCTTTTCTCCATTCTTTAATATCGTGGTAGTTTAGCATAATTACTAACAACTTATTTAATTGTAAGTAATTGCACACAAATCTGTTCATGTTCTTCCAGTGCGTAACCTTCAATGTTTGGTACTTTTATTTTTATTCACCGTCTACAGGGTGTCTAGAGGCACTCCCAGACTTTACAGCCGGAAAAATTAATTAATCAATTTAGAAAAATCAATTTTTCTCCAGTTTATAACTAGCTCCAATTTTTCATATTTCCAATATTTTTTCGCAATTACCATTGTATAGTATCACAAAGATATCTAAAATTGGCCCATACACCGTAATTCGAAAGTGTGATAACGCGCCATTATAGTAGGTACCAACCTGGCAAAGTAATGGAAATCAGTAACGAGTCCAATTTCGCAGAGCTTAACGTGTGCAAGTGTGTTGTGTGTATGTCGTCGGCCTTGCGTGTCTACCGGAATAAACGTCGACGAAAGTAAAAACTCTATTGGCTACACTGCGCGAAAACTCGACGCGATAAAATCTAATTTTATACGAAGCGGGTTCGCGCTGGCGGTGTCAATTCCCGCACGGGTTATTTTCGGATATGCCGCCGCTTCGAACGGCGGGATGTTTTATACACTTCCGTTGTGTCGTTTCGCATCAACCACTCGCAGAAAATATCGTTTAAAATAAATGACAAAGCGCAAAAATACACGTTCGTGTCCGGGTAGGTGAGCTGACACGGTTGCCGCTAAGGGTATATGTCGCACGTGTTTATGTGCGATGAAAATATGTGATTCCATCGGTAGTTCTGTTGCAAAAATAATGTATGTTTTCATGTACGCATGTTGAAAATCAACACTTCGTTATGAAAGTATGAAATTTGCTGCCGATGTATTGATTTTTTTTTGCAATTTAGTGTTTCACGTTCTATTATAAAAAATTATAATCGAAAATTATCTGCGCCAAAATCCAAGCCAGTTAAATACTGTTTCTTTCTCAATATACGAGGGCAGATTGATACCTGAGGTGCGGTAATTTCAAGTATCTCGTCTTAGGAAGCAAAGCTTCATTTTCCTCTGTACTGTCTAACATTGTCCTTTATCATAACTTTGATTTCTGCGATCCGTACCAAGTAACGATTCGTGGTAACCTTTACGCTGCTAGCTGCGGGCCCATCAAAATTTGTAAGTGTTTGAAAGCTGTTTATGATAGATGTGAAGAATGTTCGCCGTGCAAAACGACATGCTTTCGGTGGCAATCAACTCGTGGAGAGTCTACTACATTGTTCAGACGTTGAATTATAGAAAAATTTGCTCCAGATGGATTCCGCGACAATTAATGGATGTTGCGACAGAACAGAGCAAAAACATTCGTTACGAAATTTTTAACCAGATCGACGTAAAGGAGATGATTTTTTCATGAACACCACCTAATTCGCCACCTGTACAATAACGCAAGAGTTCCATCAGCGCGGAAAGTCATGCTCACAATTTTCTGGGATGCAAAAGGAGTCATTTATGCCGAATATCTCCCGAAAAATCAACGATTAATTCAATAAGATACTGCAAAACTTTACGACAACTAAAGAAACGTATCCGTAAAGTAAGGCAGAAAAAAAATTGCGGGCTGCTGTTCGTAATTGGATTAACAGTAAAGAAGTATACATATATAGAAGGAATTAAGAAATGAATTCAGCATTCTAAAATGTGTTGCGCTAAATAGTGGCCACGTAGAAAGATAATTATGTAATAAATTATAAACACACCTACGCGATGGTGAATTGGTTGGATTCATTCAATACAGCATTTTTATAAGCAGTTTTCTCAGCGAAAATTCATTTTTATTTCTTTAACATCTTACGAAACATATGACACAGAACACATAGTTGTTATTGAGCAGCAGCGAGAATAACACTTACTATCAACGCAAGTTATTTAATTTATTTTGCTAAGTACGGAGTTGCTTTTGTACTACCAGTTATAATGCAAATTTTATTTTCCTTTCATTCCTTTCCAGGTTCTAGAAGACATTGTTTATAGTTGGGAAGCTGGTGGCAGTGATTTTTAAATGATTTCATCGTGGGAGAAGTTGATGAAAGTAAAAGACTGAGTAAAATGAACGATATGAGTAGTTTCTACCTTTAATATATTGCTACAATATCAAATAAGTGTTTGTGAAAGTCCAGAAATAAGTTAATGCAAGTGACAGACGTTATTCCTGGTATACAAAAAAAAATATTTCATCGTCAGGCAAATTACATTAATTATTATACGAAATCATTTCATGGTATCCGTCTTTAAGCCTAATGGTCTTAATAATCATAAAGAACATAAAAATAAAAAGGCAGACAATTTGAAGGCTGATTTTTGGAAAGCTGACGTTTTGTAATAACACAAAAGACTTTGTGATATAGTAAATGTTGTAACATTTGTGTCGATGTTGGAGCTATTTCCTCCGTTTGTTGGATGTTTAGAATACGACGTTTTGGCAGACAATCTTCTGCCATCTTCAGAGTAGCCCTGATAAGAGGTGTTTTTTGCCAAACTCATAGTCTTTAAACAAATACAAAAAAAAAAAACAAAAACACGTTTGACAAATGATGTTACTTACCAAACTCATGGTTTTTTCGCAAGTACATATATCTCACACTATCACTCCCGTTTGATCACCAAGCGGCGCAGAGGTAGATGCGCAGTAGGCATTGTTTATGCGCGCGCAGGTTGGATAGTCTGTTCTGTTCCTTACTGCAACTGCTGTTGTGGTGGTAATGTACTCGTGAACCGGCGGGAGCCAGACCTCTTTTAATTCCGGGCTCGGGGTGCTGATGGCATTTAGTGTTGTAGCCATGTATGCTGTTTTTGTCAACAGCTTTCTGGTTTGATGGTTTTCTTTTTCCAGAATCGATGCGTTTTCCCAGTTAATTCTGCGATCTTCTTCCCCAGCGTGTTGTGCATTTATTTATATAGAGGCCTTTCGGAAAAATAAACCACAACTGCAAGGTGAGAACTGCAATAAGAACAACCACCAGGTCGATATTGACAAAGACGAAGCCGAACAATGTGAATCAACAAACGAAGAATTGTATTTACCTAATTCCTTGTGAATGTGGACGTCCATATATAGGAGAGACTAGCAGATCCCTACAAGTGAGAATCCAAGAGCACAAAAATCTAACAAACGGAGAAAATAGCCCCAACATCAACTCAAATATTAATAATCCTTCGTCAACAACATCGCGTAATGAGTTAGTAAATGTATTGATTGGATTCGTTAAAGTTTCATTGAAATTCATGCAATGAACTTTTAGAAAAATGTAGATCACCTTCATGTTTTAGGCTTTTTTTTTTAGAAATCCTACCTCTAAAGGGCTACAAGAGAGGATGAAAGGTGTTGTGAAAGTTCCGTCAATTTCTGAAGTTAGAAACGTTGAAATTGTTATTTAGATTTTCGGTTAAAAATAAAAAGAATACTATTTTATTGTGTTTTTGGAGATTTATTAATTTTGTACCGGAAATCTAAAGCCTAAGTATGAAATTTTATGTTTTCAAATGAAAAAATTTTGTGACCCCCAAATGAACGATGAAATGAATGAAAATTGCTGGGTGCCTACACACAAAAGCATCCTACTGTCCAAATTTCGTGTTTATGATTTCAATAATTTGGGCTCTGCGTTAATGAATCAAACAATCAGGCCTTCTCTCTTCAGTATAGGTGATGATGAACATTCTAATGTTTTTATAATTCCAAAAATCCACCAGGTATGAAACAACAGATAGTGAAGATGAAAGTGAGAAAAATAATTATAATGTGTAACAAATAAATAATGTAATAAATAGAAAATAGAAAATCCGAGTATTCCTTTCTGGAATTATACTTTTAATCAGAAACCTTCATGTCTGCCTTCTTTTTTTTATCTTTTTCCAGAGGCTCTACTGAAAATAAACGATGCGCACTATACACCTAAACCCTAACTATAGAAAGTGCACTAATATTCTATTAAAAGCATCTCTCGTTATAAGCAAGCATTCAATTTAATGTAACAAACCATTAATTGAGATCAAGAAAAATCAATGTTCAGGATTAGACCCTTGGGATACGCCAGAATTGGTACTACACGCGATGCAAGCGAAACTATTAAACGTTACAACCAAAAAAAACAACACTGCGACTAATAGGAATTCTTAAGCATCTGGTTCTACAAGAAGATTAAAACAAGAAAAAAAAAACCATTTACGTTAATAGAAAAAAAAATTACAGCTTGTATATTCTAATATTAACTAAAGACTTCCATATAACCAGGTAAATAACAATCTGCGTTCAACAGGCAAATTTCATATTCGTACTTGGAAGTTTCGTTAATTAGACGAAATCAAATTACACTTCATAATTAAGGAATAGAACGGCGCCTCCACCATAACTGAAACATCGAAACTAAGTTTCTAACTCGCTGTCTGATATGCATATCTAGTTGGCGTACACATTCACGTAAGTAGGTATTTACCTACGTAGCAGCTACTTCGAACTACTTTCGCGAAAATTGATTATGTACATATATTGTTACAAGTTAATATAGCGTAAAACTCAAATAGTTTGTTATACATATTCGCTCACGTTAAACCTGGAGAGTCTCCCTGCATGAGCCACAATGGCGGATCAATAGATACAAGTTCGGTGCCTATATGGATATGTTGAATAGCCCACATCGCAATGCCACTTGAAATGGAGTAAACGTGTTCCGGGAAACGGGAACGGTCCTGTTATTCGATGAGCTACATTGACACTGATTTCAACTCCGGTTCGCCAAGAATCAGGTCCGATTACAATTAGTCGCCAAGTTGACTCCATTAACTCCCTTTCAACTGACGACTGGCTGACAAGAGGAACACGACCGCATACTAAACCAAGCAGTTGTATTGCGGTCTACGACGGAGCCAGTGACAGCTTACGCAGCTTATTGTGAAGTCGATCTCTGAAAGGAAATTAACAAATATACACAAGTCGCAAAGAGAAACTGCTTGATATATACAAACGCAATCCGGGTCCAAACATAAAGGAAGACAAGGATGGTCATTGTTGCTTTGTTACTCGAATTCGTAGTATAATTGGAACATGGTAACATGATAATTATTATTTGCCCTAGTTGTAATAACGTAATTAAAACTTGTCCGCCACTGGAAATTCTCGTAACAGTGTTTCTATCGTGCAGGGACCAAGATAAGTTCTTCAGTAGCTATTTATAGACGCTCTAAATAAGATTTGTACAACCTTCGTTACTAGCTTTAATCCTATCATTTATATCCTCGGACGAGGAAATGTTTTTTGTTTGTACCCTTAAAAGACATTCTTTATAAAAACGTCCACGTCTTGAAATTTTGAATACTAAATTTGAATTTGATACAGCGTAAGTCAAAACTAGCATTTTTTAGTTATTTCGATTTCGTTTCTTTTTATCAATTTCCTGAAAGACATGTTCAAACCTGTGATTTATTTTACAAATTGTGCGAAAAATAAATATTTTTCATTTTTGTTTGAACAATTCCGTGGAAGGTGGCCTTAAATTTCGATAAAACTAAATACAATAGCCGTAGTCAAAAATGCACCACCAAAAAAGTTTTGCAAAATAATGTCTATTAGTATCAAAAATCTTTATACTACTTATAAACATGTAAATGAAAGAAAATTCAACAAAAGAAAAGTTAATAAGATCCGTCTAGCGCGTCTATGCTTAGGTATTAAACATAATCGCAATAAATGTCGGTAGCTACAGAACCCCACGCACACTATTCGTTCGTAAATTGTTCGTAATGCTGTTTTACCACCGCTGCGCTAGAAATGTTACAGACTGAAACCGGTGTTGCACAACCGAATGCTTCAAAAGAAAATTTTCTCGAGGAATGGTCCTTCTGGGTGCAGTTGCACTTGGACGTGCTTTACGTGCTTTACCTTGATTTGCAGTCCACAGGTTCCAACACTAACATTATTAATCGTTCTAATTCAGCTAAGTTGTAACTCTCACCCTTTTACCGAAATGAGATGATCATTATCAGTCTTTAATGCCAAGTTAAATAGAATAATTTTTAATTTTAGGTGCTTAAAACGATTTAACGGCTCGGTGGCCCAATGGTAAGAGGGCCTGCGCTTGAGTGGGCAGAATTAAGCGCTGTGTATTTGAGACCCGCTAGGATCAATAGTGTTCTTAGTGCGTTCGGTACACTTCCGAATCACCATTCGCAATTGGGGTACAATTAACTGCGCTTCACCATTTATGGTGAGGGGGCGTTGGTAACACGGCCGTAGAACACTTTACACACATAACTTATACATTAAAAGGCTGAGGTTATGACAAGCTTAAAAAAGCTTATACACCCCGTTGGGCCGTCACCACACTAAAAAATACACTTTTTAAGAGTTGTTTAAGCAGAGAATTAAACCAACTGGTTTTGGACATGTAGTGAGGATGGAACAAAATAGATTGACTAAAGATAAGAAAGAATAGAGAAAATGACTGAGAGGCAGCTGAAGACGTCGGCAAGCCCGACAATTTTGATCTTAAGAACGAAGAAGAAGGATGGTTTATTTCTCAGGATTTTAATCTCACCTAGTACATTGAATTCTTTTTTGTAGACTCAATGACATTTTCCTTAAGCAGGAAACTAAAATAAAATGTGTTGCTTGGGTCGATCAACTAACAACTTATTAGAAAATTTAACTATCTTTGAATTATACAAGGTTATCATAAAGCAAGGGATATATTTCAACTTATTATGCAACTTCAATAAATTAAGATGATAAAAAAATCAACAGAATAACAGGATTACACCGTTTACCGTAACTATTCATGCGACCTCCGTTTTGATGTTATAGAAGTCCAACCTTTCCGTAAAGTTATACAAGACATTATAGAATAATTCGGGTTGAATTGCAGCAATACTCCCTAATGCTGTCTTTTTTCCAACGTTTTCAGTCATATTCCAAACACAATTTTTTTAAACAACGCCAAACCCAAGAACTTGAATTTAGATCAAACGCTCTTGGTAACCATGAATTCGCCAAATCTCTGTCTATGACACGATCTTAAAAAGCAGCAGTTAATAAGTCTTTTGCGTTCATTAATAACTTTGTTATTCTGTATTTCCTCAAAAAAATACAAAACAGTGACTTTCTTGTCACGAAGATCTTCCTGTAGACATTCTGTTGACCATATTCGACAGTTTTGAATATTAGCTAATACTCAAAATGGAGTAGCTACTCCATTAAAGGTAAAATGGGCCTCATATGTTTATATAATGCGGAATAATCACTCGGGTTTAATTTCAAACTGAACCATTATTCGCAAAGAAGAATCGCATCTGTTTGCCAGATCTTCTTCAAATTGAACAGTCATTGCGGTTTATTAAGGTACTTATTCAGGATTTTAGCTAACCGTGATTTATGGCAATTGCAGTCGTACTGCATTAACACTACTAATTTCTGTCAATAATATTGACTATGTTTTGATTAGTGCAACAACTAGGATCCCATTATGACTTAAATAAACTTAAAAAAAATAAAATCTTATTTGCAATCCAAATAAATTTATTCATTTAAAAATTTTTCAATTGCTCCTTTTATT
The DNA here is from genome assembly GCA_902654985.2 of Oryctes borbonicus. NCBI lineage: Eukaryota > Metazoa > Arthropoda > Insecta > Coleoptera > Scarabaeidae > Oryctes > Oryctes borbonicus. Next base: position 4,176,619 of record LR736865.1, read on the forward strand.
ATATGCAATGTCACTTTGGCCTTTTATTTATTTTTTTATTTTTTTTTTGACTTGTTTCAAATTGTTCTGGCCTTTGAAATAAAATTTATTATTATTAACATTAATCTACGAAGAATATATCAACGTATTTCCCGAAATATACAATATGGTGCAAGCTACAAACCTATTAAATCTGAAACACGAACTAAATGTTCTCTATATTATCGAACTTCAATGTCGAAACGGAACAACGGTCAAAATTAACTAATTTCCGAATACGACCTCTGACACATGCTTCTAATTATCGCTTGCAACTAAAGCCGCCGGTCCAGTTCGCTAAACGTTATTAATTACATGCCTCTGATGAGCGCGTGCAAGCCCTAAACGGAATCACAAAGACTTCGCCAAACTCCATATTTAAAATAATGGGTCATTGGCGAATACGTCATCATCTACCGGTCCCTCTATCTCCAGTTATCGATTTATTGCAACCCCCGTCCGGTAATAGACGTGGATGCAGTTCAGTTCCACTTCGATTTGAGGGGAAAATCCTCGCAAAAACCGATAACATATACCGCCGACATCGTCCGTACGGCGTAATGGATGCATGCACAGCCGCTTTGTGCATGCGGTAGTAGAATTTTGGAAGTCGCTTGACGTGGAGAGCATTAAAAATGCATTAAACAAAAATAGAAGGAAGAATCAGGTCAGAGCCTTTAATGGTTCGCCGATGTTAGTAGAGGAGCAGCGTTAAGATATTGCCCCTTTTTATTTATGGATTATTGACGCAAGTGCTTTTAGGTTCCGGTAGGTAAAACTTGCATGTTTTGTAATGCCACAGCAAAGTATTAGCGTTACCACCAACGCTCTTACTAGACTACATTAATAAAGGTTTGAAGTTATAACAACCCGAGAACCTCCATCAAGCAGCAAGTATGTTCATATAACTTCTGCAACGATTATAAATTAAAGCTGACAAGAGAAAAAAATTAAAAAATAAAATGATGTAGCCTAGTTCTATTTGAAAAATAAGGAAGCTAGTAACTTTTCTTGTATGTGTGGTGAACGGCTCAACGAGTATTATATGCTATTAAGCTCGTCATAACCAGAGGGACGCTAGTGTGTGCAATATGGACGTCAAGTGTAAATGTTATAAGTAGTTTGAAAAGATAGCATCCGAAGAAGTCCACGAGTCCATACGCTAACATCTATGAAGCAAAATGTAAGGTTGCGTTTAATTTTGACTCACCATTGCGCCTCGGCAGATATCTAGTTGGTAAGGTTTTAAGAATCGGATGTTTTTAACGTAATTTGAAGAAGATTACGAGGTAAACAACACATAAGTATCGGCAATTTCCGCACCACACAAGTTTAATTAACTATATAATAATTAATCCGGGACGGCCGTTTCGAGGACACGAATGGTCCTCATCATCAACCGGAATGATGTGAGAAACTTCTAAAACTAAACATGCATGTACTATCCCTATGTACTTCCGAGAAAAAAAAAATCTTTTAACTTTAAACTTGTGTGGTGGGGAGGTTGCCGATACTTTGTTGTTTACCATAATACGCCACAGTTCCATCATTATTTAAGGTTAAGAGGTGTTACAAAAATAAAAGTTCATTGCAATTATATGCAAATGCCTTCATTGTTTTCCTTTTCCTTGTAAACGCAATACGTAATCCAGAGAATCATATTGTTTTTGAATTATTTTTTGTGTTGGTTACAACTGCAATGTGAAATAATTAGACTGCGATAACCTGGAGGAAACCCTACTACAAGATTATTAAAATATTCCGTACAAGAGGTTCATTGTTCGTAGTGTTCTATGAGCTATAGCATTGTCCTGTTGGAAATAATTCCCTTAATTCGTCATCATGTAACTGATTTAGAAAAGGTCACAATACTACCATATCTTTCTGCGCTTACCATTTCAAACCTTCCAAAATGCAATGGTTTTTGTATCATCACTGGACCATATACGTATGTTTTGTTTATTAACAAAAACCTTTATCAAGGGTTCATCACGATAAACGGCATGTGAGGAGAGAAAACCACAAGCCGACGAACATATTTCTATCTACCCGATGTCAGCATGGCTCCGAGTGCTTCTCTACCTCACATCAATATTTGTCTTCTAGCTTATATCTCTAACTCTCGAAACAACAAAGATATATCTGTTAACGCCAAGAGATACACGGTCGCCCTCTAGAAAGCAGCAACAAGAAACGGGCGCAGTTCCCAATTCAACTCTCGAGCTGCTGGTCCCGAAATGAGAAGCGCATGATGCACATTGATTCAAAATTATTCCGAGAACGGCCAAGAAAACTTCATCACTATCAATAAAACTATACCTTAGCTTCAGCTGTTATCTAGTTATAGAACAGAGATTCTCTTGATGATAAATCAAAATAAATAAGTACATAGCAAGGCCTTGTAATTAGATAACTTTTGGGAGCAGTCCATGTGTTTACTAAAATCTTTTGCTTTTTGTATGACAACAATATTTGAACGATACTGTATATAAAAGAAATTTCCTTTTAAAATGCTGTCCTCTACATCGCTTTGCTGCTTAACGAGATTGAACGCACACAGGAAAAACTATTTCATCTTTTGTTTCTCTTTCAAAGTACAGACCTATGCATGTACAAATGTACAAGTGAAACGCGAAATATGATTTCGTCGACCTGCCGCAAACGAACATTCTCGAATTAGCGCTGGTGCACGTCCGACTGAAGCGCCCGCAGCCAACGTCGGCCGCCGAACAAACAATCCTCTCCAAAATATCTGCGTCGGTACGTATGTATGGCGTAGGTGCATGTGTGCGCATTAAATCTAAGCGATACAGGCCGGAATTACATTAAAAACGTAATTTCCAACTAGGTCAGCGTAACTAGCTCTCTGCGGCGTACTGCTGAATTAGAAATTCGTTTGAAGTTTTAAGTGTTCGTCAAGTTGATATACGCCCAATATTGTAGGCATGTAATAGTGGTCGTGGTACTGCTCTGAATAGTCTATACATACGTATAAACATAATCGAATTTATTTATAAAGTAAATGGAAAATACTCCGGAGTGCAAGTGTTACATTGCCAATTGAAATAAATTAACTTAAATCCTCTCAGAGAATCATGACGGTGCAAGAGCGCATTCTGCGGAATTACCATCCAAAGCGCAGGAAGTTGAAGACATACATTAACATCACATCATATCGGATTGCATTTATTCTACGGACTGTCGTCAGCGTCAGCTGTCTTTGTTAGCATTGTAGAACACGATCTCCTCTTCTAAACACAGTTAGTAATCTTCACCGTCAATATTCGTTGCAGGTTCCGATATTCCGGATTTTTTTTCCTGCTTTATTTAGAAAACAAAATGTAATTTGTTTATAGCTAAAAAAATCACGATTAATGGTTCTAGTCCACGAAGATTTTTGTTACCTCTTCAATAACAATAATAGCTTTTATTGCCCAACGGTTTCCTGATACGTGACAGCAATATGCAAAACAAAAAAATACGTCGAATAGCTAAAAAATTAATTGAAAAGAAATTAAAAACAAAAACAAATTCCAAAATCATTAATTTTGTTGAAAAACACATCATCATAAAGGGTGTCGGTTACGCGGCGCCCCCCAAGTAACGGGGCAAGGGTATTCGAGGTATGGAAAAGGAGAAAGCTAGGAGTGCGAGGAACTAAGAAATTTAAGGGAGAATGTAATTCGAGACAATAATTAACACCATGCACCAATTTCCAAATAAAACGTGCACCTTGTAGCTCCCGACGCCAGTCGAAAAGAGTGCCATAAACGATGTTTCACACCGGGTAAATTCCATCAACTTTGGAGGATGAGAATTTGAGGGATCTACGTTGAATCTTCTCAATCTGCAGTTGTAGAAAAGTGTAGTGCGGTAACGAAACAGACAGAACATATTCGACTTTCTTTACAACAATGGTATAAAATAAAATTGTGCTAAGATTATGCCTCGTGAATAACTCTAGAACCCTTAATTGTTTTTTTAAACAATTAATTCTTCTGATGACTATTGCCATTCATTGTTAGCCATGCATTCTGTTCAATAAACTATTTCCAGTACTACGGTAGTCAGTACCAAGTACACAATAATCAAAGTAAAAGTTATTAAATTTTTACTCTCTAATTTTCAAATTTCCTTCACTAAACACAAAAAATAATTTTAATTAGCCGTAGCATTTTAATTTCCTAAATTAAATGTGCCCATTTAAGGAATCGTCACTAACGTAAACATTTCAGGATTGATGACATGCAGCGATGACACTTCCTGGTAACGCTAAACGGCAAACCCTAACATAATATTACAGTCAGGAAAGAAATTTGTCATATTCTTTTATATAATAACTTTAGATTTACATATTTCACATGCGTCGCCGTTTTTATTAGCGGTTATTAAGGGGCGTTGAAACATTTTTAATATCAGCAGTCGCGTCGTAATGAAACATTCGCAAAAGGACATTAAACCGGTTGCGCTGTTCATCTACTTTTGAGCACAGTGTGACCGCTGGATATTCATTCGCGAAAGGCGAAATTATTTTTAATAATACGCTTCGTACGCTGTCCACTTCGTAAGACCAACAGAAGTAGATTACATCGCGTTTGTCCAGGCGTGGTTTGCGTTTTAAAACGCCGTACGAAGTTTCATGGATCGTAGACGCCCTTTGCCTGGGATAAATTGTTCGAAACTTGTTGATGTTTTACGCTACTGGTTTTAATATTTCAAGCTTCTGTGTTTTAGTGCCACTGCGATGCTGGTGCTGTATATGTGAAACGTTTTGTTTTATGCGTTTTCTAAATAGAGGGCGCTGCGCAGACTCCGGGTGTACAAAATAGAACTAAATATATTAAGAGAATCTCGTAATAAATTTCTCGTGTTTCACTTCTGCACTTCTACACTAAAGCTGCATATCATTGGCTTTCTTTGTATCTTATTTTATTGGGGTGTACCAGATTATACACGGATGGTAGATCGGTGTCTGAGAAGAATAGTTGCCATGCTCCCAGCTCCTTCGGGCTTTTCCTGGAATTGCCTCAGAGATCTGTGGCGAATCCTCCGCTTTTTAAACTCTTTGCGAACGTTTGGCCAAACTACATGTTGTCTCAGAAACTTGCTGGTAACTTTGATTAACTTGTTTCACTTACATTTTATGTCTTTTCAATAAAAATCTGAATAAAAATTGTTCATGTTTTTTTTTTACAATTGTCTTGTCCACCCTTCAAGTGCCCTATTAAAACGAGTACTTGCGAGAAACTCATTCATTCGTTAATAGGTTTTGGAAAAATTCGATATTCTACAGGCAGGCTACGGGAAAGAATTTCGCAAGTGGTCCATGAGGCAAAAAATCCGTAGTCTATATCTTAAGCTCTCACTAATACCAGCCTTTATTCCAACACGGTCTTTTGTGCCAGTATGGGGAAGGTTACTGACCCGCTTAACCATTTAGCTGGTTCCTATCATCCAACTGAGAGCTATCTGCACGATTCTGAACACTCAGTGAAAGAAAACTGGTTGGTTGCCGATGAGCCTCATTCCGCCATGCTCCATGTTAGAGTTCCCTTCTTAACTTTTGATGGGTAACGATCAGGACCAATCTCTCAGAACCTGCCTCACGTCTTGCCTTCCGGGGTCTAGGCCACGTAAGTCAACAACCATCGGTCCATCGGAGCCTAAGTCGCCCAAGTGCGACAACTATCGGACTCTCGGGTCCTAGGCTGCCGAGCACTGACAACTAACGGCCAGCGGCGGAGCCGATCGTAAGGTATAATCGACCAGCCCGTGATTTAATATACAACGAAAATGGCCGATCCAGAGCCCTACCCAAATCGTTCTTACCCTGAGAGTTTCGATTGTGCCAAACCATGACAGTTAGCTTCAGGTCTTAGGCTCCAGATAAAGAAGCTGGTATTAGGATGAATCCAAAGAATTTCCCAACCAACCGGTTACTCTGTGACCAATCAAAGATTGGGTAGTGAAGCTGCAGGACTTTATGGCTAAACGCCATGAAGGGTAAGCGTCTACCCAGAGATTATTTTTGACAGAGAACTTTTGGTTGTTTTTGCATAATAGCAATAACAATAAACAGTGCTAGTGAAGTATTGTACCATTGTCCGCCCTGGATCTGTACCTAAAATTAAATTTCATTTGAAATGCCTATTGTCTCAGGAAATTACTAACATTACACGAGAACACATTCAGCATAATTTAAAGACTGAATTTATCGTCTTAATTCCAAGTTTTACACGAATAATTCTCGTGTCTCGCATAACTCGATAACGTGACAGCAGATCTTACTTAGTATTCACGAACGCGGAAGGGGAGAAACATCTTAGCCCATGTTAGCGTCGAACGTATGCATGCAAGGAAACCTTCCCGAAACCCATTAATTATTACCTGCACGTACCTCAAATCAGAGAAAGTACAGGTGCCTATATTTAATTTCTGCTCGGGCGCTAGCGTATTTCTCACGGGCGAAACGGTCCCTATATATTCGCGATATACCTCAACGATCTAATCTAATACGACGGGCTTAAAATACGCTCCCCTTTCTCTTTCCACGGCCCCCATCTCCGCGACGAAGGAAGGTCTCGTCCTAGAAGCTTTTGATAAAATTTCGCAGCTACATAATCTTCTCGAGACAGTTTCTGGCCTAACGCCAGCCTTAGCGAAGTTATTCCGGATAAAGATTTCGTTATATCGTTTCGTCTTATTTATAAATGAGAGTAGGCCGAGACTGTCCTCAGGAAACTTTCGAAGACGGATTCGTCATTGAGTGGGGTGTTAATTTTGGGGACACTATCGAGTTTAATCGCTTTTAACGTTTCCTCAAACGCGGTATCCTTCTCACATTTATTAAACTATAAAGACCTCTACTGAACAATGCAGCTGATAAAAATGTATGGATTTTGACGATGTAATTTTTTGCATTATTATGTATACCCCGTTGGGTTGTCTCCAGACATACAAAAGTATGCGTGTAAAAAAGCCCTGTTCAATTGCACAGCACTTACTGTGATATTAAGTTAATCCGAAAACAATCAAACCTATCAACCTACTTTTATACTACCACTTTGTACGAGTATTCAATGTAATTATTGTTTATCGTCGTGGGAAGGGAGAGCACTCTTCACAATTATTTGAGTTACATAACAATCATTCAATCGATGGCTACAATTTCCTTTGTGACGTAGACGTACAAAATTCTTCTCCTTCATATCATTGCGGTGGCGTTAAAGCAATGTGTGCGAGTACATAAAATGCGTACATTACTAAAATAGCTTAATGCTTTGTAAATGTTACATTATCCAGGTAAATATTGATTTAGGATCCATGCCTGCGTCCTTCTCTCTTGTTTCTACCATTTACGTAGCACATATGCCATATATAATCGTTAAAGCAAACTGTTTAGAATGCCATGAGTGATATGGAACCTTATACACATACATATATAATAATTATAAACGTGCTACGTATGGGAACATACAAGTCAGAATATTTCTTCCATATAACCATTTTGTTGTCCTTGTTCTGAATGTTTTCGTGAAAGATACCAGAAACTAAACTAACCCGTTAACTTTGACTTTGCCTTCATCTTCTTTGGAATAACAATAACAGACTTATTACAAGAAATACAGCAGTTCAAAATTAGAAGTTGCTGACGAATAACAAACTGAAGTTAGCAAGAGCATTCTGACACAATGTTAACAAAACCGTTAACTTCATTGCGATCTGATGGAATCATTAGTAAATACAGGAAGCGAGAACATTATGATTACATTATCGTCCATCAACATGAATTTTAAGCAATGGATCTTGAAACCTATATCTATAACCAACTTGAGATTGGAATGGAGTGAATCTATTATTTTCTCTTTGAATTTGTTGCGGATTTCACTTGAGCGAAGAAGTGAAACAATTTCAACCACTTGGTTTAGCCTCTCCTGAGGTGGGTGCTCCCATATCTGTAAATCGCTTATAGTAGTTGACATCTTGTTCTACAAAATAGGTTTTACGAATGTGATGACCTCATTTGATGAAAATCTCTGTTTTCCGAGCGAAATCTTAGGCTTGGGAAACAAAAGGAAGGCGCCGGAGCCAAATCTAGTAAATAAGTAAACTTTAACAAAAAAAATATAATGTTAAGATAGCTTAGCTTCCTCATGGTATTGATGGAATAATTCACGGCAAACGCAATAAAAGGAGAGAGAACAAAATACGCTAACACACGGACATGTTTCGGCCTACCCGGCGTCATCAGCGTGGTTTCGAAAGTATTTTTCATATCTCTACCTTCTATCGCTGTTGCCTCACAATTTTCAAAACGACAAACTCGACATTTCTTGACGCCCTCTAGTGCCATCAATACCATGAGGAAGCTAAGCTATCTTAGCATTATATTTTTTGGTTATTGTTTCTAGGTATTTTCTGATGTGTTCTGTTTAAGAAAACTTTGTTTTTCCAGAACTTCTGCCTTCGGTTTGTCAAGTAATGAATATGACTCCATTATTGCTTTTCCGTTCTCAAGATTGTAGATTAACAGAATTCCGCTTTAGGAGTGTACTGATGTATCCAAATTTTGCAATTCACAATTATTAATTGAAGCTAAAACTGCGACTTATTTCGTTTGAATTGCTAGAACAAGGTATTCATTCAAAAGCGTTTTTGGTCATGAGCAAGCAAGCGCGACCCCAACGGGAAGTTAATGAAAATTCTTCAGTTAATACATGTTCTTTAAAGCTGACCACAACTTTCGCTGTTTCTCTAACTTTAATTCGAAGATCGCTTAGCACAATTGAATGAACTTTCCTGATACTGCAATGACCGGTAGTGGTTGCAGTTTTTAGCCGCCTCGAATGTTCAAATTCAGCTATTCAAGATGTCTCTGTGGGAAATGATGGTGGTTCAATGTGGTTGAAATTTTCAAAAATATCGTTCAGCGCTTGCGCTATTACATTATATTACATATTTTTGACGAGGAACTCCATCTTCATGTTGAAGCTCGAAATTATCCACGTATGTAGACTTCTGCTGTAAAAAGTGATGTTATAGGTGTGGCAATTGCTGGTGTCGCGAGGGTCGCATAGGTGTTCTCTGATAGTTTAAAGCCGTTCGTGTACGATGGACTTTTTTCATTTTGTGCGCATTGTAATCTACAAAAAATATAATGCTAAGATAGCTTAGCTTCCTCATGGTATTAATGGAATAATTCACGGCAAACGCAACAAAAGAAGAAAAAAAAATCACACTAACACACGGACATGTTTCTGCCTACCCGGCGTCATCAGCGTGGTTTCGAGAGTAATTTTTTATCTCCACCTTCTATCGCTGTTGCCTCAGAGTTAATGCCACAACTTTCAAAACGACAAACTCGACATTTCTTGGCGCTCTCTAATGCCAAAGAAACGCATGCCTGCCGTTCAGGAAGCAGCGACATAAACCGGGTGCTGTTCCCCAAACCATCCCTCAAGCAATTCTCTGACTGTTAAACATGAGATGGCGACGCTGGTAGCTCTCGAAAGCACGCTGATGACGCCGGGTAGGCAGAAACATGTACGTGTGTTACTGTAATTTTTTTCTCTCCTTTTGTTGCGTTTGTCGTGAATTATTCCATCAATACCATGAGGAAGCTAAGCTATCTTAGCATCATATTTTTTGGTTATTGTTAGGCATTTTCTGATATGTTCTGATTGTAATATACAGTTTGTCGAAATGCGTCCGTTAGTACAAAGTTATGGCTATGGGCGTATGCTTGGATAGAAAATGTAGAAGATTTCGTTTGTGCATTACAATACTGCAATGCAAGAAATTTCTTGTATCCTACAGTTCCATATGTCACCATAGAATATTTAAAATCACTCCGAGAACTAGCAGTAACTCATTTCGCTACGCAGAATTTATGCTCTACATTGTAGTGAGGTTTCGACAGTATTACCAGTTCAGCTAGCCTTTATTCCTTCATAATGCATACGAATATTATCATCATACACGGTATATCTTCATACGTATATGTATCCAGAATATGAATATATTAACATTGTAACGTTCAGACGTATTATAGACACGAGTGCATAGTATAATGGTAATGAAAGGCGTTTTATATTACCGTTAGAAGCGAGTACGCTACGTGTTCCGCTCCTGTAACGATAACACCCTCAGAATAGACGGACGCGTACCACGTTATTGTTTACCGTACCAGTAATACGATTTATGCATACTAAATATATAAGCATTTACAGTTGAAGCCTTCACGTAATTACTTTACTAGAGTTCGGGCGCTAAACTTGAATTAGGGCATACGAGAGATACTGACAACGTAATTACCAACAAAAGGGAGCGAATGTGTATAGGTATGTATAAGCGACAGTTTATTGACTATTCTGACGTACGTAATAATAAGATATTACTTACTCCTAAATATCTTATCCGACGACGTTGCTTGGATATCTAACACTAAGCTCCTCCATTCATCTGGACGTCCCTAGACAATAGATGCATTGTAGCATCTTGATTAACTATGTTTCCGGGCCGTAGCCAGGTCAAATTTAACGTTTTGCCTCGCTGCGTTGCTGAGATTCGAGGAATACTTTAAATTTTTACAAAAGCAATGAAGTCCTTGGTGCAAATCAGTTTATTTCTTTTTTTCTCTAATGATAGTATCTAAAATATAGTTTTTGAAAGCTTCGGGAGCATCTCGAGGTAACAGGGAGTCGTGGGAATTAGACATTAATTCTATGTTTTTCTCTTTCAACCATTAAATTGTTAATGTGTGAGAGATGATGAAAGCTGATGCAATGTTGTCGACTGTTATAATAGTTTTATGTTTAATACAGGCTATTTGAGGTCTTGGAAGAATATTTAAAAAAAAGTTTAACGAAAGTATTTTCATCAGTTTCATAGTAATTAAGAAGTTAAGCGTTAAATTACAAAACAGAATAACAAAAGAGTTAAACCAAGTAGTAAAAATGAAAATAAAACAGGAAGTCACAAAGTACCGCCCCCACATTCTGGTAACTAAACCAACATATTAAAGCAAGGTTATCAGCACCTACACAACTGCACAATTAACAACACCGACGATGTGATGCAATAATTCGAATTAATTCGTTAAAACTATGCCTTAAATTGCTAAAAGCTGGTTTTTATACAGCAAATTCGTAATAATCGAGTTTACGAAAAGATTCCGGCTGGAACTACATACAAGGGAAGTTTCATAAATACCTAATCTCGGTAAGAAAGAAAAAACTATCTGTGTGCGTATTTATGGTCAATTATAGCAGTTACGGCACCAACTTTTTCAATCATTTCTGATGTGGTTACGTAATTTGGACGACCTGAACGTCCTTCAACAAAAATGCTCATACGGTCCCGTTTAAATTCAGCTATCCAATATTTTACGGTCGATAACAAAGGTAAAAAAAAAAATTATTCATTGCTCTATATTCGTTTTCTTTAAATCTTTAGAAATCTTCTGAAGAAGCTGACAGCATGGTCAAGGAAACGTCAAGTAAAATATTAACTACGCGACATCACCCGGAAGACATTTCTATTATCGTTTCCTCCATTGTTGCTAAATCTCAAAAGTTGTTCACTTTAAACAAACTATCTGCCGTCTTTCTTTGAAAACTTAACAGGACTCTTGTCAAAGGTTACTTCTACGAAAAATAAAGTTATTACAATTCCTTCAGCGCTCATCTCTTACCAAGGCCAGGATTATGGAAATTGTTATCATTTTAGCAGCAGTTAAAAATTAAAACATAATTATCAATCTAATTGTAAATGTGAAAATGACATGCTTTTTCCTTCCATTTCCACATGAGCTAAACTAATGAAGAGACTTTAAAAAATTTTAAATTCTTTCCTAAAGCACGCCCCTTTTTCTGGAGTTTGTATTTAACTAAATATAGCAGTATTATTGACTCACACTGTATACTAACCCGACGTAAATCGAATGAAAGATCGAAATTATTTTTTTCGGTTTTCGAAATAAAAACATTAATTTCTTCTTCAATAGAACAAAATTCCACAACAACCAGTTTGTGGAAAAGAAATAAATTACATCCAAGAAAGAACCTTTCATAAAGGCGGTTATATTTCATCGAACTTCATATATTACCGCAGTATCTTAGCAGACAAGCTAATTTCGCCGGAATTATATTTGACCCAATTACACTTGTTAGGATTATCATATAAATTGCATTAATAAATCTCCGCAGAATACAGGCGATGTATCAATTTAAATGCACGTCCCGGTTTGTCTGATCCGTCAGAGCAACGGATCCATCTTACCGCTACCTCGACATACATGTACATATTTTCAAAGAAATATGTCACTTTAGATCTGCGATTACCAACATGAAACGAAAAAATTGAATTTAAGTTGAGGAAAAGATGAGGTAGATACGATACGGATGTTGAATTATGTTCTACAACCAAACAATTTCAAATAAGTATATTGGATGCTACAACTCGTAGATAATCAAAAGGCAAACTGACGGTAATGTTGTCTAAGCCCTTATGCAACATCATGTCAGTTTCTTGTAACGTGGAGATGCTATAAGGAAAGGAATTTAAACCACTTATTTAAAGAAATTTAACATCAAAAGTTATGGGATTAAATTAAATTTGTTCTTGCTACACAAAAAACTGCTAGATTTCATTTATTTATTTTATTAAAAATTATCAAATATTTCAATTTTGAAATGTCGAAACATTCAACTAATTCGAGGGCAAAGCCGAGCGTGGTGCACGGACGGCTCAAGAATAGAAGGTGTTGGAACGGTTATGGGCATTAGTAGGCTTAATGGGTTTCAACCCATCAAGGGATCGAAGGCAATGAAAAAGCAGGCAAGCTGGCTAGGAAAGCAGCGCATATGCCCTTCATGGCCCTAACCCCTTCTGTAGCCTATAATAGAGGCACATAAAACAAGTAAGTAAAGCATGGGAGGACAATCAAAAGACTTCGTACTGGGAAAATGTTCCAGGACAAAGACAGGTGAAAGCATTCATATCAGGCTCACTTAAGGCAGCAAAAACAGCGCTATCGTTCAGCAAAGGGTACCTTTCGATAGGCCATGAAGCCCTAAAATATCACCTATTCAAGCTAGGAAAAGCTGAAGCTCAAATATGTCGTCTATGCCTAGAAGATATGGAGGCGGCAGAACACATTTTATGCAATTGCGTTGCCACCAGTCGCATTCGGCAATAACACTTCAGTAAACTATTTCTAACATTTACTGAACCGAAGGATGAAGATCCTAGAATAGTACTAATGTTGATTAACAGCCTTCACCTATTCCTACATTTAAAGGCATTTTGTTACAATAGATCTGTTAAGGTTGCAGTGACTAAAGGCATTTGTGCCATTGCCCAATAATACTAATACTAATACTTTACAATTAGTAAGAGCTGAGTCCGTTTTTACAGTGTACTCTCAATAAGTCAAAATCATACGTAAAATTATATTTTTCTAGGAAATTACGATCTTTAATGTAAATTCACAAATTACTTTTTACGGTGAAAATATTTTTACTCAAAGTTTACGACGGCCTCGTTTAGTATAATGACGTTATTTTATATCGCACGTCTACAAATGCAAGCAAGTTCCAGATCCATCCCGAGGATAATAAATCATTTATTTTCCTCAAGAGGGAAACCCTCGAGAGTTCTAATTTAAACGCCCGCTCTCAACAAATAAAGCGCACGACACCCGTCGCCTCGTCGTACAACCTTTCTTAATTAAGATCTTATTTACAGATATGTCGCTGCTAATATGGACGACACTCCTGACCACCTGTGCGATGTTCGGATCCTGTCTCCACCTATCCAGCTGCAGCTTCAACTCGATGTGCTTGTGCTCGTCCGACCAACACGATCTCGACTCTAGATCCATTAGCGACGTCAGCTGCATTTCGGTGCCCTTCTTCAAGCTGCCAAGTACGTATATTATGCTTCGATCCTCTGCTATCCCCGTCGGCGTCGTCCCATTTATTCGAACCGTTCGTATGCATGCACATTGCGCTCGGCGTATGTCCCTCTTTTTGAATGGTTGACATGGCGATCACGCTCCGACAAACGCGGAAGGAAACTTATTTGAATTGTCGCGACTATTCTCGTAGCGCTGTCGCAGCTGATAATCGGCAGCGTTTCGTTGTTTTTCGTATGTCCTGATGGCGGATATTTATTAAATTTTGCTCTCTATGTTATATCACGCACTCGGGCACGTAAGAAGATCGTGATAAATAATGTTATTAAAATTGTTCTTAAAGGCGGAACGGATTGAATTGTATGATTACAGAACTTCAAGTCGTATACAATAATAGCCTTTATTTTGACTACAACAAATGTACAAAATATCGTCAGAACCAGGTGAGAGGTCGCAAATTAAGCGATTGTAGCTGCAATTTCTCACATCATCACTAATCTGTATGAAAACCGAAAAACCAGATTGATATTCAAATACAAAGCATAATAGCTCTTATCCATAGCTACCATAATAGCTACACCTACTTAATCTACTGCCTTCGTAGCATTAATAGAAATAATACATATTCTTGTTAGTTATAATTAGCATCTTATACATTATATTAATAAAGCATTTTAAATAGCAGATCATTACTATGTACTTGTACTTATTTACTAAGATTTATTTTATCTAAACGTTAGAAAAATTTAACACTTAACGTGTTTCGAAAATTGGCAAATTTGGAAGTAAATCGTACGTCAAAAACAAATCCAAAACATTTCCTCGGTACCTCTCATATTAACATCGGAGTACCCGCGATTTTCGTTCGATATGAGGTTTTTGATTGGGCTTTGAAGTCTCCAAACTTTGGCCGTGCGCCGCGTACTTCAAACTTTATAAAGGAGGAAAAGTTATTTCTTACATTACAAAATCGCAGACAATAAGGAATTTTGATTAATGAGAATTCTACGTTCAGGGAAGTATTGAATACGTTAACCATGTAAATTAAATGAAATTTTCTGATGAACTTTACCGCGTTAACGAAATCGAAAATTTTTGTACAATGAATATATTTAAATTGTTGAGAACAATGTTATAATTGAATGGCTTCCTGGGAAGTACTTAATTATTATTTTCTCGGAAAAATACATAGGGCCATTCACAATAATGAGCTATATACGTATCTCTCACAGTAATTAGAATATATTTTAAAATTTTAACATACGCTGTGAATAAAAATTATATTTCTTAAAAATATCTTCAATGTCTTAATCACCGGAGGCTGTGAGCATCTCAATTAATCAGGTACATTTGGAACAACTCGTTTCAATGTAAGGAACCTTTCCGCAAGATGACGCTCACAATTGACCATCACTGCACACGTTTGTCAATTTCAAAGGAACGTTTGGCGATGTTATAGCGCAATCCAAATGATGTGGATTCATCCGGCGCCAAAGAAGGCCAAAGGCACTTTTAGGATGTACGCGGCATAATCCACGATTGATTACCTTGAAAAGGGCAAAATCACTAATGGGAGGTATTATGCCGATTTATTGGATTGTTTCAACAATGCTCTGAAAGAGAAACGTCCGTATTTCGCGAAGAAAAGGATCCTGTTTCTTCCAGACAATCTACGGATGCACAGTTGTCGCCATGGCAAAATTCCATGAGTTAGGAAACGCATTGTTTCCGCACCCACCATAATCGCCTGATTTAGCTCCTGCCTAGTGACTATTTCCGAACAAGAAAAATGGCTCAGCCGAAAAACATTTTACTGATATGATAAAGTGGTTACAGAAACAAATGCCTATTTTGCAGGGTTGGAGAAATGGTTTTTTTTTAGATGGGATACAAAAGATAGAAAAACGTTGGACTAAGTGTATCGACCTTAAAGGAAACTATATTGAAAGATAAGATGAATTTCACACATAAAAATATATTTTTCTTGCCAATATCGAACTCGTATCATGAAGCCATGCTTGCAAGCCTCGCAATCCGTGCGAGCCAAGGCACAAACAGCTCCACCTAGAGTCGGTTCTTCAGACATTGCAGTAAATACTTCTAGAAACTGAAAAGAAATCTTAAATTAAAAGTACGAGTCTCCAGACGCTAATCGCAATATTACTGGTAATCTTTACTTTAAAAATATATCTTTTTTTTTATATACATTTTTGGACTAACATTGTTCAAAAGATTTTCAAAGTCTATTGGAGACGTCTTACAAAATTGTACATTTTCTGTTGTTAAAACCATTATTAAATCACTCGCATTGTATCCATTTCAACTTTTATAAAGACAAGTCATCCATGTCTGGCTTGTAGTTTCAAATGTGGTATTAACTGTGAGGCAAACAGCGGTACAAGATGGAGGAAAAAGACTCTCGGAACCACGCTGACAGGTAAATGACTCCATTAATAGCATGATGAAGCTATTTTAGCATTATTCTGTTGATTATTACTTCTTGGTAAGAAGTAATTATCTCTTTTTCAAATTTTTCAAAAAGATGTTTTAATTACTTTCCGAGATATTATTAGTATCTC
This sequence comes from Oryctes borbonicus, assembly GCA_902654985.2. Classification (NCBI taxonomy): domain Eukaryota; kingdom Metazoa; phylum Arthropoda; class Insecta; order Coleoptera; family Scarabaeidae; genus Oryctes; species Oryctes borbonicus. Next base: position 4,193,131 of record LR736865.1, read on the forward strand.
GGTATCTAATAGGCCATCGTCGCATATTCCCTGATTGTAATTGTTGGTAGAAGCAGCCAATGTTGCCATTTTCGCAAAAATTTAAAATTCCAACAAGCACTTTTTTCCAAGAAACCCTTCAATTATTCCTTATGAAAAATCAGAATCAGAACTTTTAATAAGTGAACGTAAGAGGAAGGCATTCCTTCCTCGTAAAAAAGGGGAAATTCCATTGAATTTCCCCTTTTTTACGTTCAAAAGATATAAAAATAAAGCACAAATAATAATAAAATCAGAAATTCTCATAAGATAAAAACCTCGCTTTCCAGCGAAGGAAATGACCTAATTTAAATACAAAAGGTTATTATTTCTCCCAGCGATTGTTCGTTTTTTTACGAGCACCTCCTCAGGTATAAAATTTATTACAAAAGACTTTTTAATTGTACGTGATTCGTGTCAATAAAAGTTCCGACGAAGGCAAAACAGAATCCCTTATTTTCTTCTTGTCCCTTTCAACGGCGTAACGACAGTGGCGCCGCCATTAATTCGAAATAGTCTTGTAAAATTCTCATTATTTCCTTTTCGCATTCTCGTAGCAAAAAGTTTTATTGTCGAATGACTTCCGAAAGGCCTACTCGCATAATATTCCAATATAATACCGCGCGATTATGGAAATGTAGCGGCTTCGCCTAATATCCCTTTTTGTACCATTCTATTTCCATGAAAATTTTTGTCTTCGACCTGTTTGGACCATCGAATAAGCGATCTTTAGCCTCGAGAATTTTGCGCTAGTAATATTATTTCATTCTCATGAAAATGTGAATAAAGGTTCAAAAAAGTATGGGGAACCGATGTTGTTCAAATTATATTTAATAATTATTTTTGAAAGAGAGAGGCTTTTAAAATGGATCGAAAAGACTAAGTGTTGATTGAATTTTGATTAATGAAAAATCTACATTTAAGTAAATATAGAATACACAACAGCTTAATTGAAATGCCCCTTTGTGAGAGGCTTTACCACGTTAACGAAATATTAAAATGTTAAGGAATTTTTGTACAATAAATATAACTGTGTTCTGCTTTATCTGTGCATGTTATAATTGAATGGCCTGCTGGAAAGTACCTCAAGAAAGACAGCATTTTCAATTGTTATTACCTCGGAGTTAGAGGCTACGACCGGAATTTGATCCAGCGTCGAAAGGCAAGTATTTTAACCATTTGACCGCCAATATGGTCAGTTGGTCAATTTTTCATGAAAATTTCACTCCTGTTTTTCGTGCATTAAGCACTTCCTGCATTTCTTTTTTTTTTAGAGGTTTTTCAAATATTAAACAAATGATTTTCAATCTTATTATCATCATTGATAGTAGTTTTCCTTTTCCTTTTTCAAGTTCAGTGTAGTAGTATTAAGGTTAGAGTAATAATATTGCTCAAGCTTGTATTCGAATTTTTATTGAAAGCACAATGTAATAATTCATCGATCTTTGATAAAAATCTTGCCTTTTAATGCTAACGTCTATCAATAAGTATTAAAATTACTACATGTAAAATGGCTGTCATTGGCGCTACAATAAATAACGTTGAATTGTTTGCGCGCCGGAAAGAAGATCTATCAAAGTTAAGCTCCTCTAACTTCGTTTTCGACTCTGTAGCATTTTATTAGGTTATAACACCCCCAACCAACGATAATCCCGGGTAAACACCAATATTAGTCATATTCTTCCGCTTCTTCATTTTCAAGTCTTATAAGTGTTATAGTGTACAAGTACAGTGCTTTAAGACCAAAGTTAGTTCAAGTTCTGAGAGGTGTTGAAGTTAATTCTTTTTCATTAATTCATTTTTTGTAAACCATATTTATTTTTTAAGCTGCTGAAAGAGTCTAAGTGTTACTATCGAATCTACGACCGAGAACTATTTATGCACTAGAAAAACAATGTTTCTGAACATTCTAATACTTTGGATTTAAAAATGTTATCTTACAAAGTTTAAACGTAAAAGCTATTATTGTCTTCTTACAAGTTGTAACAGGAAAAAGCTATAACGAAAATCCTTTTCAACTCGGTTAAAAATACTTTTCGTCATTTTAATCTAAACTCTATGAACTCCGTGAATTATTCATAATAACTGATAATGGCTCAGTGGTCAAGTGGTAAGAGGGCCCGCTAGGATCAAATGATTCTCTTAGTGGGTCCGGTACACTTCCGACCCACCATTCGAAGTTGGGGCACAATTAACTGCGATTTACCGTTTACAGCGAAGTGGTGACAGTAACAGGCCCACTTTACACTTTGCACACTGAAAAGCTCCTGAGGTTATGATAAGCTTTGAAAGTTTATACACCTCGTTGGGCCGTTACCCCACTAAAAAAAGAAACTAACAACCTTTAACAGTTTAGATACAAGGTGTTTTAATTTAGAAAACGGCTTGCATGACGAATTTCTGCCATCTTTTATGCAATTGGCCAGAATAGAAGATGTAATTAGCAATGTTTAATCAGTTCAACGTCTTTGGCTGGTTTGTTACAGTATTTCCCCACCCTGTATTTACAAATCAATCCAATAAGACATAAAAACAAATATTCGATAAAAGCAATTTCCTGTACACAATCCACTTTCCTTCAGTTTAATCAGATAATCGTCTTGCCAACCCTCATTTTCTGGTAGTCGTTTCTCAGCAATCGTTGACCCCGATTTTTTTTCTTTGCCGAGAGACGACATTAAATATTTAGCAAGTTAACACTGTATAATAGCACCATCGGGTTAATGCATTCGAATACCGTAATATAAATGAGTTTGAAATTATAATAGATCTCTCAGTAAACCTTTTTTTCTTATTATACTTTCGACTGCAACAGCATCGATCTGTTACAAGCAACTGTAAGCACAAAGTCCGTAGACCAGCAGCTAGTATGGCGACATCTACTGGAAAATGAAAGGGAGTAATTACAACGCGGAATTCGCAATTATTAAGAAAAGGAATGGCTTTGTTTGGCGTATACAAAGGCGGAAACCTTTTTTCGTGTTAATGTCGGGCGTAAGATGTTCCCTCTCTGCGCGTTCTGCGTGCCATTGTCGCGTTTGAAACGGTTTTAATTTACCGCGCATGACGCTAACGACGTTTTGTCTCAAATAATTTGTCGGCGGAAATTTTGGCTTCTAATGATGGATGCTAGTGAGGCACGAATAAGATCCGTAGGGTCTGAAGGACAATGAACAAATAACAATAATGAGGGGAAACTAATCTTAGGAATAGGTAATTGTGGGAAATTATAACGGATTCTGTTTATTAGACAGACATGACAAAATAATTTGAATTATTATTTCAAATGAAATAAGGGAAGGAGAAAAAAAAATAAAAAAAAACAAAATCTTTAATACACAAATAACATTCTTACAGCAAAAGAGCTTGGCTTGCCTTGATTGTCACGAAAGTTTCTTACACATTTCAAGTTCAATTAAAGTTAATGCCATATTGCTAAGCGATCCCAGTTGCTTATCGAAGATCTTAAATAATTTTTAGTAAGTTTTAATTTTGAAAACGATCCTTCACCATTGGTGCCTGATATTAGCTGATCTATCCTTTTCTTCCTCACCTTTCTCTCGGCTTGATCGAGACCTGAATGTAGTACTTCTGGTTTACCACTTGCATTTGAGATACCCACTCATTCACGATGATACTCTTAATATCGAAAAAAACGCTGAGCATTACCTTCAATTCTAATTGGATCATTTGAGCCTTTTTGATCCTTGACGATGTAGGAGGCTTCTAATGCATGGATTCGTGCTTTGCTTCAGCGTCGTACTGGAAAATCCAACTTCTTTCGCCAGTTTAGGATCAGTTGTAAATCGCTTAATGTTGTCAAAGCAGACGTTCTTCCTGTTCTCTTCTTGCTCACGTGAGAGGTTTTCTGCGCAATCTTTCGCTCTCTGTCAAAGTTCGTCATGTCTACCATCATTTAAATACTTGAACGTCGATTTTCTACATAATTTCATTGTTTCTTTTGAATATTTTTATCAATTCTCGGAAGCCACAAGTCAACTAGAACGTCCATCTTTTTTCAAATCTTCTCGGCCTTCCAAAAATCGTTTGCTCGATCCAATAACTCGAGGGCGTGACATTATCGACAAGCACCTCCTTCAACAATTGAAAACATTTGATTGAGGATTTTTTCAGTAATTTGAGATTACGGGTTGCTCGATTTTCAAGTTTATCATGATTACGGGATGGCGAATAAGAACGTTCTACTCAAGCAAGAATAAAGAAAAAACTAAACTAGACAGAGAAACGGAATCAGGCATTACCTAGATCCATCTACATTCCGAGCAAACTCTCTTGGCCAAGTCTAAACCAGTTCACGCGGTCCCGTTCATCACGCCTCATAAAACTGTGTGAGATCTACTCTAACGTTCCCAAGTTGCGACACGGCTTAAATATTCGATGAAAAGCACAATCCACACAGCATACACCGAGGCATTTTGCCGGTACTTTTTGCTTTCACCAGTATTGCAAATCATTCTCGAAAATACTCCGGCGCCTACGCTCTGGTATTTGTTTGTGTTTCCTCACTAATACGTATAGCACCCGTTATCACTTGATGTGTACTTTTAGCCCACTCTTCACCATACACCAAGCATTCCCTTCCAACCGATTGAAGTACACGTTCCCGTTTTCATCCTCATCAGCATATTTGGATGTTGTAGCGAGCGTAGACCGAATAGAAGTCTATTTACTGATTTTAGTGCGCTACACTAACGTATTAGAACCGAAACGCGTACAACATAAAGCTTTAGCTCTGCGTCCAAAGTGTTATACGCTAGCAGTATATTTGCGGCTCTACGGTTATTAGGGATACCCTCGCCTTCGACTAAGCCTACGACAACCAAGCGCGTTTTCGAAAAGGGCAACGCTAACCCTCTTAATACGAAAATTGGAATTTTAATGAAGCATTACATTTGTACGTGGTGTTCAACTTGCTCCTCCAGACAGCCTATCTTACTATACGTATATGTAGGGATGGAAAGGGTGATCCCAAGACCTATAATAGCATATGTACGAGCACCCTACATGCGTGGAAGTAGGCATAGTTAAACGTGCGGACGCCCATGCCTTTGTTGATTATTCCTCGGCTACCGCGGTGAGATGCTCAAATAATAACCGTTCGATATTTATATTTCCCCCGATCGAGCCCAACCACGAACTTTAATGGTAAAGTGGAAGATTTCATCAGCTAATACCTTCGATACGTGACGTTTTACCCGGACTGTAAAGCCGTTTAATCTCCTTCTTTGGACCCTAATGGACCCTACTAATCCACTTGATGACGTTAGATTTCAATTTATATATTGCCAGCGCTAAACCGAACTCGTTACTCGTGAAATTAATTATGCACGAGATGTATCTACTGCTTGCACGTAACCAGGTGAGGTTATAAAATATGTCATTTATACCAATAAAGCGCTTCGCCATTTTTTACGCTCGTATTCACTTTTATGAACATATCTGATTATTTCCTCGATGACATCGGGTTGTCGCTTTTCCCGTTAGAATTAGGGATAAACTCCTAAACGGCTTAAAGGATTAATCCAACGTTGAGGAAGTAACCCGCTAAATGGCTATAGGGGCAGTCCATTGTTCATGTACTTGAGATTAGAATTTTAGATGATGGTATTAATAAGTACCACAGTGATGTACTTATAGCTTATAGTTATAGTCCTTCACTTAATATATAGGTCATTGTTAAATAAATTACTTAATAAAGAAAAAAAAATAAAATGTGAAGAGCTTTTTTTATTATTGTCTCAATTATTTTTGAGTATGTCGTTTTTTTTCTACTTTTTTTTTAAATTAAAAATCACATTTACGTTTTGGAATTAGTTTTTTATTAATTTTTTACTAATTGTTTGTTAATTGAAATTGTCAATTTTCGCAGCAAGGTCTACTACTACAATTCCGAACGGGTGCGGGAATATTCAGAGCGCACAGACTGAAAACGGAAAATTTATGCAATCGCTTCATGAACTCGGGAATTGTAGGAAACCTTGGTCAGAAGGAACGGGATCTTTATAGTAACCGACAACCAAGCGGCTTTAGCCACAGCAACGTATTCAGTTACTGAATGTAGCCGGACGAAAGAATATACGCATACCACAACATTCCAGGCAATGAAACGCCAGATCGCGGCAGTGCACTTCCGCTAGCTGGGCCCGAGTCTCTTTTTGGGATCCCAATTGGAGGTGGTTAAGTGGTATGAAAACTTTGGAAAAGAAAAGCAGGAAACATGCATTCCAAGGCTTTTCTGGTAGGACCAGATCCGTTAAATTGTGGACCGGCACCGTAACTAGTCGCTGTCCATTAGCATCTACACGAAATTGGACTAGTACCTGAACCCATGTGTGGAGGATGAGATGAGCAGGAAGAACTCATAAGCCACAGCGAAGCATACAACAGGACAAGACACAGTGGGTTAGGGGCGCGAAAGATAGACCCGGAAAGCTCTTAAACTTACAGCCGAAGAAAATTTTAGAGTCCACAGAACTCCAACGGGATGAAGAAATTATTCAGAGGACACAATAGGTCACTAGACCGCAGCGCAGGAAGCCGTTAGTGACCACCTCGTTATAATAATAATAATAATAGACATAAAATGTAAAAGCTTTTCTGTTACAACAACTGAAAATATGGTTGTACAAATCAAAATAAATTAACAAAACACATTCTGTTAAACCAATGCATTTTTTTTTTATTTCTAAAACCTCTCACCTAAAATATTAATTACCTACTCTTGTTTTAAAGTCTTTAACTTTATTATACGCAAATTCGGACGCACAAATCAATCAAAAATCCCTGAAGACGGCAATTCATTAAAATACACTTTACCGGTAACGGGAATTTTATTCTATTTTTAGCGCGCCCGGAACTAGAGTTACGGATTCTCGATAGTGCCTTAGTCGAATTACTAATGAAGCGGAAAATTAAAAGGATCCATATTGCCATTACACCCTGTCAGAGGATATTACGGACGGGACGACGAGAAATATCATCGATGTTACGACGACGTTCGGGGCCCAATAGAAGCGATTCGATTTTGTCTGAAAAGTATATCCTACGAAGATCGTGTCCACTTAATTTAGTTTTCGGATATATTAGAACCGTCATCGATATAAGTATGAAGTTATCGCTTAATTTTCTTGGGAAGGGTATGTATAAATCTTAAGTAAGTAAAGTATTGGCGCACTCTGCTCCACACAAAGTGGATACAAAAGAAAAATCTGATAAAGGTTATATTAGACAAACGATATGGGCAATAGGCACCAGGTTCAAAAAGCATGCAGTGCATTATCGCTATGGAAATCCACAAATTAATTAAGAATGTAACTTCGCAACGAGAATGAGGAGCTTATGAAACCACTTATGTGAAAAAGCACAAAAATCTGTTAAGCCGAAAGGAAGACTTCCTAAGGTACTCTTCGTATGAGTTACAGGTCAGCATTTTTCCTTTTGTTTATTATTAAAATTATGCTTGTAAATATCTTTTAAGGTGGGAGTAAAACGGATCATGTTACAATAAAAAATGTTCATCATCCTTTCGTACAATTCACAATGAAAATCCGCAAATTTGTCTCGAATTTATTAAACATTTTGTGGGGTGCTAAGTGGGTCGCTATCTTCAGTTTTTGCCATATTACCCCACAGTGCTTGTTATCATTATTACAGTATTATATTCCTAAAAAAAAAGAACCAAAAACATAGGAATCAATATTTAACTTAACTAATATTAAGCAGCGGTGGTAGGTGATGATGTAAATGGGAGAGCAGGCTCAACAATTCAAGTTCCTCGTGTATTTCCGGTACATAATACAATGTGCATACAACAGGCAAAGGAAATAGAAAAGATTAATTCTCCGTATTGTATTGGTTGGTGAAATACCAAAAGAAGTTCACAGAGAGCACGCGCGTCGCAATACTTAAAAGTAGGGTAAAGGTATGATTACCAATCACTGCTAACTAACTAACCTATTACCTTATCTAAAAATACCTCAAAAATAAATATCAGTTACACGAATAGGAACATAACAAATGCAAACACATACAGTCCAGGTTAATTCTAAAACGTGCAGCTAAACTCCTCCCTACTTAATTCAAACGGAGTTTCTGAACTAGCAAAATTTTCCCTGCGGTTGGTCCAAACTCCATGAAGTATTCCACTCCACCCTATCTCCACCCTACTCATTTCAGATGGAGCTCTTAAGCCAGACCAACTCCTTCCTTGGCACATGGAAATCTTTTGCTTGGTCGAAGCTTAATGAACTGTGCGGTTTATCTCCACCTTGCTTAGTTCAGATGGAGTTCCTGAACCACCCACACTTCTTCTTTCCGTTCGCTATAATCCGGGCCAGGGTTGATGTTTATTGTGCGATGTGGCCGCCCTCAAACGTCTTAGCGGTTCATTAATTGAAGTTAAAGGCAATATCTTCTCCAGCAATTCTGGAATTGAACTCAGTTTTTCGAAATGATACATGGAACAAAAGATGGTTGCTGTTGATTTTATATAGTTGATTTAATCTTAAAAATATTTTATAATTATCATATTGGTATTTTGTATTATGTTTCCTTGAAAGGAACATGACTTTTGGATTTAAATTAAAAAAAGAGGCGTAGGAACACACTTACACCCAAGTCATTTACTAAAAATAAAACTGTCTTAGATCACTTAAAGAGAACAATTACCAGTCAAAGTAAAATGCCGCAATGATTCAAGACTATTTTACATATTTGCATTTACATTAAATACACCTGCCATTTTTTATGCCATTCATGCCTCACGGAAGCTATTCACCCTACTTTCTGACGCTGCGCTGATTACAAGTCACCTTAGCGAGGTGACATTATTATCCTTCATAACTGTATGACACTATCGAGAAAATAACTTTATCTGAAAAGAAAAATTACTATTTTATTCAGCAAAAAATGCATTCGGACATGCACATGACTTGTTACAATGAAGCTAGTAATTATAAGCTGCACATTGTGCGCCAGTTCGATCGTTTTATTGAAAAGTTGCAACTTGCTATTTTAATTGTGCTTGTTCAAAGTTCTCCTCTTATTGAGTGGCACAATTGAGAAAGCTTTAATTAATGTTAATTATATACTATTTCCCTTATTTTTCGTAACAGGACTCGTATCTGATGAATTAAAATATAAGTACTGCAGCATACACCAGGCTGGCAAAGTTGTGACAGTATTAAATTGATTGCTGAAGATTAACGTTCTTGCCGAAAGGAATTTATTCACTGTACTTAGTATTATTCTTTCTCTACAATAGCCGGAGAAGCGTCGTGTTACTGCACTGCATTTATTTCGCCGCATTTCCATTTCCCCTGGCGACAATAAAACATAGTCGTAATATTTTAGATCAATTTATTACGTACTTCTTCCATATTTCCGAGCGGCTCGTCGTTTTACGAAGTCTGGTGCAACGCTTGCGATATCATTACTCGACTGAAATAAATGCACGCCATCAATCACTGTTTATCCTTGTCGTCTCCTAAACTTTTAAACTTTCTGAAATCAGGGAGAAGTAATAATGAAACTACTGGATTTTCGTTTCAGTGTGAATTACACATCTATTTACGGAGGAACATTCTATTAAAGTATGAGGATTCTTCAAGTTACAAACAAACTTGAGCTTCTCCTTAGCAAAGTTATCCAATATACTTTATTGTTAAATTGCACGAGCCGAACACATGAACAATTCAGCACAGTCACCGTACACCATTGCCACAACAGGAAAGAACAATATGGACCCTGAGAAACTCAAGATCAACGGGATCTATATTACCATCTTTCAGTTTCTTCGTATTCTTCATCAACGCTGTCTAAGTCAAAATATGATGTTGACTTATGCTTGGCTTTCATCTGCAATCTCTGTAGCATGTGAAAGTTGCTTGAACGCTCATATCAATTATAACTTTTATTGCAGCATGTAACTCCATTTCACGCGGATCGCTTGTAGTTAATTTTTTTGGAGGTGTTGGTATGGTTGTAGATGGTAAAGAAATCTCGTCCGGGCTAGTTTGATAGACGTATTTAGAGATATATAATGTTATTTTTCTTTATTCGTAATAACGGTGTAAATTGCAAAAATTTAAAAATCGGCGAGGTTCCGCAGAAACCGAAAGCTCAATTGCAGATGTTTTACCATTTATTAGTTATTCTGATGTATTCTAAACCGGTGTATTATTCAACCTCTTACGTTGCCACACTTATACATTGAATGTGGTTTAATCAAATATGATCAGTATGTGAAGGTCTTTCAGTGGTAAAGAACACAATTGTGATGTGAATTTCGATATGATTTTCACGATAATGGCGCAATCCAGAAGAAAAAATCATTCTTCAGTAGAAATTAGTTTCAATGTTCACAACAGTCAAATGGAAGAAAGTAACAAGGGGCAATCCAGGAATGTGCGAACTAACAAAAGTGCCTATTGGAACAATACATAAGATAATTAAAGATAGTCTAGCACCTGGAAGACAAAGGAATATCGAGAAAAGTTAGCGACTACAATGTTGAGATTCGGATAAGAAGCATATAATATGTATCGAGAAAATATTGTAGCGCCATATTCAGGTGGCGCATAAAAGAATTATTGCTAGTAATATCAACATCCAATGTTAGCAAGCAGCCTTGTGGTGCGTTATAAAAAGAGCTTTAAATTCTGTACAACTGATGGTACGTTATTCGACATGTTAAACTGTAACAATGTTATGCAAAGAAAATGTTAATAAACCATTTTCGTGTTATTTTTGGAAAACTGTACATTCCCACATTCTTCTTGTTGTAACTAAGCTCTTGATTTCAAGCAAATAAGACCCAGATTAGAAAAAAAGCAGTTCTAATGGAAATAATTCAGAGCCTAAGAAATATATTCCGCTACAAAACTGAAACTTTCTGCTTACGTGTTCATTTTCTCTTCTTGTTTTCTCAGACTTTGGAAAGATTAACATCTAATAACAAGCAAGTCGGGAATCATATTGATAATTATAATATGACCTCTGGTGTTGTAAATAGCCCATTTGTTCTAACTTTAAGGCTATTTCAGAATTCCTTGTGCCCTAGATTTTCTTATTGGTGGTTTTTGCGCATATCAATCTATTAGGGAAACATGAAAACTTCCTTTTCTGTATCGAAATGTAATATCTTTCCTCTAACACGAAACCTAACGACTTCCTCAGATCTTCCTATTTACAGGATTTATAGCTCATACTTCTCCATAGATAGACATGTACATGCATACACGTATATCCACGTATAGAATACAATTTTAGAATTGAATCGATCGCCTAGACATATTCACTTACAGAATATTTGAAAACGTCTATCGTGTCGAGACCAAGTACCTTCTCAATTCCCACGTAAACGTGATCGCGCTTGAAAGTTGTGAGTGCGATTGTGTGTAACAAACTTTCGTACGAAGGGAATATATGTTATTTTACAAACAACACCATTCCTATTTAACAGCATAATCGCTACTCTTATACAACCAGTTCCTCTCATATTACAATTTAAAATGAAAGTTCTCAGCTGCATTTGTCATATTTATTTTCTTATTGTTAACATCTTTATTTGAATATTGATGATTATTTTCTTTTGAGATATTAAAGGACGGAAACGAAAAAAGTTGTTTGCGCTTCTTCTTCTTTATCTCTTTTCTTTTCTGCGACGTTTCGTTGTACGTCATCATGTAGATGTCTACAAAGACGCTTTTTCAATTGGATGCATACATAATTTATTTAATTAAACTCTTTTTTCGTTTTTTTTTTTAATTTTATTTTCTTACCTCTTACCTCTTACCTCTTACAGCTATGGTATGGTTGGTATATTATATGTTTAAAGTGAGTGTAATCCACAATGCTATGTGTAAGAAGTATAAAAAAGATGAAGAGGTAAGGAAACAGAAAAAAAAAAAAAAAAAAAAAGGGTTTAGAAGTTAACATCACGTGCACCGAAACGTCGCAAAAAAAGAAGAAGCGAAAGCAACTTTTCCCGTTTCCTCCTTTAACAAACGACCTATATCCCAAAAGAAATAACCATCGATGTTCAAATAATTATGCCAACGTCAAGAAAAGAAACAAGAAGATTGCTATTATCTGCAATACAATGAATCTTCGACGTGAATATTAACAATGTTCAATGGTACTTTATATTTTTATATCGTTCATAGATATAAGCGTGCTAATTAAACCACTCAGCTCGATAAAAAGAAAACTAAAGTGTTGCATGGACAGAACAATACCATGAAAAGGACAGTCCTCCCAAAACTAAGATGCAAAACTGAAATTACCTTTCCTCTTCAAATGACAAAAAGAAATAGTAGAAATGTCTTTCGGGTGATGTCGTGTAGTTAATATTTTACTTGACGTTTCGCTAACCATGTTTAGTCTTTAGAAATCTTCTGAAGAAGCTGACAGCATGGTCAGCGAAACGTCAAGTAAAACATTAACTACACGACATCACCCGAAAGACATTTCTACTATGGATTACGGTCGTGAAAGCCTACACTCGACAAAAGGAAATGTATATATGGAACCATGCATAAAAACTAACGTATTCCGCACACAGAAATTTAAACAACAAATTGCTCAGATGGGCCAAATGTCCACTATTTCTGAAGACAAGCATAAGTTTGCATGATTTGGCCTTTAGAGAGCTAGCTCATCAGGGAAGATAGGCCTCATATAAACAGAGACCAAAACAACATATACGAGCTACTACTGGAAAAGAAGAAAGTTTGAAATTGAGGAGTATGTGTCTTCAGTTATTTTAACCGTAAAATGAGTAAAAGTTGAAATTTGACTTCCATCTCCAAGCTTACTTAAGAGCGTAACAGGCGAAGATTAAGTAAGTGGAATTTTTGAACAAAGATTGCTGGCGATTATGTAAGTATAACGATTACTCCAAGGCAAGGCTACCATCCTAGTTTAAACATTGGCATTTTCAAAAGAAGAATTGTCCTTCCGTTCTAATACTTTCTAAGAATTATTTTAAATATCTGAAGATGAAAAGCTGCTAAAATGCGTTATTCTAATGGCAAGCACTAGACTCTCTCCATCAGTCATTCTCCCAAAAATCAGTACCTGTTTGTATAAAAAATTCCAGCACCCTTATAATTGCGTAGGAAAATACCGTGAACAGACAAGCTAAAAAATGTATGAAAGGAAATTGCATTTCCGCCGGCAATAAAGATTTACAGTGACAGGTACAAGGGCACCTATACAAATCCAATATAATGGACACGCAGATAACTACCCAATCGCTGGCCGTATCCACGGAATGTGATTATACTACGCTAAGGCAATGAACAGTCGATCGCCGTTCGGAGTGAAGTACTGCCTAAATTTACCTGATAGCATCGATTTTCAATCTACGTCTTCAACGCTCTACGGACCATTACTCTAAATTTGACGGACATATTAGTTTAACGCCAGCTTATACCAAATCCATATACCTTACTGAATTCATTATGTGCCACTCCACGAAATCAGCCAGCGCGAAATTAATGTACTTCATGCATATTAAATTTAAACAATTACGTGTGCACCGCACTCAGCTATTAATTAAATGAAGTCATCATCGCAGGATCGAAAATGGTTATGAAGAATTAACAGTGTGACGTTGTCTTAAATTCATTCTCTATCGGATCCTTTATAACTATATGCAAGAATTAATTATTAATTTCCCGTTTTCTCGAATTCTCCTGTGCCGTTTCTTTTTTTTTTCACAATTCCCGCATGTAAAAAAGCACTTCTTGAAGACCTTTCCATAACAAAGTCGCAGGTGAAAATCTACGTAGCGCTTTTTTTCGGAAGATAATTCAATAATGGCAGTGACATCTGGCGGCGTTTGCGAAGTATCTAACAGTTAAGGGATTTGACATCCATGATGGATGGATTTGGATATAATAAAAAAAGTTATGGGATAAAGGCAATTGCTAAAAATAGAAACGGGAAAGATATCGAAAAAGTTGGCGGGAAATTCGGAGGTGAAGGTTGAGGACGTGAAATTTTTATCGCTTAACTTAGATAAGTACATTATAAAGAATGTTCTATGTCAAGATAAGGGACGGGGAAGATACCTTCAACGGTATTGATTGAATGAGTGAAATTTAAAATTTCAAAAGAAAGAAATCAATTCTCCAGCACTTAGATATGTTTGGAAGAAACCTTTTTCACGAAATGGGATTCCCTTTATCCATTATTTGGTGCTTTATTTGCTGCTTCGTGTACGATCTGTATACACAGGGCAGGCTACATAAAATTGAACACCTTAATATTTTCGAAGCAGTTGGTGGCATGACAATGAGTTTCAAAGAGCTTAAAACCAATATTATATGATTTTTTATAAAATATCTTCGTCAACATAACCAAGATCATTTAAGACTTCGTGAGGTGTGCCACAAGACTCTGATCTGGGACCCTTCCATTTCGTATTTTCTACCTGAATGTTTGTCATATTCTCCCGCTGATGGCCCGAAAATGTTTACCAAAATTGATAGAGTTGAGGACTGTTGGGCTTAAAACAGATGTAAATAATAACGTCACGTTCACTTTATTAGGCATAAAAGTCTGATATCTTATCAATACCGAATGCAGAGCATGTTTGACTAAAACCAAACTTTGGTGTAAGACATAACGATAAACTAGACTTTAAATCGCATATAATAGATACAACAGCTAAATCCTATAGAATGCTTGGATAACTATGTCAGATTGTGCTAGGAGTTTTCTTGCGGTGTATGGGATCCCTTTTACACATACCTCAGTCTCGAGATAGGAAGAATTCAAAAGAGACGTTCAAGATACGTCTATTATAAACAAATTAACAGTTGGCCAACTTATCTTCTCTATGATCATGAGATGTTTAGGTGGCTGCTCGTTTTCGAAGTAGAGAAAGGGGCGTGGGTTTAATTTATGTATTAATTTAAATTGGGCGCCAGTAGGAAGCTTACGGGAGAAGATGCAGGAAAACAAAAACAATACGAGCAATTCAAAAAGTATGATTAATAAAATAATGCTAATTAAATGGTGCCAGACACGCATGGAAATTGTCAAAAAAATATATATTTTTTATATATTAAGACCACGCTCCTCCTATATATAAAAAACCAAAAAATGTACGGCCAGCTGTTTAATGCACTAAATAGGATAAACAATAGGACAAAATGGAGAAGAACTATCAAAATAACATACCCGACTCTCAATAATGAACAAAAAAAAAATTCTTATTGACGAAAATTTGTTTGAACTCCGCTTTCAATGTAGCATGAAAACCCAAACCTCTCCTATTCCTACCTGAACCGCTAATAATCGAATACGAATGCATGCCCAGGATTTGAACGTCGAGATATAGGAGAGAACGCAAATTAAACTCGTACCATATCGTCTCAAGCTATCTGTTAGAGGCGGTAATAGACAGTTCCCGATCGGACTGAGCAATATTCGACTTATCGCCGTAAGTCGCGCTGATATCTCAATTCCGCCAGTCGACGAAATAAATGCCTGCGCGCGAACCCGTAATTCAACGCAATGAAATTCAAACAAGCGAACGTTCGATTGCAATAACGCCGTCGGAACTGTAAATACCCTTTCGCGTTCCGGAAGTTATATAGGAGCCGATCGCAAGTCACGCCATGAGATTTTCCATTTAGATCATCGGCTGTCATTCTACGTAAATGGGCTTTGCGTTCGTACTTAGAACTGTTTCCAACTTATTCGGAATGGCAAATAAAGTATAATGGATATACCAAATTGTTGCAAAATAACGGTCGTTTTTATTGGCTGTTTAAAATATAGCGAATCCCCGAAAGTATCGCAATATAGCGCACTCTTGGGAACAAGGTAAGGATCTGGTTCGCTACTTATTGATCACCCCGTATAGAAGGAATTACTTCTAAAAGATACTCTCCGATATCTGTTATGTTCTCGGAAAAATTTTAACTTTCTACTGTTTACAAAATAGGCGCAATTTTACAACAAAACACGAAATGTAATTGTTTTGTTAAAATTAGCACGAATTACCTTCAACCATACACTTTAACAAATTTCTCAACAATTACCAACGGAAGGCGGAAATTGTATTCATTTCCGCATACACCGACAAAGAAAAGAAACATCAGCTTATTGTTACTGACATGGAATTAATCCAACGCACAAAACGCAATCCCTTGTAATACTTGAAAGGATACATACGGAACACATGTATCTGTATACTTAGAGGCGCCAAATTCCCAAGATCGCAATTCAAAAACAGGGAATTCATCAAAACCCTTAACGTCAGCGCCTGTCAACCGCCGAAATCCTTTCCCGCCCCCGTACGCTTATCCCTTTTAAGTTTGCCAAGGGTCCGCTTCCATAATATATCTTTGGCGAACCGGTAGCGCGTAGAAGATCGTCATATACGCGTATAACTCACCAACATACAACAGCTGCTATTCATGCCTTATACGACTACGTACTATTCATTTTATATTTTCTTTTTCGGATATTTTCGCGAATCGTTGACGCAATGATAAAGATTCGCATGGGGGGGGGGGGGGGGGGGGATAAAAAGGTTGTTATTATTTTTAGAACCTTAAAACAGATTCGTCGATTTCTAACGACGTTAAATGATGGATAACCATAAACTTCGTAAAAAAAGGGGAAAGTTTTCAAAATGGAGAGTGGATAGAATACAAGGATGGGAATAAGAAAGTAAACGACAATATATTAGCTGTCACGAGCAAGACATAAGACGAAAATAAATAACATAGTTTGCCTACTTACTTGCACTTAAAAAATTTAAAGGTTTTAGCAAAGTTTCATGTTATAACTAGAGACGAAAGTCAGTCAGGATCGAGCCGTGACTTAGAGCATCGCAGCATTAGTAGAGGCAGAAAGGCAGCATCATAAGTCACCCCTCGATCGCAATTGATTATCGTGTCTCTTTCTAATTTAGAACTTAATTCTAGTGTGGCATATAGCTTATGTGCTTTAATATCTCCCAATAGGTAGAGCAAGAAAAACACAAATCAAAAAAAATAATTCTCCGCCGTAATTGTTACCATCCCAAAACCTGCGAACCTGCGAAGCGTTCACTTCCCCCACGACCACAGGCCAATCAATCTTCTCTCCGCGATCTCCAAACTGCGAGGATCTGTGATTCTGACCAGACTGAGAAAAGACCTAAACCTTTCCACTCATGAACAGTTGCGGTTGAGGTCTGGGTTATCTGATGACCTCCAACTGTTCCGGCTGTCGGAAGCAATTAGTGATGTCTACAAGCGTATGAAAACAATAAGTAAAAATTAAATGAATTAGCTTTGCTTTCAACAAAAAAAATTGCTACAAACATTAGCAGCTTTGGTGGTACTCTATTTATAACTCAACCTATGACAAAATCAGTGCACCTCTGGAAACTTACAATACTCCGCCATAAATGATAAGTCGTAAAATTGTAACAGTGTTGAAGAGTTAATAAATGCCATGAAGAAAAGGCCTCACATCACAGCTGCCAACCATAATAGTAGACATAAGAGCAGATCTACTGGAAGGAAAATTAATTCTGCATATAATTAGCAGAAATAGAAATAGATATTGGTCGCTTCAAAGAACGGAAACAAGTCTATTTAGTTTAGTTTTTGTTGTATTTTCCCGTTGGTTGCCCTGCCTCTTCTGCATATATCAAAGGATATACTAGAACGGTACACACTATCGTATATAAGCCCAAAAGGTCGTTCAAACCGACAGCAAAGGGCAGAACCCAAAAATCATTCACTTTTCTCTCCGCTGTAACCGTTTCGAATACCCTTTTAATAAACATCACGCGCAAGCATATACCCACTTCCACTCCTCTCTCCCTTCCAAAAAAAAAGGGTAGCTCCTCTATCCCTCCAGTTGTAGATGCACACGATAGCGAGCTCCCAGTATTTCGACATCGGATCTGACAGGTTTTGGAATCGGAAATGAAATACCCGAACGGCGGGACCCTACGGCAAATGAATTGTGAAAAAAGTGCGTGTAAAATTCGTAATCGAAGAGACCGACGAGAACTTTATAGGTACTTTTCTTCCCTACCTCGTCTTCTACGATCGTACGTTCGTTTGCTTCCCTTTTTCTCTTCTCCGTCCTCTCGGATTTGACGTTTAAAGATCAAAGTTATATTATAACGGCATCAACTTTTTCGATTATACTTTTTAAAGGTTTTTAAGTCTGGTAAATAGGAGGTCTTATGGGGACGTGGAAAAATCCAATGTGCATGCGTAAATCTCCTTTTTGGTTGAGGGAACTTGGTTATAAAGTAGCTTAAGGTTAATAAGACATCGTCTACTCCTAATTCACAGTAAATGATCTAACAAAGATGATGCAATTGCGACAACACCAATATTAAGAATTTAGCGAATAGCGCACGCAGATATTAGAAAAGGCAAAAGACTACTCCGATAATTCACCCTTCTTTTTAGAATCGGGCTGCAGCACTTAAACTCTTTTATCTCTGGATTTTTATAGGAATTTTTTCGTTATGCCTGTTGTATCAAGCAATGGAAATTCTATCCTCCATGTTAACAACCTCGATTCTATATGGAGACCTATTCTGCAGATCATCGACCGCGTAAATCAGGAGAACGTTTGAAGAATTGCTTGTTCTTACCCATAAGCTCTTCAATAACTTGTGGATATGTTCCTGAAGACGAAAAATGTGTAGGTCTTCCCGAAGTTGAACATTACGCACAAACCAGGGGTTGTTCGTGATCATCCTTAAAGTTTTACTTTCCAATCTTTTCAAGTGGCTGGCCGCAGCCATCACCCACGTCAATGCCCTATAACACAACACGGATCTAAGACAGGTCTTGCATAGTAACAGCTTAGTCACCATATCGAACTGGGAGCTTCTGCCTAACAAAGCCGCCTGGCTTTAAAGAATTTTTTGCTTACAGTTTCTACATGCACTTTCCCGCCCTCAATCTCAGTGTTAACTCTTAGCCTCCAACTCCGCAGTCCGTGGTCACGACTAGTCATCATTTCCTTCTTTCCACTAGCCGTATATACTGCAATGTCATCTGCATAGGTTAACGAATGAAGTTATGGGTAACGAGAAACATTCGAACAAACACTTTGACCAATATTTGAGGATAAATCTAATAATAACTGGAAATTGCCAACTCCATCCCTCTAGCTGCGTACTTGCGGTACATAGTGGACGATGGAGAGATGGGAGACGAGCGAAAACAAGCAACAACAATGAGAGGCGATTTGCGTAAAATTTGAGGGCAGATCGAGGCGCGCAGGCGATACAATTGGAACGTTTACAATCTCGGAAGGCGCTCAGTCTGTGCGTTTTATCACCTTTTAGCTCAAAATCGGGTTAATGGGATGTGTAACGTTCGTTGAGTTCTTCTTCTTCCGCACTGTTCGTTTTCAATTTCAAGCTCAAAACGCTCAGGTGGAATAGAAACTGCTAAACCATCTGAATGTAAAATAGATCGAATAGCAGATGGAAGATTCATATATTGAACAACTCCTTTGTATGGTATGTAAGCTCCCACCGTGTTTCAGCTATTGTCGCAGAATAACTGAATAGGAGACAGCTACGTAATATTGTATCTTGTCAGCTCCCAAACTGTAAGGAGTAAAATGTTACTGTATCTCCAAAGCAAGAGGTAATCGGTCATTTTTACGGTGATTTATGAATTCAGCGACGATGTCGCTAGTTTTCTTATTCTATTCGACAATTTTTAAAGGACTTCTACGAAAAGAAAACAAAACAAAAACAACGGCTATTGAACAGTGAGAGAGATATGCAAGATATGCATCGTACAAATTGATGCATTTAAATTTAGCTTACTGCCACACCCAAAAGATACAAAAAAAAAATATCTCCGCAATCACAATCCAACGCAATAATTAAATTAAGTGACCCCAACATTTTCGATTTAATTTTTTCTGTTTCCATCCAAATCGCCGTCAGTCCGGGTCGGCTGATGGGTAGGGTTTCGGGGCGAGGCGCGTAGCTTGCGGGGAAGAGCGTAGAGATTACCGTTAACTGATTGCTCATTTGTAAAATTAGGGCACACAAATTTTGTCTGCGAGCTCCCCGGTGCTTGGTAGCAGCCGCTACCGTTGCTGCCTCCTACGGTGGCAGCAATGGTCGGTGCGGTCTCGGCCCGAAACATATAGGGGCCAGTTGTGCTCGAGAAGCAGCGGCGGTCCACCGATGTCGACTGACTGGTTGAGTGAGTGCCTGCCCCGAGACCTATTTGTTATCGGTCAGGCTAGAGCTCCCAAGGTAGGTGTAAAAGCAGTTTGCCCTAGCGCTGCGTGCGGTCGCCGTACTCATTTATCCGCTAGATTCGAATCCTCGCGGGAGACGTCGGCGTCGGACCACTGTCTCGCACATCGCAATTTGTACGGTTAATATTGTAAGAGCCTATGAGAGATTCAGTCACGCTTAATGGGATATGCGTCAATATTTCCGTTCGCCCCTACATTCTGTACGTGAGACTTAAGGTTTAAGTTTTGTGTGAGAGAGCAAAAGTAGGTATTTGCTATTTAATATTATTAGCGAGTAATGAGCCTAATCATCACATTTAAAATCGAAATTTTCGTTAGTTATACGAAACGATAAAAATTAGCATAATTCTATTGATTATGTCATATGCCGAAAGTTCTAAATTCCATGCAACACTCGCATAATTTAAGAGGAAAATGCAAAGAAATACGTAACAATCGTAACACAAAAGGACGGTGCGTTATTGACTTCGCCAAAAAGCATTCTTTGGGTTATAAAATCTCCCTAATCGAGGCATCCCCTTCACCACACTTTTCTACATTCTCCCGCCACGTCGCATGGCCCAGTCATTTATCTTCGCAGATAAAATCGACCGACCGATCGGCAATAGGCCCTCTGCTCTACAAGACGAAGTCGAGACGCCGAAGAGCAAAATTCGAATTATAGTAGGAAATCTGATTAATGAGTGTCCGGAATTGGCTCCTTAAATCTACGAACGTGCGTAGGATGATTGCGGAACAGAACTATTGGCCGCTTTGATCGCCCCGACCTATACCACAACCCGGTAAAAAGGGTTGAACGTTAGCTTTGCTGAAAGGACCGTGGAAATTTCTGTTTGCTGATTGTTCGATGATGAAATCGAAGTTCTCAAGTAGAATCTATTTAACTAGAACGTAGTGAGCGGATTGTGGAAATATCTACATGTTAAAAATTTATTTTTCTAACGTTTTATTTGTGAATACCGCTTGATGATTTCATACACCCTAAAATTCGAAATTCTAGCTCCGCTAGTTTATTATAACCTAAAATTTACAAATAAATGAAACGATTAGATGGTACAGTAGTAAGAGAATTTGTACTTTGCTAACACCCCGTTGGACCGTCACCACATGCACGAAAAAGAAAATTGTTAAAAGCCCTCCTATTCTAAACAACACTTTTAAAAATAAAAACGTAGGCTTCCACGGCCAGAGTCAGTTGAAACTAAACGTGTTCCGAGTTTGAACCGTGTCATGTCGTTGGTTAAAATAAAACTCGACGTTTCGCCCACAATCGTATGGGGCTTCGTCAGGAGAGTGGTGGCAACAGTTAGTACGGTAACTCAACGTGTGAACCACGCCAGAGGCGAAACTAACTGAGCGGGAAGCAGTTGATCACGGTAACTCAGCATGTGAACCATGCCAGAGGCGAAAACCAACTGCTGCAGTGGTTTTTCGGCTTCTGGCGTGGTTCACACGTAGAATTACCGTGCTAGCTGTTGCCATCACCCTCCTGAAGAAGCCCCATACGATTGTGGGTGAAACGTCGACTTTTATTTTAACCAACGACATGACACGGTTCAAACCCGGAACACGTTTAGTTTCAAACACTTTTTAATTTCTATTACTCTGTACTCTATACAAAATATTAGTAAAATCATTTTACACCTATTTAAAGCAGTTGCAACAAATCAAACTAATTTCCAAGCAAAATTTGATGACAAAACCTTTCGTATTATATTTACCTGAAGTTTCGACGATTAAAACTTATACAGTTCAAGTAACTTCGACGAACTTTCCTTATTGACCAATTGTAAAAACTAACTACCCAACTCCATCCACTGCCGTTGACCTTAGAGGACGTAAGGCTGCGTTTGACAGTACTTTTAGAGAAACGGCTTCATATTGGCGGCATTGCCATCGGCGTGGTGCTCGTGCAGAAATCGAACCGCAAGTGCTTCCGACTAAATCTGTCGGAATTTAGTGATTTCCGACAATGCGGAATGTTGCAATCGGGACCATATTGAGTATTATGTATGCAGGTTATTGGTAAACCCCGAATTGAAATAGATGCTTGCGATGGATAAGAAAAATTAGCACTGATTTTCATGTACAACGCCCGACTCAAGCTCGTCATATACTATCTGGGTAATTATAATGTTTGCCCATAAAAACGTTGACTTTTATTACTCATTAGTTCCTACAAACATTTTGCGAAATCGCGCTCTGATATGGAAATGGATATTCGTTAAACATACTCGTTATCAATCAGGTTGGCGGTGAAAACTCGTTGAAAACAAAAATAAAATGTTAACCGCTTTTTTGAATCCAATTAGAGTCTTCGAGACACTTCACAGGAAACGTTGTCGAGGAAGGATTAAAAGTTGCTTAAGCGAAAGGCTGCAGATAACGCAGTAATCTGAAACTCTATTCCATTAAGAATTCCATAGGGCTCCACATTAGGACTGCTACTATTCCCTCTACACATTGATAATATCATTGGTGTAACTAAGGTCAAATAAATGATCAGCCTCAAATTTGAAAGTATATTGAACTGAATGGAACTTAAATTGCATACAATAAAATCTGGAGAAGTGGTGACTAGTAATTGAGCTTCGTTATTAAATAAATAATACCGCTATTAAAATTGTGCCTAAAATAAAATATGAGAGTCCAAAAAACTGCAAATTTAAACATTTCTAGGGCAAATTGTTCCAGACTTATTAGGACTGCAGATGTTGATTGGGTCTTTTAGGCTGGGTTCAGTTTGTTCGATTACTCGATCATTCCAGCATTCCAAGCTCCTCCTCTTCAACTCAACACAACTCAAGATCTAGTTACTTACAACATTTGGCGCACCGATCATTATCCTCACTTAACGATTTTCTAAAACTTACTAGGAAACTACCGCACGGCAGACCGCAGTCCAGATGTACACTACTCAAAACAGTTACGGGATATTTGGAAAAATGGTAATAAAATAAATAAATAATGAATGTAGCATCTCGCAAATATTTTTATATTTAATTACAACGTTTTTAAATAAGAAACGGAACTCATTGACAAGTTTGAACTTCTTTGTGTTCATTATAAAGCTACTAAGGCACTAGAGTGAATAAATATCATTAAATGAATACACAATTATGAGACTTTATAAGAAGTTTTATTGATAAAATAACGAAAAATCCATTGTTAATAATGTGTATGATCTCCACGAACGGCAATAAAGGTTTGACATCTCATCGGCATTGATCGAATCAGGACATCAACAAATTCTCGTGGAAGATTATTCCATTCCTCTATCAGAGCATTTTGAAGTTCCCGAATTGTACGCAGTGGCATATTTCTTGCTGAAACACGTCTTCCTAAAGCATCCCAAGAATGTTCGATAGGATTACCATCAGGAGAATTTGCTGGCCAGTCCATTCTATTGATTCCCAATTGTTCAATCCAGTTGTTCACGATGTTTGCCCGATGTGGACGAGTATTGTCATCCGTTAAAGTGAATCTTTCACCCATAGCGCCAGCATACGGAAGAACAATGGGTCTAAAAATTTCATCCAGATACCTCTGAGCAGTCAGGTTGCCATTTTGTATCACATAAAGGTCTATATGCCCTCCCGCGTTTATCCCAGCCCATACCATTACACTCCCACCTTCATATTACTGCCTTTCTCGAACAAATTGTGGCTGATTACGTATTCCAGGTTCACGCCAAATTAAAATACCCCTATTATCTGGATTTAGGGCGAATCTGGATTCGTCACAAAACAATACTTGTGCCCAGTCATCGTGATTCCAATTTCTATGTTGCTCGGCCCATATTCTTCGCCTACCTTTTATGAAGAGCAGTTAGTGGAACGCATACTAGAGGTCTTCGAGCATACATGCCAACGTTGTGAAGACGATTTCTTATTGTTTGAGTTGATACTACTCTTACCGTAGCAGCGGCAACCTCACTTCTAAGCTGCGTTGCGTTATGAGTACGGTTTCTACGTGCAAATCCTGTTAGGTATCGATCATCTCTTGGTGTTGTAGAAGCTGGGTGTCCTTGTCCTCGTCTTCTCTGAACATCTCCAGTTTCTAAAAGCCGATTCCACAAACGCGAAGCTGCAAAAACCTCAGCAACAGCTTGCTGTCTCCGTCTACCTTCCAATTGACCTATCGCTCTCCAAGCCTATGCATGAGTCAAATCACGTTGCCTTTCCATTATTACCCGTAATTACGGTTAAAAATTTGCTATGATACGGAAAATGGTAAAATCTAACTGTAGTTGAGATCGCTCGGATACGCGCTTGTACACCCTCAAGCTGTGGCGATTCGCATTAAAGCGCTGTATAAGTTAAAACTTGTGAAAGCGATCTGTCTCTTGTTTAAAAACGTTATAGTTGCAATATAAAAATATTTGCGTGTCTTATATTATTTATTTTATTATTATTTTTGTAAATATCCTCTAATTGTTTTGACCAGTGTAGTTAGCTAATTCTGTTCATCAAGAGAAATAACAATCCAAGTTGCGTATTTAGCCTGTTCTTAACTGGATGGTGAGAGTCCTTGAAATGAAAACTCTAAATTAATATATATTGGTTTCCCTGGGTGAAATGTGAAAATCTATGACTTCGTTGGTTGGTATTCCCGACATCGAAAATATCAAGGAAAACACGAAAACCCTGAATGTTTATTTTGAAGCCGATGAGAAACTATAAAAAAAATTCAATATGCTTACATCGCTTTCGAAACACGCGTATTCGAAAGCATCGAAAATGCATGGAAGGATCCTCAGACACCCTGGTTTTCACCTCTTCCTCACTTTGGTAATCCTTGCCTCCCACTTCTTTGAGCCATCCGAAGACTGAGGACAAGCTGTGGTGAATAAGGTAGGTATGGGAAGTATTCAAATTTAATGTGCAGTATGCCTGAAGTCAAGCTCCTCATCGTTTACATCTGATTGCAGGATGCTGGTGATTCTGAAGTAGATCTGTTTAGCGAGTACTAGCCACAGTTACTTTCTTTTTCTTTTCCATGTAATGTTCCAAAATAATCTCATTCGCAGTGCATGCCGATAATGAAGGGATTATTACTACAGTGACATTCCTTCGCCAGTGTTACAGCATCATGCTATATAGCCTATTGGTTATTCTTTGAACCTCTTCTATTGACTTAAAAATTGATCGAACAACTTTTCGGACTTTTTTTAGATTTTGCAAGTTTTCATTAAAATTTGCTTCGTGTGGTTGCCTTGGAAAAGGTTCCCGTGGGGCTGTATCTGTTGCCCAACCAAAAGAAACTCGTCCACCGGAGATTATTTTCATGATTGTTTCATGTCAATCTATGACTATCTTCAGAAAATTGGAGCCCAATCTCTTCGGCCGTCCTTCAGTTGCCTTAATAACGTATTTCTTAGTTTTGTAGGTGGCAGTGTGATCATCAGCATACAAAATATATGTTTAATTTCCTGTGTATCCGAATAGTTTTCATCAGTTTCATTGTGTTATATGCTTTGTGTATACATCTTACAGCGCCATCTTTCGTGCCAAACCGTGTGTACTTATAGAATATTCGGGTTTGCCGTATGGATACATAGGAATTGCTTTTAATTTATAGAAAAAAAAAAAACACTTTGCATCACGCTAATTAAATTCTAACTCCAACAACCAAACGATAGATACGACGCAACATTTCGTTAACAAAATAATCGTCCACTTTCTTTCTATTATATTCGCATTAAACGGTTTTTCATTCATTCGAGTTTGTTTTTGCACGAAGTGACTCGAATGTTTGTTTTTCGCTAAACCAACTCGACCGTGAGCGTTTTTAATTTAATTAATGTAACTCTCCTGTCTCCGTCGAATTATTATTTCATTAAAAGTGTGCGTAACCAAAGCGAGATATTCGTTCGACAACATCAAAGGACTTAATTAGATCAAATAACTTTTCTATTAGTTAATTATATTTACTCCGAAAACCAGCCGCAGACTGACTGTATTTTCGTTTCTGAATAGCCAAGTCTTGTTAGCGTAATAAACATTGCGCAGATTGTGTAAATGGGCAACGCACGTAACGAAATTGAATGGGCACTTGATTACGGTAACTTGGCTCTTGGATTCTACTACTTTTTATCCTATATATACAGCCTCTTCCAAATTTTCTCTCATCTCATCATTAGCAACGCACTGGACCGTATATATTGTATTCATTGATAAATAAAAGTTTATAGTTTAGAAAATGCACCAAACTTTAGCAGTGCACGTGACAACCATCGCCGCGTTTAGCCATCGTAAAATATTCAGTTCCCGTCTTTGTCACACGTCTTTGTAAAAAACATGAAAAGGTTACACAAACAAACGAAACTAAAAACAAAATGCAATTTTATTGTATGTACAGATAAAAAAGACAAAAATAAATAAATAAAAAGTTATTCTGGCCTAATATAACATACTGAACATTATATTTTTTTTTTCATCGAAGAAACCTCCTTTGCTGTTAATCACCGCTCGAACTATTCTAGGCATTCTTTTGATAAGTTTTGTTAAAACGGATTGTAGAATATTAATCCGTTCATGTTGCAGAATATTCCGTAAATGTTCTTGTGAAGTTGGGCATATTTTTCGGATCCTCCTGTCCAGTTCATCCGACAACAACGCTATGGGGTTCAAATCTGGGCTTTGTGGGGACCATGTCTTTACTTTCAGGGTGTGCAGTTCTTCTTGCTCCTTTAAATAGTTCTTACACACTAACGCAGTGTGTTTTGGGTCATTGTCATGCATGAATGTAAAGTTACGGATTATTATACGCAATCCTAATGGCGGCACTGCATGATTCTGGAGTATTGCAAAATAATTTTCCTTCCTCATTACACCCTGCACTCTGCATAAATCTCCCGTCCCAGCAAAGGAGAAACATCCCCACACACAGAACTACGCCCTTGCTTCACTGTAGGCACAATGCAGTTCGGGATCACTTTTCGGTTTTAGATCTTCGGACATAAACTCGTCGATTTTGCCCAAAAACCTCAAACTTTGACTCGTCACTCCAAAGCACGTGTTTCCAATCATCTAACGACCAATCTAGATGAGAACGGGTCCGCTGTAGTCGTTTTGCTCTGTTGCCCCGACCTAATAAGGGTTTTCGAATGGCAATGCGCCCATGAAGGTCCGCTTGTTGAAGTCGACGTTTTCCTGTACTCGTCAAAACTTATTCTTCACGGCCGCGATTGACTGCGGCTGCTATTTGTGGCGCTGTTAATTTTTTATTGCGTTTGCTTAATAATACAATTCTCAAATCTTCAGCTTTTGTTGTTTTCCTAGATGCTCCAGGACGAACACGATTTTCTATAGTTCCAGTTGTCCGATATCGCTTTATGATGTAATTTACTGTTGAACTTCTCATATTTATTTTTTCAGTAATTTGCAGTCCCGAATATCCTTCTTCAAACAGCGTAATAATGCGTGAACGTTTTTCTACACTGGTAGGCTTGCCACGTGCCATTTTGAAGTAAATTTTCTTAAAACTTTCGCGCAAAAACGACAGATGCACACCAACACACGTTCAACAGTAAAATGAAGCAAATTTATATCTTTACGCCTGTGATAAATAAACAAGAGTGATGCTGCGGTATATTTCCTAAATGTATTATTCGTTAATAATCCCCAAACGACCCGTTTCAAAAGATCGGTACTTCCGAGAAATTCTTGGAATGATAATAAAAGGGACTTTATTGTGGTTGTCGCAATATTTCTACTTTACATAATAATTTATGGCTTTAATCCTTTAGAAAAAAGTGTATGCTTAATATTTTCCTAATTTTATGTATTAATAATTGTATACAGTGTGATATAATAGATTTTTATTGTATGACCGAACTTCACTGTACGGCAGTGTACGTAATACCTACGTACGTATTTGCATTTTTTACGTGAGAAATGGCACACGTTTTTATATTGTTTGCCGCGAGCAATTATATGAGCATTATTTACGTTAAACGAAGACAATTGGTCTTCCCCCTTCACGAGGAAAATACACCGAAACAAAGAACTAGAGGCACTGTTATTCAAATCAGCAGAACGTAACGCCCCCCTTTAAAGAATTAAAATTAAATTATATAATTCGAAATTATAATTGTAAGAAATTGCTTGCGTTGAAGTTTTGGAGTTTATCAACGAAATACATTTAAAAATAATCAATCTCAAATCTGTAGAAACGAGTGAATCAAAATGCCTGAAATAAAACGTAATAAATTCATTTCAACAAAACAGTTTTATACTTACAAACATTGAATACCAACCAAGTATTAACTTTCTTACATATACAAAAGGAAATTTTAACCATTCTGAAAGAGTAACTTCGAAATAACTCCGCCGCTGGCTAGAAACTTTTCGATCGCTGATTACCATTGTAAGAGTATTAAAGATTCGCGGAACTCTAAGCACGTACGGAAACTTTTAAATAATTGAATGCTTTCCGATTATGAATAAGTAGTTACAATCGTTTTATATTCGTTTAAGCCCATTTGCTTCTTTTATTTTCAATTATCTCCTTTCTTTGCATAAAAATGCGAGCTTAATTTTAATAATAGGATCACAGATGTTTTACTTCGCTAAATAATTTAAGAAAACATCATCGCCCTTTACAATTGGAAGTCTCACAATTCTGTTGCATTTCTACGTATACGCCGATTCAAACGGAAAATTTGCATGTAATATCACCTCGTAGAATGAAAGAAAACACTTCTTACATACAATAGGAGCCATTACACTTTCAAATCGTCAATCGAGAATGCACCCGGATTATGCTAAGCTTTTGCATGCAAGACGCGAATTCCGAAGTGCACCAACGTATCCAATCTTATATGGAAATGCTTACGCGAATTTGAGAGAGCGTATAATGTTTAACTTTTCGCAACTCGAAGATATTCACGATGGCACACCGGCTCCGTACCGTACGAAAAGCACGTATGATTTTAAAGTTGTTTCTTTATTAGTATTTGGCCGATCCACTTTAACTTTGAATTGCAATAGACCGATTTCTATAAGTGGCGAAGCACGAGATTTAATTCTATTTCTACTTTGTTTTTCTTTGGGTTGAAACGTTGCTAAAAATACTCCTGCATAATGAACAAAGGTGGTACGCGACGAGAAGAGTTGCTAAAAATTTTTCAATTTTTATATAATGAATTTGCAAAGAGTATCGTCCAGCGATGGGCATTACAAGCTAACATAGTCATTGGTTTACAGAATTTTAAAGTATCAGAACACTGGGTTTGGAATTTTATATAATAAGCGAGGTCAATTGCAGTATCCATAAAAAACAGTAGCACATCCACTAAAATTGATGGAAATACAGGAAGTACAAAAGGAGATCGTTGCAATAAAATTTAGAGACAATTAAGTAAATTATAACTAGATTCACCAGTGGTATTTCGTACTTTATGGTAACACTGAGACAAACGATAATCAGTGTAGAATATGAATAATCTGAGAAAATTCCTTAGAATGCTGGCAAGCTTTCACTGCACGAGGCAAAACCTGCAACATCAATGCAGCAGCAACAAATTCTCAACAATAAAAATAGTGTTTCGATAAATAAAGAGAAAAGATTGTTTGACATTGAGAAATAAAATAATTTTAAGTATACAATTAACACACGAAGGTACAAATTGTCAAATCGCCGGTGTGCTTGCTACAGCACGGGTTAAAAGGAAGAGAGCGGGGAATTCAACATGAGAAACTACGAAAACTAAAAAAGGGTTGAAAAAGAGAGAATGTCGTTACAAGTCGCATGGAGCTTCTTTTGGGGTGCTGCTTGTTGTACTCTTGCTGTGAGAAGAATGCACAGATAGCAGCGGTACAACATACAGCACCCCAGAAGACGCTCCGTGTAATTGAGGGCGACACGTCGGCAGACTCATGCGATTACGACGCGGTTTCAACCCGGATACCGACAATTCTCTAAAATACCATAAAAACGTTATTACTCCTTAAGAAAATTGTAAATTTCAAATTAAATAACGACAGTGTATCCTTTAAATTTGTTTGTAAAGATCATTTTAATGTTCCTTTAATAGAAAGGTAACACAAGTCAGAAATGACCATTTCCACCAGTTAAAATGTACTCCAGTAGCTAATATTTACATCGAAAAATTATAACAATGTACATTAATGCTTTGGTGAAGCATACAAGTATACGCACATAAACACTGTGATGTAATGAGAAATTTTAAAACTTCCCTGCTCAAAAATTAATAATTTTCCATCATCGGAACGATATAAGCCTGTATAAATAGGCTTATTACAATATTTTTTTTTTGTTTCGAATATTGGCACTTTACGATGCAATCATTTTTAATTTTACGTAAACAATCGCTTTATTAACAATACAATTGTCTCTCATAGAGCAGAATGAAAATAAATACCCGTGAATGAAGTCCCAAATTTTTGGAAAACAATTGATAATCTTCTTTTAGTAAGATGCACTTTTCCCAACATTCCTGTAATTTCTTTAACCCTTTCAAAAAATACGTCTTTTCAAACTTCTCAAAATAAGCTTCTGTCTTCGTTTGAGCTGATTTTTTTTCCTGCGAGCCAAGTTTTCATATTAGGGAATCAAAAGAGGTGACAAGAGCCAAGTCGAGCGACCAAGGAGGATGAAGCACCATTTCATGCAATTTGGTCACCATATGTAGTAGCTGGAACATTGTTGTGCTAGAACAAAACTTTTCTGTGATAAATGGGGCCAATATTTCATCGAATTCACAGCAGTAATGCTCCGTGATCCTGGGTCCCTTCTTCAAAAAGTCCAAATTCAAATCATAAAAAGCATAGCCATCACCTTCCTGACCAAAGGGAACGTTTTCGCCTCCTCCACAGCAGATTCGCCTTGAAAAGTCAATTGTTTTGACTCTCACTTCCTCTCAGGCGTATAGTAATGGATACAGGTTTCATCAACAATACTTTTGCTGTAAAATATTAATAAAATACACCTAAATTCCCAGCCACT
Source organism: Oryctes borbonicus (assembly GCA_902654985.2). NCBI lineage: Eukaryota > Metazoa > Arthropoda > Insecta > Coleoptera > Scarabaeidae > Oryctes > Oryctes borbonicus. The sequence continues at coordinate 4,224,406 of LR736865.1, forward strand.
TCGCGAACTTTTTTAATCATCAGTAACCACATCTGCTGCTTTTAACTATATGATGAGACCCCTGAGAATCCCTATATTTCAATAAAGAACTCAATAAAAGTAAAACAATCACGCACAGTAATGCTTATAATTCCCACTTAATGGTTACTTTGCCAAGAAACATGCAGAAATCTCTTTAAAAAAAATTCCCAGTGCCGATCGTTAATAAATATATTGAATTCACACGCCAAAGTAACAGACCTTAAACCTAAAATTAAACGTTCAAATGTTGTTCCTTTTGGTGTTGTTACATAGAATCGCATTACTCTTACGTAATTTATTTACTTATATTCAACATTATACATCTTACTCGGTAAACCGCCAGCAAAAGAACAATGTAAACTCTAGACAATATTATAAACTCATATTATTATATATAATACAAAATGTATGCCTCGCTTGGTAAGTATACAAAATGGGAGTAATCATATTCAGCAAAGCGTATAAATGTCCTTAAACTATAAACTAAAGCGATAAATTTATATATTTTGTCAAAGTTTTACGATAAAAATTTAATCGTGAGCTATTCTTTATAGTGTATTTATTCTTAACAATTTCCGAGGAAGCTCTCCGGATGTCCCCGTTTTAAATTTCCTTCAGGAGTCCTTCGCGCACGAGATTAATTTCATTTTATAGGTACTTTTATTATCCTTCCGAAGAAAGATATCCTCGATTTATTAGAGGATATTGTTCCCTAGCAACAACGAGAAATTTTAATATTCCATTATTCAGCGCTTGAATTCGTCGAATCGATCTTTTGGCCCTCAGCAAAGGAAAGATGAATTCGGTCTGAATTTATTGTTCCAGTTTTCCCGGGGCAGACGAAGACGAAAGCGACGAAACAAAGCTAGATTCGAAAGAGCGGTACTAATACTGCAAACTAGTAGCGATATCCGTCTGGAACTATGTACGAGTCGCAGATAATAAATAAGAAACGTTCGTGTTTAAGCGATCGTTTATATTGTAAAATATTTGAGAGTAGTTAGGAGGGGTTAGAAGGGCCCTATTGGGTGTTAGTCGATGTTGTGTAATGGAATATAATGGAAGAAATGGAATATCGAGTCATCGCCGAATTCTTGCGTTTATGCAAGCTAAAGCTTAGAGCAACGCTGTTTACGGATGCTCTGCACCTTCATTTGTCACAACCACATTTTGAGCATCTGAATCTCAACGTGGTGGTACCAGCTTGGTTCGCAAGGAACTTTCGAGTAGACCAAAAGCTGCAACCATTACCGATAACATCAGGAAAGTTCACCAAAATCGCGAAAGAACGTCTTTTTCATATATCGACTGAAGATTTGGTCATTTGGGCAGATTAAATGAATCGTTTTTACATAACTGTTGATGCTTGAACTCCTGTAAAAAACCAATTAATTCTCTCCAACTGCGTATTTTTAGAACAGCTTTCTATATGTGAATTCAAAAAAATAAAGATGGAAGAATGCTAACTTCGTCAATATCCACAACTCGAGTTCTTTCATGCGTATAAATTAAACGTACATAGACGGCAATTAAAATATAACCCTTCTCTCATGAAAATACTCAAAGGGGATGCTTTTACTTGAAAAAATAACCGCATCCACTTAAACGATTTAGCTGAAAATTTAACTCTATGGCGTTTTATTTCCATTTTAAATCCTTAAACGTCGTCATAGAATATTCATATTCCGTTCCATCCGTAGCAAAAATAATATTACAATGCTAACTTGGTGGGAGTTTTTCGGTTTGCCCGTATACGTATATACGCTTGTGTGGGTAGATAAGCGCTCGCGTAACGTTACATTATTCAAATATTTGTTATTCGAACGGATAGAGTAAACAAATTAGAATTCAACCGGAGAACGAACGCGTAGTAGGTACAGAGTTAGTGCAAAAGGTAGGTAAGTGTCTACTTACTCTGTACTCCACCTCTTCTTGTTTGTTTATAAATAACCCGCTTCGATATGGACCGTTCCGTGTGGGTATTTGCAATCATTTGCATCCGTACACGTGCTAAGCTCCAACTCGCTTCAGACATGGCTGGTTGTTATCCGCTGTATAGTAACAAAGAACGGAAAACACAAAGCATGCCGAAGGAGGCTAATTATATAATGTATACTCCTTCAATGTTCGGAAACTTCTCAATTTTATTATAGGCAAGCTTTAACAACCAATCTAATAGGTAAATACGTGCATGGCACAATAAGTGCGCTAAAAGTGCTTATATTATGCATATTTTTACCTCGTTTAGAAATTGTTGTGGACCACAGTCGTTGTTTTTTTTTTAATAATTTAAGTATCCGGTTCGAAGAGGCAGACGATACCGTAGGTTGTAGATGGAGGATTTGGATAGGAAAAATTTCCAATAAAAATATAAGATGTAACCATCGTCTCCATTGAGATTCTTAGGTTGCTTATGGATTTCAACGGCTTCTCGGATTTTTCTAGAATAATAGCACTGTTCACGTTTTGTAAAAAACATACAAGATCCCACCCTCGACCCACAGGACATTCTGGTCAGCTTCGATGTATCTCTGTACACAAAAGTTCCCGTTCCTGCCAGCGTTCAAATTATCAGCCCACAACAAGCCTACTGACATAATTTACACCTGTTTCCAATTCCGGAGTCAGTTTTAAAAGCAAGTTTTTGGAGCTGCCATGGTTTCCTCTTTATCGCCAGTAATCGCTAACATTTTCGTGGAAAAGTTTGAACAACAAATCCTATCATTCTACCATTTCAAACCGAAATGTTGGTTCACCTTCGTCATCTGGCCACATGGACGAGACTCCCTACTCGAATTTCTAACCTTCCCAAACATCCAACGTCTGGACATACGTTCGACCATGGGAGTTGAAGCAGATGGACTATCATTTCTAGATATGCTCATATCTCGCTGCCTCAACTACAATCTAGAACATGGAATATAACGAAACCCGACCCACACGGAGCGCCCTTTCCCATCATCATCAGGCACAAAGACAAGCTATCATAAGCACCTTAGTTAAACGGGCCTTTTCCATTTCTTAGCCCGGCGTTCTTGCCCGTGAAGCATGCAACCGACTCCCTCGCGGAAAACAATTTCAACAAGCAAGGTATTCGAAAAACGATAAACCGTCATCGTACTCCCGAACAGCTGACGGCTTTCAATCAAGATCCTACGGTCAACACCCTACATTCAAGATGTTACCAATAAAATAGGCTGGCTACTCCAGAGACGTATTATGAAATAATTTTTAAACCCCCGTCAAAAATCTTCGATTTATTACCGTCAGTCAAAGACAAGACTTCACCTTTACACACTGAAGGTCTTTGCTAGATCCCTTATTTTTATGGTGATGTATACGTCGGGAAAACGAAGAGGTTGGTCAGCATATGTGCGGCGGAACAGGAGCCTTGCACCAAATTGCTCCGGATATCTAATTCTGCACTGGCCGAACACGGGCCAGCGATACCAAACATCTATCCGATGAGCCCTACTATTATTCTAGAGAAATGCAAGAAACTAACGTCCCAACAATCTCAATAGAGACGATGGTTATATGTTACATAATTAACGGAAATCTCTCGATATTTGAAAACAAATTATTTTCCACGTCTATTTTTACAAAATGTTTTCCTGTGTTGTTGTTGTGTTTGCCCCCTAGTTCTCGAGAAATACAGCAAGTTATTAAATACTAAATTACTTTGCATTAATTATTGCACAAACAAAATACAGCCTACTCAAGATGCAATTTAATTTCCTTAAAAAGCTCCACAAAATAATGTGTAAATTATTGCAGTAAGCTGAAAAGATAATCGGGAAATCACATACAATTGAATTACTTTTCGAAAATTAATTGCATCACCGGAGTTTATTTCATTTCATTTCTGAGTATGACTTTCGACAAATTTTAAGCCTGTATTTTTTCTTCTTCTCTAACCATTCGAATTTAGATATTAAAAGAACTAAGAAGTAAAGCCATTTATTTATTTGTAATTTTGCTAAAAATTAATTAATTGTTATTCTTCGCATTGTAAGAACGTACGGGAGTTCTTCTGAACCGATTCGCTACTGCCGGAGAGAGCAATACGCCTTTAGCAGGTAAATTTAATGCACGTTCACCCATTTGCAATATTATAAAATATCTCGGGAAGGAATTATTTCAAAACATTTTCTAAAAAATTAACTTTTCTTCTAAAATCAAATTATTATTCAAGAATTCAATTTTCATATAAAAAGCTCATTATAACTCGATGGTGTACTTTATATTTCCATGCGACAGAAAAATTAATTCAAAATGTTAAACATAACTCGCTTTACGATCAACAAACGTCGATAATAAAGTTCAGTGCTAATTCTGTTACGTTAATGCCATTCACCCTTTTCAAACGTTTGTAGCTTTCGCAGAACTCCAAACAAGCCCAACACATCAATTATACATTTTGTTTCTATTTGTAGGGACGTATTGGCTTTGTTTCAATATTTCAAATCAGGTCAAATATTAAAAAATGCAGGCATTATCTATATTCGTTCCTTAATTTGAAAAATCCCATAAAGTATTCATAATGATTTCCATAAAAATGACGCCTATTTCGGCGTTGGAGAACTTTTCCTCTTTAATACCATTCGCATTAAAATTGAAGAGGAATTCACGATTCGCCTGTAAAAGCGATTATTTTGACGTATCTCGGAAGGGAATCTGAAAACTTGGTTATTTCATCAATATTCTCGAAACGTTAGGATTACACGGACGCAAGTAATAATTAGATTGGACGAATTAGCTAATTAGAAGTTTTATTATTCCATTACGATCTCCATTCACGCCTTTATGGATTCATTGGCGTTTTAAAGAAATCGGGTATCTTCTACATGTGACTGTGTCCGAAGAAAAGGGGGCTCCTTACGAAATTTATCAATTTCGATTTTTTCATTGTTTCGACCTCCTCTTCCAAATAAAATTGGACCACGTCACTATCTTTAAAAGTCAGAAAATATAACACTTCTTACACACATTCTTTTTTGATTTCTTAACCAGTTTTTTGCACAGGTTCTTCAATGAATTGAGTTCTCGTATCGGGATCGGGATCGCAGATTAAAGGCCGAATTTCTAGTGCTGTATCGGGGCTAAATCGAAGTTCTCAGACTTTAAACGCGAGTTTCTCGAAAACTGAAATTTCGGACTTGGTCACGTAGAATTTTGTCAGTGATTTTGATCCATGTTACGTTGATTCTGGTGTGTCTCTTTTTCTTTTGCAAAATATTTTGTTGATATAATTAAACTGGCTGATAAACCCAAGTATGACTATATCATAGAAGACTTAGTTCTAAAATTAACATTTTCTATAACAATGTATCAGTTTACGATTTGATGTTCTGTGCCTAACGGAGACATGATTAACCGCTGATGTTTCTAACAATGAATTTCTTCCCAGCCACTACATTGCTTTTCGAACGGACCAGTACTTCAAAGCAGCAATATTTTCAAAGGACTGTGGAATACTATTGGCAGCAACAGAATTTAATTTACGCAGTGTTGGAATTGTTATATCTGAGATAGAGATTATTGCCTGCAAATTATCCTAAAATTAATTGAATTAATAATCGCCTCCTGTTTATACAGTTTTGTCAATTATAAACTGAACTGTTAAACGAGAAGAATCTCCTATTGTGGATGAATACATATACCTACATTATGCTTCTTTTTTAACAGTACTGCAACACAGTACGTACAATTCTTACAACATGAACAAGTCAAGACGTGTAACTTTAAGAAAGCAGACTTTCACCTCTTTCTTATACCCGTTCTATCCAAGCTTACACTGACTATTTTTGCAGTACTTTATATGATGTATTTAATCGAACCATACCTAAACAAATATGTAAAAATTCCAATCCTTGGTAAAATATTGCTTGGAATGAAAAAAAAACGCTCACAAAATCTACAAAAAATATAAAACTGCTACTAAAAGAATTAAGATCACTTCTAAACACTGTATTATAAACATTGAGAATTATGTAGCGAAAGATCGAAGGCTATTGTGGCGCTTTACAAGCAGCAAACGTAATCACACTAGAATTCCAGGCGTTCTAAGCCTGCAGAAACGAGTTGCGCTTCACGAAATTAACGGAGACTAGACAGACTCGTGTTTATTCATCTCATGGTTTCCCCGAGAGTCAACAAAACACGAGTCTCCGCTAATTACGTGAAGCGCACGGAATACGTACTCGTTTCTGCAGGTTTACAATAAAATCGAAATTAACACCCTTAAAAACATATTTTGCGAGCATTTGGTGATTACTAAGCAGTAAGTATTTACAATGAAATATTAGTTCTTCTTGTTTATAATATTTTCCCAATATTGGTTCATTATCTATTAACGTACCGTCTATTTTCAAAGAACTGTTACTAAACCATCTGGAAAAAATCGAAAGACCGTCTGCCAGCTGGTGTTAATGGAATTCCGAGTGTTATTATTTACGATTGTGCTACAATATTTATGGAACCGTCGTTTCGATATTAAAATCATTAGAAATACCAAAAACTTGGAAAACTAGTAGAGCTGTCCTAGAATCTCAGACAGTCGAAGAATAAATAAATGCCTTGTAGAAGAGTTTAAATCAACATTTTCACCTCATAACGTCCTCTTAGCAGTGAAACAAAGAACTACAAAGAACGAAGACAATATTTCAGCTTATCATTGAATCATCCTTAAAGACCAAGTTCACTTCTGGCTTTGCGGATTTGCGGTTTTGCAAATAAGACTGCCTTATTTGATCTAGAAAAGCATTACATCCTCTTAAACTAATTATCCGGCACGCATTTCATGCTGGTGTTTTGTTTTTTAGTTAGGATGCTGGCAATTCCATTTCTGTTAATGGAAAATGCCCCGAAATGGGCTTGGATGATATGTGATTTCAGCAAGATGACTTCCCATGAAACAATTAACGTTTTGCAAAAAAGTTCGGTGAATCGATAGTTTCCAGAAATACACTCGCTCCCGCGATTTAACACTCCCAGACTTCCTCTTGTGGGGTCATGCCAATTTTGTTAATTTACACCAACGACCCAGCAATATTTCACGGCTTACAGAACAACATTGTATGTCATTTCTGTTATTCGGCTAAAACATTGTATGAAAACGTAATGGAAGATTAGATTCAACGAATTCTTTTTTACCAGCGCTTCCGATGAAGTCATTCAAATGATGTTGTTCTACCTCAATAATAATACTAAATGTGCTTGACCCCGAATCCAAAGTAGTCTTAAATTTCTTAGTTCCTATGTTTTAATGAAAAATCGTTGACGTAGCGGATGGACGAGTTCACCATCGGCAATGTCTTCTGGAGATTTTTTTGTAGTACTTTCCACTGCAATTTTAAGCATATTAATACGCTTTATATCAAATTTTCATAAGCTAAATATTCAGCTGAGCGCTACAATCTCATAGTTTCACGACGAATTTCAGAGGGTGCCTTGGAACTTGAAATGCGTGGAAAGCCTGTCTATATCAGCATACACATTATTTATTATTTAATCTATGTAAATCAATCTGTTTGTTGAACAAAATGAATAAATAACTTTTGCTTAAAATTCTACCGGCGTTTCGCCCCTTGAAAGTTAACTTAAGCCGGTATTCTTTTTCCGCGCGTGTCTGAACTTGGCACCTGGAGAGCTTCCCTTATTTATTTTACTGCTTCAAAAACATGTCATTGAAAAAGTTCCCTTTTATTGCTTACCATTACAATCACAAATGTTATATTTTGTAAAGCGTATGGCGCGCTGGTCGTCTAAACGCAATTCGAAACAAAAAGTATAACCGTAACATTATATCGCGTACTGGAAGAGCCATAGGTATATAATTTTCTTCTTACGATAATAATACTTTTTGGAAACAATTTTGAGAAATTACAGGAACCCGTAATATCAATAAAAGCGGGAGCAACATCCGCCCGAATGGTAATCGCGCAATAAATGCTAAAACAATAAAACGGGAATAAGGTGCACGGCGCACAAAAGAACAAACAAAGAAGACGAAACCTCAACGATATCAAAGCTACCATCTTAGGTATATATAGAATATGGTATTTTCTTACTTGTTCCTTTTTCTTTTTCCTTCTCTTTCTCATTCCATGAGTCGAGAGGAAGCCATTTTTCGAGCATAAAACTCCCGCAAATCTTGATACGAAACAGGGTTATACCTACTCTACCTCCCCGTTCTGCTTCAACTTAAAAAGTTTAATGGCATAAGGTAATTGTCTGCTCTCTGCCGGTGCCGTAAGAGGTCAGCCAAACACTCCGGAAACTCCGGAATTGCGACGCGCAGGCTGCTGAGGTAGCCGAGATAGTCCCCGAGGCGTCAAGTTGTTACACTTGAAATTTATATAGCCCTCAAACTAAACCCTTTATAGAATTGTGCGGACTCCTAAAATAACATGAAATATTATCTTGGGATATGCACAATTTCTCTTCTAGAGGGCCGTACAGTATGAGGGGTTCTTCTGAATGTCTTCTCTCGCATCTCCGCGACCTTACCTTGCATGTTCTTCACATTACGTCGAGCCGTTTTAGTGAAAATTGAATAAGATGAATGAATTTCCTTCTTAGTACGAGGCGTTTTCGCAAAAGAAAATATTTTTCATTGTTCTTTCGCTCGCGTCGAGCTCCTACGTCGAACGATGTTTATATAATAGTTTCTCGTCTTATTTTATATGTACGAATATGCGCTGCTTGACGTAAGCGTTTTAGTATCCACTGAAACCCTAAAATTTAGTCTGGGAAAGACCAGAGCAAACTAGAAAGCTTTTTTAAACACAATGCTGATATAGCTCGTGGTATTGATGGAACCGCGCACGGCTAAATCAATGTGAGGAGAGATAACACTACCTAACGGACGTGTTGCATCAGCGTTACTCTAAGTGCTTCCCTACCTTATACCGTTATTTGCGTCTCAGTTTACGTCACTAATATCCAAAGACAGTATAAAAATATTTCCTGACACCATCAGGTACCAAGGCACATACGAGGTGCGATGGAATGATCTGCCCGATTTGGGGAGCTAATAAAAGCCAAACCAAGCAACGTAGAAATATCGTCGGTATTTTTCTGAAAAGTACACAAAATGCAATTTTAAATGAATATATTTTAAAGATGACGCCACTTAAAGGACGATACACTGATTCCTTCCGCGATAGCTCTCCAAGGACCTGCGAGCAAGAATAATTTCTTGGTTATTGCGCTAGCCCCAGTAACACAGCTTTCTTCAAAAAAATACGGGCCTTACATACCAAAATGGCACACCATATTGCAACCTTCGAGCAGTGGAGTGGTCGTTGGTGAAGTTTCCGAGAGCTATTTTCTGCCCAATAACGGAAACTTTGCTTGTTAAGTGAGCCTGAAAGATGAAAATGTGATTAGTCTGCAAAAGGCACAACATTTCCGCGATGAAAGTTAAGTCCTCGACACAAAGTTGTACTCACTTTTAACTCAATTGCAATTTTATAAGGGTGCATTATGAGATCTCGGAGCAGAATTCTCCTAGGACTTCGATCAAATAACAAATAATAAAAAAAATTATTTCCGTGCATAACGCTGTGGAGATTGTTCAACTGAAACTCTCACAACACATTTTCCGGTCCTATTGCAATCCGAGGAGGACCAGTAGATTTCCATTTCCATCCGTCAACATCGGCGAACCAAGGTCCATTAAAAGTGAGAAGTGTAAACCTGTAGCATTACGACGAGTTACGAATAGAAACGACAATGCGACAATATTTTGGTTTTATAACGGTTACGTTAATAAATGTAAATAAATGCTTCTATTACTCTAACTTCTTTGATCAATACATACGCTACTTTCCACATCAAATTAACAGAAAAGGTAGGAAATTAGCCACATCGTGTTTATTAAAATCCGTAATTTTTTATTAAACTTGAAAATGTATTGATGATTCAATAATAGCAACAAAGTGCCTTCCTTAACTAGAACCCATTCGAATCTATGAAAATTTAATTCTGAATTACGAAAAGCTTTCAACTAATGGAAAATTAAATTACCCGCAGCTATCTAACCTTCTCTTTGCTCGTCGTCGTTTTTCTTTTTTTTCTTCCAATTTAGTATTCTCAGTTCTGTATAACGTACGGAATGCACTGAAGAATATTGGGATTCGGTTTAATTTAACAAAGAACATTAAGCGTTCGGTATATTTAAGTTGATTAAAAAAAGATGAAGCTCGGAGTAATATATACCATTATTAATTTCTGTGAATAAATACAATTCTTTTGCCGATGGTGATATACATATGTTTACCCGTAGTATAAATTAACTTTAAATATTTACAGTAATAAGGCAATTTATTGACCATCCTCTTGAAATACAATTGCTGTTAATAGGGACGGTATGTCCATGAAATCGCGCGCACTCTCTGATATATAGTATCAGAGTAATATAAGTTTCAATTGAAACAGAAGCCTTGATTGGTTAGTATGTCTTAATGAATTTTATTTACCAAATTTTAGATTATTAAATGTTAATGCCAGAGGAAAGCTTCCGCCCGAAACCGGTCGCATGATTAGAACGCACTTTTAAATCAAAATTTTTATTTTAATTTGAATACCTCAATCATCAACATAGCCTCTCTAAGTTATAATATACAATAACATACACGCACGTGCGATTTCAAAGGTGTCGATACTCAGCGATGACACTTCGCGATAACGTCAGACGGTAAACTCTAGCGTTCAATGTTGTAGTCAGGAAGAAAATTTATAATTTGAAATCACTTATGTAAATTAAGTTATATGTAATCCTATTTTAATGTCTGCAGGGTCTATCAACAAGAATAAGCTATGTATAGTCAACTGTTTTCGAAAGAAAAACAAAATATTGAAAATCCAGATGTGCACTTTTGCGTTACAAATACTCAAAACACTTCAAATCTGAATCTCAAATTTGTGAAGCCTCTCTGGCACATTTCACGGGGAACAGGAACCATTTCGTCTCGAATATTCTTTTTCAATTGGACGATCGTTGGTGATTTCATGGATTCATAAGAAGCAATAGAATATCTTCGCAAAATGAGTTTTCCTGTGGATATTTCGTGTACGGCAGCAGAAAGATTCGTTAAATGGGGCCACATGTGGTACCACCTTGTTGAAACCATGCTCTGTTGTTGCAGACCTCAAAAAATCTTGCAGTTCCCAATTATTATGTACCAGTCTCCCCTCGCTAATTTTCGAGGAAATAAGGTCCAGTAATTCCATGAACTGAAATGGCTGCCGATACTGTAATTAGAGGACAATGTAGAGGCTTCCGATCTCTGACAACGTACTAAAAATGTTACTACTCGAGTGACGTTTTACAAACATTACAGCAGATATTTGAGTATGTTTTGCAAAAATTTTAGTGACCTTAGCTTTCGACTTTCTCAACTGTGAGCCACTAAATCTAAATGTTTTGGATGTGTTTTCTTACATGGGTATAGCTTGTCACAACCAATTTCAAAATTCTTACCCTTACATCATTGGTTAATCATTGGCCGTTCCAATAACATAAATTGCCAAACACAATATTACGAAAGCTATTCCTCTTTCCATGTGCTTCACGAAATTAACAGAGACTAGACAGACTCGTGCTTTGTCGACTCTCGGAGAAAGCAATAGGCAACACGAACCCATTCTCATGAGACGAATAAACACGAGTCTGTCTAGTCTCTGCTAATTTAGCGAAGCGCACGGAAAGTGGCGAACTTAACATATAATATATGTAATTGTAATCAGACAAACTTCATTCGCTTGTAGTTGCTACAAAGAGAATAATAGCAGAGGGAATTCGTATTATCGAAGGGGGAGATCTCTTGATATGTGCCACGTTAAAGAAGTTGAGAGTCATTTAAATGGCATACCGCGAGCCCTACGTATAGAACATTTAGTGCGCCTTGAAGCAAAAAAGAAAAACTGCGGATCCATTTACCTTAGAAGTTTGTAAGATTCTAAGAAGATAAACCTAAATCACATACCCAACTTGTTGAGATCTCTTTTTTCTACTGAAAGTTGATACAACTTTTCGCTCGCATCTTATCCCGCTCCAAATCCAAGTCGTTTTATCCGCTAAATAGAAAAAAAATAAATTAGATAACAGTCAAGCATTCATCCTACGCAAAATAAATCTTACGAAATCCCTACATTATCTGTCGTACATTTTCTACACGCTACTTCTTGCTCTCCTCATCCTGTCTAAACAACTTCCCATCATTTGTACTTCAATCTTTTCGGGGGATTTAACGGTCGACTTTATCTGCGGATAGGCTTCGCTTAAAGGCGGAAAAGTACCGGTTTCCGGTTTACCGACACGGCAATGTATTATATGTAAATAGCGGCAAGGATCGAGGAATAAAGAACACCCCCCTTTCTAAAAGAGATACTTGGCGAATGGAAATGACAATTGGCGAAAATCGCAATTTGGGCTTATTTTTCTCTTCGCTACATTGAACTGATTGACGTCGAATTGTGCCTATTTCACGGAAAAGCGATTTTCCCCATTCAAAACGAAATATATTCTCGAGGAAAGTATGGTGGAAAATGGGAAAATGTATTATGGGCTTGGAATATATAGAATCGGAATAAGTGCAGATGAAGTAACCAACTGCCTGGACTTCAAACTGTAATCCGTTTGAAGGTTATGGTTCTAGAACTATGAAGAAAAGAAAGTAATCGATATTAGATATGGGGGAAACTAATCAAAGGTCTCAATTCTTACATGGTTATAAGTATAGACCGACCCTTTAGCATTAATAAGAGCAAAAATCTTGCACATATTGCTGCTAGAATGGTTGTTTTCCCAATAAAAAAAAACAGGAAGCACATTCTATAGTAAAAAATGCATTTTGAAGAACTCCTTAATGATTGTTGCATAAGTTTATGATGTTAGCAAAGTTAAGAAATCAAAAATTCGGGTTGAGAACTAGCAGTCACCCATTTTACTTCATTTCACTTGGTTCTTAGGCTTCGTAATTGCTCATTAAAGAAAATAGAAAGAGTAATCAACTGATATTATCTATTTCTAGTGACATTCATGATGAAAAGATTGCATTTTGTATTTAAAGTTTTTTTTCAGGAAATCAATAACTGTGTTAACTAAAAAAATTCAGTCATTGCCAATTAACTTATCAACCCAACCACAACATTTCAACACCTTATCATTAAACTGTTTTATGTGGTGTTATAGGCATCTCCACATTGACAAACACAAGTAATTTGTGCAGAATAAGAAGATAGAAAGGAAAAGAAAATGAAGAACTACAATAGTCATTTAATTAGGTGAATATAGCTGCGACAAACAGCAGTTTTAATCAACGTATTAAATAAATAATAACGACCCATTAATTTGATCATTAATGAATGTATTGCTTGGACTAACCAGTTTAAACATTAAGTGAGAAACAATTTTGCCCAACACAAAAGGAAAATAATATTTTTGTAGAAATTCCGCAATACGGTGCAATATATAATGTTTCAGAAAATATACATATAGAAAATGTCGTAGATACATGATAAACGTTTTAATTCAAAAGAGTTTATCGCATTTGACGCTGCGACTTACTTACTACACCCGTAACAAGCAACCACGCGACGCCAATGCGACAACCGACACATAAACCATTTAGAGCAAACTTTCCCCTATTATTGCCGTTACGTACAGCCCTTGTCGTCCGCTATTGTGCCGCATCGCATTGAATGCATGCATGCGAACATCTATTCGGACCATTGTTCATATCCTACCGCCTTCCTTCTTGAAATTAAGCCGTTCACTTGACGCTACGTGGATGTACATACGTGTGTGTTTGTTGCAGACTTACCAGAAGGCAGCATCAGTCAGCTGGAAGTGGTAGGTTCGAGGGTACCCGCCCTCGAAGCCGAAAGTCTGGCCGGATGCCAAGTGCACTCACTAACCCTCTCCAACAACCACCTACAGCATGTGGCGGAACGAGCTTTCAGGTTCGTATACCGCAACGCTAGTTTTATTACGAACTTTTTCTCTTATCGTACATCGTTTGTTTTTGTTTTCCTACATCGAGAAAACGTCGACGTTCACGTTGAAATTTGGAACAATACGAAACCGAAATTTTAATATTTAACATGAGCTTGAAGAATTACGTGCAAACCCACGTTTGAAATATATTAGCTTTAATTTAAAGTTAGTAGCAACTAAATCAATCATTTGTTTGAAAAAAATAATATACAAATTGCTCGTTCTCCAAACGATGCTTCTGCTCGAAAAGACATTACGTCAAGCATTTTTCAACTAATCTAACACGTTGTTAACGGATCCAGTGTTTTCCATTCTTACAAAAGAACAACGGAAAACTCTTTTTGTCATCCGTATATCTTTCACCCTCGATCGGTTGCTTCCCAAAAGGCCTTAATTAAATGAAAATGCAAATCACTGTGTGCAGTCGCTTTAGCGCCGATAACTATTACCTACGTGGTACATGTGTACGTAGCTCGGGATACGCGCCAAGTTTCTACATAGCTGTATAGTTCTGCATGTTACGTTTCGTACTTTCCCGCTATTTCACTATCCGTTATCGATGTCGAAATTTCAAATTAGATTCAACACGACGTGTCTCTGCCCACGTTTATACGGTTGCCCGGGCGATTGTATAAACTGTGTAGTTGTATTAATGCGGGAACATGCATACATAGTAATCGTACACGTATGTAATTGGTAAAGCGCCGCAACATAGGAAACCTTTCGAACGAAGCAAGAACGCATTCGAAAACATTGAATCGGTATTGTCGGAATAGTCTCCGCATGTTCATTATAAAGTTTTTTTATACGTAGTATATAGTAAAAGGCGCATCAAACAACCGAGCGACAGGAAAATTGTTGGATGGAGCGAGCTGAAGTTGAAGCAAAAGAAAAAACGTATCAAATATGTAAGCCTATCGAAACTCGCGTGTCTGTCTTTATTGACCACTACAAACGGAAATTATGTGCTACAAAAACTATGAAATTTAACCGAATCTAACTATTGAATATTATGATGGTCGCTGCTTTGTAAATATAACAACGTACGAAGTATGTATTTAATAATTCTGCTACTGTTAAAGTGGCCTATTTATGTGGATGAGAAGTTATACAACAGATTGCCTGAATGTCTACGAAATATTGAAAAACAGTAATTTGTGGACCTTAAGGTATATCTGTTGAATATTTGTCCACCACCAAGCGCCTGACAAGGCCCAGTCGCAACAAAATTTCTTCGATTCTACTCCAGCCTCAGTTCAGGAATTGCTTATTTTGTTTTGTTTAATTAAACATCAAAATAAGCAGGGATGCCAAGTTAAAAAAAATATTAACTTAACTATTTAAGAAAAAACAGTATTTAAGAAAGAAGAGAAAAACCTAGTGAATAATTATAGACAAATCTCGATTTTGTCTAATCTTGCCAAGGTCTACGAATGCGTCTTATTCTTCTCCATATATTATCACGAAAAACCCTATATTTCACCACACCAACATGGTTTCGTACGTGGAAGGTCAACAGTTACTAATCACGCGTCGATTGCCCAACTTATCAGCCAGCAACTGGACGCGCGGGAAAATTAAAAAATTAATTTTCATTAATTCATCCGGGATAGCATTATACATTTTACACATCGAAAACGTGAAGCTCCCTTTATTACGTGCGATATTATGGAGTGGTGGTGAAATGAATCCTCGAAAACGAGTGGTCAGGTTGTGAACGTCCATGGTCCGAAATGTTATTTTATTGTACAAATAAAGTTGTGGTAAAAACATGAAGTAGGAAATCTCTCCTTCGCTTCATTGAAAACCACCTCCTTTATCCGACAGGAAATGCGTTCATCAATAACGGGATGGTACAGCGGTACGTAAAAGTTAAACTATTCGTTAGACGATAATAATATCGAAGGACTCTTGGTATTGAAAGCTTAAACTCAATAATTTGGCATATACGGAAATGTAAATAGTTACATTGTACTTGGAACTGTGATTTTTTTAACCTAAATTAGGTCTTTTACAATCTTCTGAACGAGATATGTACAAACAATAAACATTGTTTGTTACCTACTCAAGGCCAGGCCAAGGCTTTTAACGAAGTGGCACTGGCAGAGGAATCTTGTAGATCATTATAAAAGCACTCAACAGGATTTGGCACAAACAAAAAGTTGGGCGTATTGCAACTTTAAAGTTTGTACGCCAAGCAGATGTAGAAACAGCAGAACGCACACGACGCAAAATTGTTCTGTCAATTTCTGAAGCTGAGAGTTTTATCAAACGCTTCCAGGTATTCTGGCACATATGTAAGGGATTATTACGATTGATTTTAATGTATGTCTTAAATTTTTTATTTCCTTCATTTGCTTTGCATGGACATTTAGGTGTGAAATAGATCTATTTCCGATGGATTCTGTATAATTTGACCCAGACACAGAAAGACCCATGTGGATTGATGGGAGGAAATGCTCAAAAATTGTCGACAACGGCACGGAACAAAATCCGTATACAACATTGTAACGGGCGACGAAATATGTTCCTGCGACACGAGATGAACCGAATCCAATAAAATTTCGCCATGGCAATGCTAGCTCTTCCACAAAACATTAAACAATTGATTATTTGGATGAAAAAAATGTCTCATCGTCCATATTCGCCTAATTTATCGTCTAGGGTCTTCCTTTTGTCCCGGAATGTCAAGAAGAAATGGACAGCGATCACCTCAAGAATCTGTTGAATCCTTCAAGAAGCATGTTTTGAAGGCGCTATCTTCAGAGTGGGAAAATTGGTTCGAACGCATGCACAACCGTATCTCTTGATAAATAGTTAAACGATTGAAATAAACCGAATGTTTTTTTTTGCGTTCATTGCTTTTATAATAGCTTAAAAGGCATCCCTTGTATAATAATATTAATGTGTATTTAACAGGTTAATTACCATACCTTAATGATGATCTTTTACCACGTTGGTGTAAACCAACTTACCAATTTAACAAGTAACCAGTAAAAAATATGAGAAATGCAAAATCCCTAACGCAGTCAGAATAAGAAGAAAATGATCCCAAATGGTATTTGCTCTTGTCACACACAATTATTAACTAATTCTCATAAAAAAAAATCACCAGTAAGAAATGCTAACCACTTCGCAATTTGTTGGAACTACGCATTTCCATTATACACTACTAAATACCGAAATTGTTGATAATTGTATCTAAATTTTACCGTTTCAATCAACATTGCTCTAATCAAAGCATCAAGAATTTTTTTTTCCGTTTATTTTCGTCTTCTGACAATTGTTAATCATTAAAAATCTCCATCAGTTTTAAGCAACCTCTTGTTTATTTCAGTATTTCGAGAAACAAATGGAGACTGTCGGCAAGATAAAATGTTTTCCTGCTTTCAAACTGAAAAATAGCGATTCCAATTTTTTCGACAATTTCTTTCAGTACTAAAACATTCATCAATCCCGTATTTACGCTGCCTACATTCGAGCGTCCATTGAAACGTAATTAAACTCCACAAAGGCGTCACTCATTACACTGTAGATATGTAGCAACAATGGGAATGCATGCACAGCGTTGGTTCAAACATAAGTTTAACTATTTTGCTAACGTGCATACGTCGGATAGCAGCTCTACTATGACTTCACAGACTTTGGCAGTAACAATTTTCTGTTTGCGTTTCATTTAAGTTGATAATATGTCACTGTGAAAATTAAACTGTCGAGGTTTTGACGTTGTGCAAAATTAGAGCTGCCATATCATGTAGTGAGTCGCTTCGTTATTAATTGTCGCATAGTATGCAAGTAAAATCGGTGATTGCTTTCCGTTTTCCGGGAAAATATGAATACTTGGGACGTACACACGCCGGCATAATCACGATTCGAACAAATGTTCGGAGAATATTATGTATGTACGTTAACATGGAAAATCGAAATTTCCAATTGATGCGAATAATATCAATATTTAATATTGTTCGCTGCATAGCAGCCTTCAATAAAGTGGCCAACCTTCCGCGAATTTGCAACAATGGTTCGTAATTATGCCGTGAATTAAATGAAACTCATAAATTTTGCACTGGTTAATGGAGGCCTTCACCGTCGGGACTCCAATCTTGTAAAACCACTCGCTACAGAAGCACTTCGAGGTGAAAATACCGGTTCCTGTAGCGCACCAGCAACGTAATGCATGCTTCCCTATCTGCTGGGATTTAGAGCTAAAATTGATGTGAACGATCGATTAATTATTCACATCTTATAGTCTGTGTTCTACTCTATAGGGCAGAATCAACTCCTTAAATGGTCTGTAATTTAGGAATTATAAGAATGCTTGAAATTAGGAATTTTAGTAGTGTACCTTTAATCACGTATCGTTTATGTACTTATGCATGTACTAAGTAAGAAAACCTCAACTTCGTCGCAAGAATTAGGCGCTTACGTAACCATTTAGATGAAAAAGAATGCAAATCTGTTGAACAGGAGAGACGCTCAGATCTGATAGATTTATCCATGTAAAACGTTTATTTTATTACTAACCGCGGTGTTAATAATAATTAATAATTACTAACACCAGTACGTATTCATACTGACTCATCCGTAAGCAAAAACTACCACCAGTGAAGCAAGTGAAGGCAAGTTACATAACGTACCACTCGATAAACTAAACTAGTTGGAGTTACAAAAATGCATGTTTATAGAACAACTTCTCTCTGCGAGAAAATACGATAGGTACATCACAACAGGGAATAAATATAGACGAGGGAATTGTAGACGGCACGGTTGTGCAAGTAGACAACTTTACCTTCTGGATTTACGGCGAGCCATCCCGCAAACGAACTGAAGAAAGTAGGTTAGGTTTGATTAGCTTTCGAGAAAAAGAAATGAACCTTTTCGTTTGTTTATTTTCTTTAATTGCAGTAGAAAACGTTAGATTCCCACAGCCTTAAAATGAGGTGTACTTATTGCAACTAGCGCATGATTAGAGTAATTTTAAAAGATGTCTCGTATAAGTAATTTCTTTTCTTAAGTTTTTGGAATACAAAAGAAACAGTGAAGTAAATAAAAACAAGAATGTAAGATTTCAGGAGCTAAGCACATTACAACTGAAATTTAAAAACAAAATCTTGGCTTTGAGATATAAATGTATCTGCTACTGCTAAATCAAATAATATCAGGGCCCATGTAAGAAGAATACAGGAGGATATCTTGCGTTAAGCCAAAAACTTGTAAGCATCGTTTTATTTGTGGTAGCCCGCTAGATACTATCCTACTTTGTGCATAACTTATTAGATAATGAATTCCGTAATGGTATCCTCACAATAATTCGTCCACATCTTTATTTAATAAAAAAAAATTAATGGTAAGCACTAGCTAAGACAACTTCGAGTATTAATGGATGCATTCAAAAACGGGGAAACTTTGTGAGATTTTCACCACATTTTAGCTCCTATCTTCCTTATTTTTGGAGAATATCAGTGCAGAAAAAATATGACTGGACCGACCTAATTAATTTAAAATTCATAATTAATTTAAAGTTTTTTTCATGTAAAAAAATCAGATGGTGCAAAGTTACCCGGTATTTTCGGTTACCTTGTTTCCAATATAAAAAAAAATAACGTTTTTAGCGTTCCACTGCAAAATATTGTAAAGTAGCCGCAAGGTAAAATCATCTTAGGACGAATAATACATTTTTTTAACTCTAAAATAATGTTTTATCGATGTATTTCTTCGGTGCCGCCTTAATATGCAAGCCCCGTTAGCTACCATTCCTAAAGTCCTCGCAATGTTGGCTTCCCCCTGGATATTGAGGACGATTGGGTAGCCAATAGCTTCCAGACATGTTCCAAAGCATTTATTAATTATCGTGGAACGTTGTATACCGTTCGTCTTGGCGGCTTATTTCCTGCTCGTCCGAAGATCTTCAACCGCTTGATCAAAATCCTCTTGAGTGTAATTGCGCTAATTTCTTCTTTTTTGGATCGTTATAGTTAATGATGTTCACTCATCCGTAGCAAAACGTTAACACAACTGGTCTGGCATCTTGATAACATAGATTACAAGAAAAAATTAAATTCCTGTACGTTAGGTGACAAAGTGACAAAGTATCCCCGTTTTAGGGTACAAGAATGCACAAAATACGAAACTAAACTACGAAAGAAAGAACTATGGATATCTGTATCAAATATCAACTTGACTAGGTCAATCGCTTACGAGACATCACTATAAACAGGTCAATTTCGAAAGAAAGTGCAGCCATGCAGCAAATTGAATCTCGTGTTGTTATCATATTCTTTACGTTCCAAAGAAAAACTCTCTTCTTCTGGGGATTAATGCTGCAGTAATACCATGATTTACAAGTGAAGTGCTCTCTCCAAACACGGCAGAAAGTCGATCGAATACGATGCCCTCTCAGGACGACCAGCTGAGATCACCACAACGAATATTGCCAACAATGCCCGCCTGAAGAACAAGCAGCCTTCTGCATTACAATTTTGAGGATCTTACGTGATCATCTTAGTATGATAAATCTCAACCTAAGGTGGGCACCGAGAATGCTTACGTCAGCCCACGAATCAAAGCGTCGATCTGATTTTTGGAATAATGCAGCGAAGAACCTATCCATGTTTTAAAACGAATTGTGACGGAGATGATTGCATTCACCATTTTGAAACTTGAATCGAAGCAATGCCATAAGAAGGATGCATCAGACCGTAAACGGTATCAGAGGTTCTCAGATAATTGATAGCTCCAATATTTTGGGATTCCGAATACATTTTGTTGGTTGATTACAAAGCAAAGGGGGTCTATAGCCGGAGAATTACGCAAAGTTATTGAATCGAGTAAAAGAAACCATCAAAGAAAGAAGGCGAGGAGAATAACCTGCTCCACGCAAGCATGGCTTTGAAAGTTCTCTCAACCTATAGCTCACCTCTAGCCTTCAGCGTTTATTAGTTATTTCCAAAATGAAAAAAAAAGGAAGAACTGGAGGAAGCGATTTCGAACCATTTGGAAGGTAAAGGCAAAGCTTCTTTTAATGACAGACAGAAGCTAATTTCAAGCGTCCAAAAGTCTATTGAGCTTAAGTGAATATATATTGAGAAATAGAAATAGTTCTATTCTTTTACTTAATTTACAACCCTTCCATTCTGGGAGATTTTGGACTTCCTCACACTAGTGTACTTCAGTTTAGAAAGGCAAAGTGGAAAGGTTGGTATAGATATTGATTACACGCTTCATGGAAGCAATCCGTTGTCGTTTTTGTCTCCATTCCTTTTATTGCCTTTTCAGCAGATTACCATTAGAAACTCTTCCACAAATAAAGAATTGCACAAAACTGTTTTTTTTTCCACCTTATCTCTTACAAAGTAGAGCAAATTAATTTTGATTTGCAAATCTAGTTCACGCATTTAAATTATAAAATAATCCCTGCAATTTCCATGTACATGAAATTTTGCAATTTATGGTCTCTGTATATATTATAATGCAAACCAAACCACTCCAATTTAGTTCTATGCTAACGGTGCTTATAACGTAGCGTTGGAAATTAAATTTGTTTCAATCGATTTAAAATAAACGTAACTAATTTTAAATAATGCCGAAATGAATTTTCGCACAAAGGAAGCGCTGAAACGAAAATTAACCATCCCTAACGCAGCAGAATCGAATCGCACGCGATACCGCATTCCGCTGCTCCAATTCCACCAAGTGGAATTTTCCAACACAATAGGTATAAATCGCGGGGCATCATTTACACATGTCAGGACTAATTAGCGTTTTTACTAAATATGCACAAAAGCTAAATATTTAATAAACGATATATACAAGTGGATCGCAGAGTTTTTAACATTTCATTACAAATTATTTTTAAAATATTTTTAGTGCCAAAATAATATTTGCTAATCAGCGCTGTAAACTCTGATGAAATGTAAACGCCGTTTAGAGCAAACTAGAGACCACAATAATTTGAGAAGGAGTATGGTTAAATCCGTTAAAACGTTAATAACGAGTAATCCAGTAACGGGTGTAGGTTGCGTGACTCAAAAGGTATTAAATTTCTTTAATAGGAGGGCTTGCGTGTTGTAACGTTTCGAAGTAGACGCCATTTCTTAGCCAGCATCTATAAGACCTACAAGATGGCCAACGAAATCGTTGCCATGTTTAAAGTATGCCATTGTTTTAAATAAGAGTGTATGTGGGAAAATGGTAGCTACTTCGAGTAGATGCTGGAATTGTACAAAGAAAAAATAGCGTTTAGCGGAATAAAAGCAGAGCTTCATATTTAATTTATTGAGGAACGGCACATTTTTGCACTAAAGTATCGGCACACTGCGCACTACATAAGTTCAGGTGTGGAGTGTGCCGATGCTTTAGTGCTCTTTGTCGTATTACCCCATAGAGACAAAATACTCGATCCGATAAAATGTGAATCACTTCTCTAAACTATCGGCCGAAATAAATTATCTTTAAAAAATCTCTCATTATCTCGCTTATCTCATAAATTAAGATTGCTACAGGAAATATTGAAGAAAGGTGGCACAAATTGAAGAGCTGAACCTATTTAAAGGAACCCAATTTATATCATTTGTAGCGAAGCTGAATACTTTCTATACTTGAGCATAATTTTATGTTGTGAAAAATTTGTCTCCAAAGAATTCTTGTTTCGCAGATTTTTCTCTAAATTGCTCAGCTTCCGCCTACGCACTAGGTAAACACGCTGTATAATGATATTTTTGTCTGTTCTTTACAATATTTATGATAATAGACTTAAAAAAAATTTTCATAGATAAAACAGAAGACTATACCGTAAATACAAAATGAAAATTAACATTCCCGACAGAGGGTTGAATGAATGAAAATATCAAGTTTCCAATTATTTTTTTTTCTTCTACGAAAAATACCTGTAGAAGCTATATTTCTCTTGGGCAAGAGATACGTGTTTCAACAGCAATTTTACCTTGTTTCCCACACAATTCAACCAAAAAAAGATCAATGTGTTTTGCTTGCCACTAATTAACCCGTTTCGCATCTGCCTCGCTTTACGTTGCGTATTATCCACAGACAAGCGGTGTCGGTTTCGTCAGCGGCTAACGGCAGATTTAGAAATCCAAACGTAAAGATCTTAGGCGGTTTCAAATCGTAACTAGAAACAAACTTTTTTCAGAACTGTATCAGCCATTTTGCAAGGTATTGCAAGCTATGCAAACAGGGACACCATTGTAAGTGTCACAGTTTGTTGTTGTTTACTGCACTAATTATTAATTCTGCACTATGCAGCTATGTGAACAGTCGTATTAATTTATTAATTTAAATGTGGAAACTTTCGCACTACACCCTAACCCTTGCACTAATTTCTTTAACCACCAGAATTATCACTCATACGAGCACCTGATCACCGCTCGATACCAACAAATTTGAGAACCAGTGTAGACAGATTGAATACAAATTTTCTTCCCATATCCTTTGCAAGGGTGCCAACATGCTGTTCCTAAAGATACGGCATTGCTTTTTGTTGATTTTCGGATTGTCTTCCTTGTAAATTTAATATATATTTTGTTATTTCTGTTTATCTTTAATGACCCAAACCTACAATATCGAAATATATTCCTTGTAGCTCTTAAAATATATTTCTTGGTACCCTTTTGCAATAAAGGCATCGATTGTTTGAGATAATGCGAAAACTCGTATTCATTAAGTTGCGTCAATTTTGTTCCTTTTCAATGTATTTATTTTCCAGTGAACTTTAGACATCTTCAAAAGCCCTCCTTCAAATTGCATTTCCTTTACCCATATTTAAAATCAGATTTTTTTGTAGTGTTAACATTTTTACCTACAGTACATGCCTTCTATGTTACACAAGCGGCTATTTAAATCCTTGCAAGAAAAACATGTGGCAGCCATGTCAAACCCAATTTTCTTCTCTATTCTCCCTTAAACAGGACGTTACCTAATTTATAACATAATTAGAAACATAAGTTACACATCTACATGTCTTTATACACTCGATACTACAGAATTCCATTCAGCGGCAGTCTATCTCCCGTATTTGCTCAAATAATACAACTCTGGCGTTCCGCGCGAAGAATCTGGAGGCAACTCGCGAAAGTGGCGGGCTGTCGTCCCTCTGTTTGCACGTTCCTCGGTATTATAAACACATCTGAATAAACATGCTGCGTAAATATAATTATTTACGTCTCCCAGTATTAAGTTATTCAGAAACACTTTCCGTGTTAAGTAATTATTACGAACAGGCGGGTAACTTCACGTAAAGATTTATGTTCGAGATATTCTAGGACTCTCGCTAATGTACAAGACAGCAAACGATGTTTAAATTTCGAAAGCGCAAACTTTATATTATACATATTTATGTTCGGGAAGGTGGTTCCCTTATAATTTACAAGATTAACGTGACGGAAAAATTAAACGCAATGCAGTAGTGCGGAAACAAAGACCCGTAATGAGATGTATTTGTCGCGTAAATATACGCGATATGCCAGGACAATTTAAACTTTAACGTCTGTCTCGTTAGTGCCTTCTTTTTAAACGTGATTTGAAAGGTAATGGTTAAAATAATTAACGTTTGAGGAAGTATAACGACATGATATTTCATAATAATAATAATAAATTACATTTATTCACAGCTGCTGCGGTACGTAGATATAACGCCTCATAAGAAAAATACATGACGTTAAGATGGTCTCAACACGTCAGATCTATCATAATTCTTTTTAGTTTGCCCCTAAAAACATTAGCTGATAATAATTAATTCTCGAGATCTCATATTGAAGTGGTCAATAGAGAAATCGCAATCAGCCATGTGATCTTTTACATGAGAACAAGCCTTATAAATATAAATATAGGAAGGAAGAATCAAAATACCATTCGTGCTCTCAGAAATAGATTAAAAATCAGTCTAACAATCCGTTTCCAGGCCCTGCCTCATATTATAAGCTAAAATTGAATATATAAATTTAATCAAATTATCAGCAGATAAAGTTGGTTTCAACTTAAGAACAGTATTCAGTCTTTTACAAATGTCACTAATCTGGCAACCAAATGCTTTGTCAACTGTTACACCCAAAAACCTCACACGGTCATCCGCTGATTTCAAAAATCTGCCAATGTTGGTAAAATTAAACAGTTTTGCGTAGATTTGTCTACATTTAAGACCAAGTGATTACAATCTCCAATTTACTTATAATCACTTGGTCCACAGTGGATTGAAGGTCCTTAATCGCATTCATCAAATCAAGTTAATTAAGAACACTAACCAGTAATTAATTGATTTGAATGCATTGTAATTACATAAAGCACGATGGCGACAGCTTCATAGTGTGATGCTGCATGCCGGCGAGCTATTTGGGTGCAAAGAGCACGCTCTACCAAGATACTGGCGAAGATATTAAACCCGCCGGTTCTAAAGCTCTTCGAGGATGACCATCCTGGTATTTATTTCAAATAGGACAACGCACCCTGCTCTCCTGCCTAAGCAACAATGAGCTGGTTTGGGCAAAACGAAGTACGGCTACTCTATTAACCCGCACAATCTCCGGATCTGACCCCCATGAAGCATCTGTGAGACATTTTAAAAAGAAACGTCGTTAAACAACATCAAGTGTTTGCGTTGAAAAATCTTCAAGGAATAGGAAGCAACATCCCGACAGTTGAATTTCTAGCTTTTGATCGCCATGCTGAAACGGATAAAGGTTTCTTAATAAATTATTATGTAGAACGTATTCATATTGTTGTTCTATTTCAAATTCTCTCCTTCCATTCGTTTAGAAATAGAGGGATGCCTAACATATTTTGGACATAGCAGTATTAAGGTCTACATCAACAGCAATAGTGGAAGTCTTTGTTTTAACTCCAACACCACTCTTAAAGCTACATGCATGCATTCTCTGACATACGAATGAGTCTTGATTGGTGACAAGTGGTTTGATAATTAAGTCTGGTAGGTCTCAACGAAGCGTCAACAATTGCTCACACGCCTCCATCCGGACAAGCATTTGGAATGGCGAAAGCATGCGTGGAACTCATCTTGCACTATCTTTCGTCATCCCAAGGTATTCGTGTGGAATTCTGAAGATCATGGTTTTTAAAGCTCCTAATAAAGCTGCTAATTGTCTCTTCTTTCATCTTGCATCCTCCAACACACTTGTTCTTTTCAATAACATCGGAAGTGATCACGTTAATAGATCGTCCTGGACGGGGATCGTCGTGCCGTGATCCAGGACCATATTTAAACAATTTTGACCACTCACGAAAGATGTGATTGAATGACAATCATCGCCGTATACAGCCAACATTTCTTCACGAATAGTTTTTGGA
Source organism: Oryctes borbonicus (assembly GCA_902654985.2). Taxonomy (NCBI): domain Eukaryota; kingdom Metazoa; phylum Arthropoda; class Insecta; order Coleoptera; family Scarabaeidae; genus Oryctes; species Oryctes borbonicus. The sequence goes on from LR736865.1 coordinate 4,250,747, forward strand.
GATTTTTCTTGTTTTGCTAAGAATTTTACAACTACCCGATATTCGAGCACATCTTAAATTAAGTTGGAATGGTCCACTCAGGCAAAAATTGCGTGAAATATTATTTTTTTTATTTATTGATGACTGTATAAGTAAATAAGTACAATAATGCAGCTACTACTTTCAAAGATCTCTTCAAATTTCAATAAAAACAAACAAATAAAGAAAGTTATTTTGTTTTCTTATTCAGAAAATAAATACAACCACCTAATTTCATAGTTTGGCAAAATGTTCGTAATGTATTAAGCATGTCAACAGCGCCAATTAATATTCTAATCTTGCAAGTAGCTATATTGTTAATATAAGAGGAATGGGTGTCAAGGGGCTTCCTCCGTTTGTATCCCAAAGTTTCCTCATATCCGTAATTATAACTAATTCTGTATATTGCGTGCTGTTCACTAGACAACTGTCGCATACCTAACTAATTTGACTACGTCACATTTATGACAAGGCAAAATTGAATCTACAAATAACGGTCGGAAACGTGCTCGCGACTGTGTTGTCAGCATGTACGCTGAGACCTCCACTGACAATTGTCGTGCAGTGAATAATGAGATGCATAACGTAAAATTATTGCTTAACTAATATAGCAAATTATGAAAACACGAATTATCATACAATTTCCTGAAAAACAGGATCCGCGTTTCTAGAAAACTCACAGTGAAGTTATTTTGTGAACTAACTGTTATAATGCGAATTTCTTAAACAGAACATTCTGTATATTCTTGTGCTTTTGGATAGATAATAGAAAGAATAGGAATTAACTAAGTAGAGTTGTCGCCCTAACGTAAAATTTTCCGTGCAACTTTTTGTAAACGTGCCTCTGTGGGTGGCGCCTTCCAATAAGGTGGCTTCTGCCACGGGAGCCAACAATTTTTCATTGCGACCTACGACCTTCGCCGAATGGTCAAAGCGGCCACGAAAGTTCGTTTATTCTACCATCGACATCAGAGGGACGAACGAGTTAGCCAGCAGTACGGTAGGTAGATGTGACTTAGTTAAGAAACGCGATTTCAGTAACCCCCGTCTCCACCCCTACTTATTTTGACCCCTGATTTAAACTGGAAAGCGTAACATTGTGTCCAATTAGCTGGAAAAAAGCACCAAATTGTTTTCTATCAAATCTCAGTATTAAAAGCGAAGTAATAAAAATGCCACAATATTTTTTTTTATAAAATATCACATTTACGATAAGTAAGTTGGTATCACGTTCGATGATATTGAACCGCTGATAACATCAATAACTAGAAGATTGGATTCATGCATTACTAGCTGGCGAGAATCATTTTCAGCAGTTCTTGCAAACTAACAAGCTTCTTTCTTTCTTTCTTTCTTCAAGACAAAGCAACTGAAAAATCATTAAACATCATTATTCATAAAATAACTCATCCTTCATACGACAATCATTCCTTCAATGTTTGCCGTATATTTACTAGATACCTTGATTGTGTATATTATGTTAATTTGAATGAAGAAAATTTAAAAATACATGTACTACATTGGTTTGGGAAACAAAGGTTTTAATGTATTTTATTTTGAAAAATGTCGCACGAGGAACTACATCGATCTGTATGAAAAAGTATACATTGGAAACTTTTGAAAACTTAGCAATATAGTTGTTCTATTGAACTAACTTTTTTTCAATTATCTAGGGCTTTCAGTCGCACCGGAAGTAGTTGCCAACATTATTATTATAAATAGAACGCCCTGTATATTATTACATTTTTAAATCCCTAAATCAATTCTAAGAATTGTCATGTAATAATCATAACTAACTTGGATATTTCCAAAGTTGGATGACATTTTAGAAAACTACATACGCTACATTCTCATTGGTAGGTACTATTTTTTTTTTAAGAAAATTTTGTGACAACAGTGAACCAATGTTCAAAGAGTGCTCGTTAAAGGTTGGTGCATGACAAAACTAGACAGTTCTCGTAAGGATTAGATAAATATGCGAGAATGTTGTGAGCCGCCAATGTTGGGTCGAAAGTGTACTTTCACGTAATGCCTACATGCTGCCAACGTCGAGCCATGCGATCCTTGGTCGAAAGCCAACGTTGCACATATATTGCTTTTGTATCGTTGAAATGCTTCTCAATATTGTTTATTTACAAGTTATTACAGAATTTTAAATATTAAATTTTCTCGTATCCCATATGTGTTTTCTATGTGTTAACAAATTCGCATTAATATAATACTGAAATATGATAATAATCAGACCTTTGTTAATTACCGTTGAATAAAGAAAGGTTTTCATTATTTATTTCTAAACACCATCTAAAACTTATTTTGTTCTATGTTACTGCTATTCTCCATTCAAGAAATAAAGAGAATATATTACTTTAACCACCGAACCTGCTCCGATGCAATTTCATTCGTTTCAGAGCATTCTCTGGGTTTGTGGAGCCGCTAAATAAATTTCGAAGTCGTCCATCGCATGCAGTTATTGATCTAATAACTGCAATCTTCAAACGTCACTTCGCCCCGTTCTATGAAAGGGACCGTTTCCAATATAATCTTTCATCGAGCTCGCAGATACGGTCGATATATCTGCCGGACGAAACGCTTACCAACAATAGTTGCCCTTTCATCGAAAATTTCATTATTTCTGCCCGCCGGCTGTGCGCCGGCGAAAATAATCAAAAAAGAGTACCGCAAAACAAACTTCGCAGATTGAGATTTGTGAATCGTGCATAGCACTATAATCTATATAGGCTGAACTGTAGCGCAGCGGGATGGGCTTATTCGCCTCGACCGTGGTCTATTGTGTGCGCGCTACCTCGGCACATTGGCCCCGTAATCACCGCAATGATCTATGTGCATCCGTTGCATTTGTACTGTCCCGTGTTCTCTCTGTGCAACATACGATATTACGTTTTACAAGGCTCGGTTACATGCAGGCATGCAGTTTGTTTGAAAATCCGTCGAATACTATCCGCAGCATAATTCTGATATTCTAATAAATCGCATCTAATTTTTAAAAAGAAGGAATAATATCCTTTTTAGTTACATATCTTCTCATTGAAAATTAATCATTTCTTAAAAGTAACGGGATATCAATGAGGATATTGAAAAAATTATGAAACTAGGAAAACGCAGATCACATATAAGTATGCATTATGCAACGTGTTTTGTAGTAATATAAAATTTGTTTTTAATTACATTTACTGTATAGGTTTCATTAGATTAGATTGTTTGTTACCACAAAAATTTAGGTTATCGAAGGAGGCAACATTCAACGGGTAAACAGTAAACATGTTTTTGCAAGAAGGCCAAAGTGAATGAGAAGAAGTCGTGATAACCGACTTTTTTTCTCCCAAAAATCATCCCAAATATACCATCTGCCATGAGACCTGTGCCCCATAATGACGAACTTCCTATTCCGGAACCCCCAGAAACATCCATTTACGAATCAGATAATAGGGATACAGCGATTTGCCAAAAATAAGATATGCCGTTGACATCAAGAGATCCCGAAAAAGTAAAACAGAGTTACTAGGATCCAGACTGCGGCAGTAGAACCTATTAAATGACGATGTTTCGGCATGTATTTTTCGTGAACACCATAAAGGCCTAATACCATTTTTTTACACGGAAAATAATTTGGTTTTCTTAGCAGCTTTAAATATAAACTACAAGCAAGAGGAATGGAGATTGTTTATAGCCACTTCAACATTGAGTTTAAAGGCAGCACTAGTGTATATTGGAAATATTCTAGCCTCTATTCCTGTTGGATATGCCGTTCGCATACGACAACATGAAGTACCTATTGACAAGCATAAAATACGATGAACACCAATGGCAGATCTGCAGCAACTTAAAGGTTGTTGCACTTTTATTAGGGTTGCAGCTAGGCTACACCAAGTTTTACTGTTTTTTACAGTCGGCGAGAGGCACTTCATTACAAAAGACAGGCCCGTTTGACAATCATTAGAGCCAGGTCAAAAGCCATTGGTAGACCCCAAAAAGATTTTCCTACCACCACTACACATCACATTGGGTCTAATGAAAAACTTTGTTAAGGGCAGAAATTCTCAAGGCAAAGCGCAGCGAAAGTTACGACTTTTCGGGCAATTGAGGTTCTATATAGCCAACCGTCGATACCTTCATCACATTGGCCGTTAGGAGAAGACCTTTCTTTTTATCTTACAATGCTTAAGGTGACATCATTTTCCCGCGCTTTACTTCTAAATAGTCTCTTCCTGATTCTACGTATAAGAAATTAAGAAAATATACTCAACATGCAGAGGTGAAATAATTAGAAAACCAATAATAACAAGTCCGGAGGAAGGATACCAACATCTACTACTGATCTAATCAAAAAATATATAAAAAAATTTTTATTTAAAAGTTGGTTTGAAAGAATGAAAGAGTGTATCAATCTTTGTGGAAAATGCTTTTAAAACAATAAAAATATCATTTTTTATTTCCAAATGCGATAAATCAATAGCTCTCTGTCGTATCTGAGTCTTTGCTGATCCAGATCGTATAGCACACTTGCATCTTTATTCAAATTCACAAAAACACAGAGCTTGAAAATAATAGCAAAAGCGAGCTTGTATGGTTTTATCGAAAACGCGATCCAGCAAGCAGCATCAAAGCAGCGGTAGAATTAACGACCACCTTTGTTCTGTGTATGCACGACAGTGCACACGCGAAGAAACAAAGGCCATACGCTCGAAGCCTTGCTAACCAATCTGTAGATCAAATCCGACACACCGGAGCTGAATATCGATACTATCTTGAAGCTTGAGGCTCATTATTGCATCCACCAGTAATTGCGATACATGTATGCACTTCCCTTATTACATTCTGTCAATGTACAACGCCAATGCCGTTACCTATATATGTAGGGTGTGTGTAGGTGTTTGTATGTTTCAATATTGATTATTGTCGGTATTAGGCGCTACAATAGGGAACAATGTGTGAAGGTGTGACTTCGTATTATTCCTCCCGTTCCCTTTCCGCTAAAAGATGTTAGCACATTATCAAGGTATATGTGGATACGTACGGGATCCCATATAATATTAACGTAATCGAATTACTTGAACTGTTAGTTAATATTGTAGAGGAATGCGTACCTAATTTGAACTGTGAAGTAGGAGAGGATTTACTCACTACAATGGAACTACCTTTTGAGAATAATCCATATTTAGTTTGATACATGTTTTCTTCTCGTCTAGATTGAAGCATGTTCTTCAAATGTTGGCCTGAAATAGCTTATTGTTAAGCAGAACCAATATATAAGAAGAATTACATTTATTTCTGGATAAAAATTTGAAATAGTTTAGAATATACAAGCTGATTCGATCCTCACCAGACATCTCGTTTATAGAGGGTGACATTGAAAAAAAACTACAATATATAGTACCACGCGATAGAGGACAATAAACATATCTCATAACGAGAAGAAGAACGGCACTTGGTCGACATGAGCTTTAAGAATAAGAACATAACATAACAAATAAAAACAAATTATTAAATTTTAAAAATACAAGGTACCTTCGCTCTAAGAGAGATGTTCAAATTGATGGCCTTGTTCGTGGATATACCGTGTTGTCAATCATCATCACAAAGATTGGAAATTGCGAATTGACGGCATCTTTGATGTACGCCTGGATTGTTACGGAATTATTTAGTTCTCGACTTCATTTTTTTAACAGACGCCCAAACGCCAATGCACGTTAATAAATGTTCTAACATTACCATCATATCTCTGTCGATAGACACGTTGACCTTCGGAAAAATTTGATCGAGCTGAACTACATTACACTCATTACATAATGGGAGGCAAATAAAAAAAATTAAATTTTCTAAAAGGCTTTTAAGATCCTGTATCTTGAAAACAAAAGACTTACGGACATTAGTGTATTTAGACCTTTCTTTATTATTTTATGGTCCTCTATGGCGCGATGCTGTGCATTGCAGTTTTTTCAATGCCACCCTCTAGATTTCGAAAAACCCCTTCGCCAAAAAGGGGACCAATTGCGTTCCCATTAATCTAGCATCGCAAGCAGAAAACGTATCGAAACTAAAAATCCGGCCGCAACTTAATTTCCCCGACCGCCAGTATGACGGCTGGTAATTTTTCAAACTAAATTACTTCCACGCATTTAAATCCTTAGTCGCCTTCATTGTTTCAAAAAATAATGACGCAGCGGTAGACGCCGTCGTAACAAATGGGCGCCGACCGCCACTCCATTCGTCATTGCGATGTACGGCGGAAAAATTAAAATTTAATTCGACTAATGTAACGCTGAGCTTTCGGTCCGGAAGCGTGGGAGCTTACATGGAATTAGATCGGGTGCCCCAGACTCCTTCGCATCGACGTAAGTAAGTCCCCCCGTATTTCAGCTTCATCTTCCTCTGGGCGGACGCGACGGCTCGCCGAAAACGAGATGAAAATGGAAGATACGGGCCGGAAAAACCCTCCTTAATTACGCGCGAGCGATTTATTTCACAATTACGCGATTGTTTTTCGAGTAGATCAACCTTGGAATAGATGCGGTGGTTACAATATCGTAGAAATGAAGCTTTATTATACACGAAAAAGCTTTTAGTCTCAAAAAAAAAACGAGCATAGCTTACAAAAAAAGCGGGAAAAATTTAATCATAGGTTCAATTGTATTAATGAGATAGTATATTAGAAAACCTACCACAATAACATAATACCAGAATTTCTATAGTTAAATATGTGACAACACCGCAAATTAGGACCAGAAAGATGGAATACAAATGAAGTTATTGCCTCATTTCACCAATACCGTCGTTCGCTGGACTTATAACGTCTTTCTAACCCTCTCACTCAAAGATTAAGCCAATACACAAAGCAGGAGACAAATCGAAAACAAGACACTGTCGTCTAGTCCCGATAGTGTTAATTTTCTTGAAAATCTTTGCGAACGCAAAAAAGAATCGTCTGGTACAACTCTTGAAAAAATATAAAACAATATATCAACCTCAACATGGCTAAAAACCACGACTGCTTTATTAGAAATGATAGAAGAAATAACAACCGCGTTCATTGATAAAGGAGAAGTTATGGCAACCTATCTGTCCAAAATCTTTGACTACGTCAATCGTTTTGTTCCAATGAAAAAGCTTTATTACTGTGGCGTGAGAGAGCAGGCAAACAAATTATTGAAGTTCGTTTTCGGCTCAGTGCTTCTTGGATCGTTGCTATTTATTCTATATATTAACGATCTAAAACAGCGTGCACGTATGAAAAGGATATTTGTATGCAGACGACACAACATTGTTAACCGGGACCTGTTAATATTAAGATCTGGACAGCAGGTCAAACACTGCATTTTACAAAACAGTCGAGTGGCTAAACAGCAACAAAACACAGAAGATACTGCTCTCCACAAAAAATTAATAAAAACATGTGGCGTATCTTCTGTATTTAAGCATTTCAAACACGGCGCTTACCAAAAAGCTCTCAAGCTGCAATTTATGCAGTGAGAAGAATAATGGACGTAGTTACATATGAAGCTGACAATGCTATACACACGAAGAAGGTACTTCTGTGCAAGTAGCAAGTTCAACTTTGGAAATATATTTTTCTAATTTTCGTTGATTATACGAGATCTTCTTCTTCTGCAAGAGATAAGAAGCGAAGGTTTTCTTGTTAGGTAGTTAGAATATCGAATAAGGAGGTACCTGCTAAAACTATTTCGAGATTGAAGTGCTTATTTCATTTACTAAAGCTCTTCGGTCGAGAGTTTTCTCTGAAGATGGGGCCCGTACGCCGCGAGATAATTTAACCGCTACGACGGGGTTTCCAAGAGAGCCATATTAAGCAATTGAAATTTTCTACTTTGGCTTGTACGCCGAACGTTCCCCGGGAATTTTTAATCACTTATAGAACGTAGAACTTCAAATTAACTTTCCTGTTCCACTTCCTCGAGCAAATAGACAGATACCTCTTAGGTAGTTATAGTACCATCACCGTTACTGTCCTTACAATATAGCTACTATGTGGAAGTGGCATCCCTGGGAATATTTAGCGAAATTATTTCTTGTATTTACTTAGCAACTTCACCGCCGGTCGTTGTACATTTTACGGCAAGATGGATGCTCGGATGAGAACGGCTTTCGCCGTTCCCCTTACGATTTCCGCAAAACTTTGCGTTTCGTTAGTAATTTCCGTTCTTATTTTCTTATTAAATTCCCGTTGAGGATAAATGCCGACTAAGTACTCGCCCCTTCTTTTTTCACTTAGGAGAATGTAATTTCCGACGATTTTCCGTGACTATGCACGCCGGAATAACCTTCTATCCCTTCTCGACCGGAAAAATTAGAAAATGGAAAAAGTTAGACTCCGCCGGGAAAGTTTATAAAATTTTCAAAAATAAATTTATGAACTTTGCATACCGTTCCTTAATGCCGTCGGCGATATTAAGGTTAGGATGAAGGAATAGGGGAGAGGATGGTGCCGCGGGTCGGCGTAGGGTCGTCGGGAATCTACTTTGAAAATTCACTTTATTACGGCATAAATATGTAAATAAATTTGTGTATACAACACGTTCATATGCGCAAACTAAGTTTCGCCTAAATTATTTATGGTGTTATGCTACGTGCGAGGTTGTTTTCGTCTGTCGCCGTCATCTGTTAGATTGCCGTTCGTTATCATAGAAGCTATTTTCAGAGACGTCTCAACTATGGTATTTTTCATGCGTAAAAGAATAAGATTTCAAATTTTCTATGATTATGCAAAATTTCTATTTAATAATATTAATAGTGAGAGGTACGGCGGTATGGCAGGGTTGGTAAAGTGAGCGCCACCCAAATCTTACAGGCAAGCACAGCTTGGTGATGCAGGCAATTAAACGGGTATATGAATACTCGGTTTCACGTTGAGTTCAAAGTATTGGGTCTTATGGAGCTTAGCCCTCTTTTATTCGTCTTTGGATATAACTATCCCCTTTTACTGGATCAGAACCCTGCCATCCATAGGATGGCCTACCATCAATAGGACGTCATGTTTTCCCGTCCATGTTTTCGCATATCCAAGAGCTTTCGCCATTTACAGGGCAGCTATATCTGACTACACGCCTGCGCTTGCGTATACTCACAGATCTAAGCATACGGCAAATTTAGAGCAGTAAGATATTACTCTAAGAGAGTTACGAGCTCGGAGTTCGATTTGAAACCGATAGCTTAGCGAACTAGACATTACGTGCTACTAATGATTGAGCATATAAGCAATGTTTTCTTGGTTTAAGTGATTTCCCGAACAAGATGGCAAAGTCTTTTGCATCCATTATGAATTAGCCTGTTTAACTTACGCTAATCTAGTCACCCCTAAACATTTAGTCATGGACTTCAACAAATACCGCACCTTTCTCTTAAATAAAATTTTTGTTACTCCGATTATAGCCGGCGTTCGATACTTGCACAAAAAGTACATAAAGTAAGTTGAAATTGAAGCTAATACCAAGCAAGCAGGAATGATAACAAAGAAAATATTCAAGGATAGTTTTACTTTATTGTAAATAAGGAAATAAGTATTAAAAAACCTATAAGCACGCGATTATTTGGTAGTGTAGATGTCACACACGAGAGAAATAAACAAAAACAGGGGAAAGCCATTTCAACCTTAAATGAAAACTGCTACATTGTTTAATAACAAGACAAGATAACCGCGCAAATGATACATGCACAACGGACGAGCACGTTTTATCAATAGCGATACGATGTTTGATGGCGCTTGTACTTTCCGAACAGCTCTTTCACGCTAAATGACACGAAAAAATAAAGAAGAGCAGCACTCTATACCCTATATTACTCATATTCAATCAGCGTGTCCGACGTAGCGTGCATGATGTATGGTTTTTTCCCTTGCTCTCTGTCTCATGCGACGGATGCGAGCCGTCGCCTGATACCAGAAATAGAAAAATGGAAAAACGGTTCCAGGCCACGTTCGCGATACATTTGTCTTTGCCGGTTGATGTATCATCAATCCGTCGGAATTAATTGGACTGTTGCTGTAAAACGCGATACGCTATCTATTTATTATTAAATTGAATAGGTGGCGCTGCGTATTTTCTGGCGACTTTACGAAAACGCAAAGCGACGCATTGAAACAAAGCGGGCGCTTCTCTGGTAGCGAGCGTCTTAAAACCGCGTACTTTTATTATCAGTTGATTACTCTTCGGTTGTTATTTAGGAACTGAATTGGTTTGCAGAAGTGGTGCCGTATTTATACTAGCCGCCCCACCTACTTAAAGCTCTCGCGAAACTTCAAGAATATCCGTCTTTCTATAAAGTTCAACAAGCTACGGGGACGATCTAATTTAGATGTTCATTCTAAAATATTCCAGACCACTGATTTAATGTAATTGTATCATCACAATTAAAATTCATTTCCGTAAGGCATCCTCTAATGACGTCTTACACTTAAATTCTTATATTTATCATAATGCCACGGGTGGTTTGTGACTTCAAATTCAATATAAGCTGTATATTTATAATCAACACAAAGACATAGCAATGGCAGAAATTACAGATAAAATCTAACTTGCAACCATCGTTTGCTACCCTAAATACGTATTGGGGAGAGTAACTCTCATTGTATACTGGCGCTGCGGTAGTATAAAGCTGGAAGACGCTTAACAATAATTTTTCTCCCAAATAGAATGTGATTACGTCTGCGAAATACGACAGACCCGTCGGTTCGAGATGGTTGGTATTCGAGTAGAGAGATATGTGATGAGAAATAATTTTAGAAACGGCCAAAAACAGATTAGGGAGCTGCACGGAGGAAACTGGCGACGGAGTCTTACCGGAACTCGAATAAAAATAATACTTCCGTGATTGTTTTTCCGCGCATGGCTCTCACGTAGAATGTAATGATACGGCGGGAGGAATCTCAGACTGCACTTTGTTAGAATAGAGCCACGTATCAATTTTTTTCCTTCTCCGTTCTTGTTTAGACATGCTCATTTTATTCGTAAAATGAAATTTTTACTGCATCTACCATCCGAAATTCAGCTGGGAATAGATATATTCCGAAACGTAAAAGGATTTTTACCCGGCGTCGTAACCCAAGTAATAAAAGAAGAATTTAAATATTTGAACAAGAACCGGTTAAGAAGAAAAAAATAGAAGATAATTCTTGCATTTATGCAGAATAAAATATTATTTTAGACAATTTCATTATTTTTCGATAGTCTCTTTAATTTAATTTAATTATTCCATATATTACATCGTCTTATTTATCGAACAAATGACATTTCAATTTTGTATCCGGGTTTTAGAAAAATACATTTCGGTGAAGGCTTTAGCTCAAAAATCAACCCCCATATTTCGTTACCTGAGGGCGCTCTGGCGACAAACCAACTCCAGCATATCCAATTAACGCAGATTGTTTACACCCTTGTTTCGCGAAAGTAAAGCTGCTATACCGCCTACGGGTGTTATAAATACTATAGATGGAGGATGATGAAATGTTTTTTAAGATGAGATCAATGCAAAAAGGGAAAAATAAAAACAAAAGTTATTCTTTTTTTTCTTGAAGAAACAGAATTGCTTAAGACGTTGTTTATGTCCTTGTACACCAAGGAGAGAATTTATATCATTACAGCTATTTCAATGTAAGATAACAGAGCAAAGATACTGTGTTACACTAGATTACACTGCACTATTTTGCCAAATTAGCAAAAAATATTAATTTACATCACATTCAATTTTAAATGTAATTTTACCTAATCTATTTCTACAGTGTAGAGCAGACGCGCTTATTATCGTACGGTAGCGTAAAAAGCCCTGTAGAAATACCGCGAAATTTACCTCTCTATTTATCTGCACCCTTTTCTACTTCTATGAAAGAACTATTTTCTTATTCTTCCATTCCTTTGTTTGTTTCAGCTCAATGTCTAAAAGCCTAAAAACGCTGGATCTCAGCTATAATGAATTGGACATGATCCCCTTCGCCGCCCTGAAAGAACTTCGGAACCTGCAGTGGATCAATTTACACGGGTAAGAGAGCCTCTCCGTCTATCTGCCAATTGCTTTTCCGCATTTGCCCGTACAGCCGCTTTCTATTAACGTTATCTAACCTGCACAACGTCGGTATAATTGCGCTGCAGGTCGTTGCATAGATGTAATCTCTACGAGTGCTTAAATGAAGCCGCGTTCTTTTTTTAAACCTGGCAATACGCTGGACGATATAAAGTTGTGCACGCGGTTTTAATTGCATTACGTACGCTTAACAAATATATATTTCGCTGAATGTATAAACCGATAATTTTATATAATTGTATGCGCTGTACATATGCTACGCTAGTTACTTTTTTTTGCGTTCTATTACATACACGAGTCTTCTAACGAATCTAATTTTTAACGCCTTCCCTGGAAGATCATTTCCGTTCGGCAGCTTTTATTCTAGTGTTACCAAAGTAAATTTATTTCCTCTTGTTTTTGGTATAAATGAAAAAAAAGGGCAATATTAATACTATCGCCATATCAGCTTAAAAGTACCACCAGTACTGAAATTTCTACTTTGCAAAGGATCGGTTGTCTTAATTTGCTGTAAGCTGTAAGCTTCGTGGTGCAGCGCTTTATCCTTGAAAAGCGCATAAAAATTGCAGAATCTTATTTCGAAAATCCCCATTTTGTTACGAACACTGTCTGTCGACTTTGTGTTGCTTTTGTTCGGACTCTAATGACTAGCGGTGCAACAATCTGGAGTCGAATTTCAAAAATTTAGTGGCCTGGTTCTGTTCTTGATATCAAGGGACCATTCCGAGAACACAATGTTCATTCAGCTGATAATGTCGCCAAGGTGAATAGAAAGTGCGATCGAAAGTCGAAAAACAAAGATCTTCGTCAACATGCATACAAGATTCAATCGAGCCAAGACAAAACTGTCGCTTTTGGGGGACGCGAAAATCCTCGAGAGATTATGGAGAAACCGCAGTATGCTCGTCATGTAACCGTTTGGTCCAAGGTATGCTTGGACCTTACTGTTTGAACATGGAATTGGGGAAATAGTAACTGTTAATGTTGAGCGATATTGTCAGATGCTGACTAATCGTTTATGGCCTCTTCTGGAAGATATGGACCTTTCAACAAGATGACTTTACTTGCCACACTACCAGAGAAACTAAATTTATTGCATGAAAAGTTTCCTAGTGGCGTAATTTGCGATTAGCATAACTAGACCTTGCTTTGGGGTTTCCTTAAGGATCAAATATACACAAATAATGAGACACCCAATACTTAAAATTCCATTTTATTGAATAATTTCCTACACTTCATTTTTTTATAATCGAGTAATACTTAATTTTAATAGCTGTGAACTCCTTAACATGGGCAGATTATATGCAGCAACAGATCAAGGTCTCATTCCAATTCTTGTACTTCCGGATTACTCCAAGCTCTTCGATACGGTTAATTTTCAAATACTACTTGATATAATTAAAAGCACCGGTTTAGTGAAGGTTCAGCAGGTATGCTAACACATCTCCTTTCTATCCGGTCGAGGAACAAAATTTCCAGAACATCAGTTAGGCAGGGTGTACCACAGGGATCAATTATGAGTGCTATGCTGTTCCCCCTTTATACATTCCATTTTGCAGATGTAATAAAACATTCCAAAATCCACTTATACGCCGACGATACCCAATTGTATCGCTCCTTTCGACCTTCTAACTGGGGGACCGCGGTTGCAAATTTAAACTAAACTACAGGCCATTTCCATTGAGAATAAATCCAACTAAATCGACTTACTTCTTGCTCTTTAAGAAACCCGCGATATGAATATAATTTTGATGATGATTTAAAACCTATATGTGCATATGTCAATAATGAGCACTAAGGTATCGGTATACTCCGCACCGTATAAGTTTAATTAATTAATCTGGAACAGCTATTTCGAGTATCGATACATCTTCGAAACAGCTGTCCCAACTGAAACGTCAACTGAAGACACAAATGAACGATTGATGAATTGCCGGAAATGACACATAAATCAACTATTCACGTTGCGAGATCAGCCCATCTCTTTTTTTTCAATTTGTTTTTACTATGCGTCTTATAGTAATGCCGCCAGGAAATGTCTGGGTCGTCGTTTCGAAGTAATATGAACTGTGAAAGTGTTTTTTTTTTTTCTCCTCACATTACATTTGTCCATGAGGAAGCTATTATTAGCCCCAAGTTCCTTTGGTTTTATTTCTGAGGTTTGAGGTTCAAGTTTATTCTTGGAAGTCAAGTACGCTTCGCTAAACAATAGTTTCTGTACATCCATAGCAGAAATATCAAAATGTACACTATCAATTGAAAGTATCTACGTAAATCCGAGAACACCACTCGAAAATTTTCTTCTTGTGAGTTAACTTTTCATTTTTACAATCGCTAGTCAGAAGTCAGAAAATATTGGTTAGATCAAAAAATGGTAAAGGAACAGTTTTTGATCTTAACGTCATCCCAACTCCGTATCCGCGACTTTCGTAACGCTCTGTATAACAGCAAACTACATGTTCTTACGAATTATGACGAAACGAATAGGTTGTTTGTTTTATTTGGAAACCTTTCCAATGTCATCAATAGCCTAAAATACTTAAAAGTAAAGTCACTGCTTTTCTTCCCTATTAATTGTATACTAAGCCTGCAGAAACGAGTACACGCTTCGCGAAATTAGCAGACTCGTGTTTATTCGTTTTATGAAAATGGGTTCGTGTTGCCTGGTTTCCCCGAGAGTTGACAAAACACGAGTCTGTCTAATCTGTGCTAATTTCGTGAAGCGCGACTCGTTTCTGCGGGTTTATTGTGTACAACTGCTTTTATCATTACTGCTTACTCAGATTAAGATTTTCGTGAATTCGCGAATACCCACAACAACAACTTCTGCATAACCCAAGCGATTTTCTTTAACGCCTTGCACACTCCCCGTAGCCGCTAGTTATTTGTACAGTACTACAAATTGGAATCACGTAACCATTACGCACTGTACATACGGATACATTACTCAAGGGACTAACAAACTTGATACTCGTATAATTTCTATGTGGAAACATGCATGTATATATACGTACGCAATATATCGCCATATACGTACATGCCATGATAGTTATCAACACCAATTTCACCTAAAATTTAAACAAAACTCCGATTGTCATGTCTACAAACACGAAAAGCATTGTGAACCACCCACTAAGTTATATTGTTAGTATATATATTTATGTAAGTACATACATACATAGAGCTAGCGAAGAGATAAAATGTATATACGCTCCCTGCCGGAGTGAGAATTATGCAAATTTGCTCTGAAAGTTTGAGTCCCATATCATCGTGGAGAGGTATTAAATTATTTAGATTTTCGGGGACTAATTAATAACTCGTGTAACATCGAGTAAAACACAAACAAATTAAAACAAACAGACGCATATCCTAGAAGGGAGGAACTTCAATGAATAAACGGACGGCACGATAGGAGAAGTTATAAAAGGAAAAGCAACGTTCGAGCTCAACGATGGAAATGAATGGGATTTGTATGTCTGAGCTCCCTATATTTACGGAAATTAACTTGCCACCATTTGCTTTACAAATCGAATGAAATTGGTTTGAATTAATTACAAATAAACAAAGATGGAATAAATATAATATTCTACATCGTAGAAGAAGAACGTAGCTCAGTTATATGAAAAACTCTATTACTGATTCACAGACGTTAAAATCTACTTACAAAAATAAACAATTTTCTATTGTTATCGATCAGCTCAGGAAAATAGGAGCTCTTGGAGCGGATTCTATTCCGCGCAGTCAAATGCTTGACAGTTAATGTAAAAGCAATTTTACTCCTGATCATCGGCTCTATTCTAAAACTGTGCCGCTTTCCAGAATTTTTGAAAGCACGCGGTGGCGATTTTGCTAAAAATACTTAGGACTTATGTACAGTGGCCGATTTATGTTTTGTCTCCCCCTTGCAGCAACTAAATATCGATACTATCTTCCGCGTGGCAAAACCAAGTACTTAGGTTCAGCAAATAAAAGCACAAAACCGTGTTTAATGGGAATACCAATCATAAGCTAAAATGGGAGTAATACAATCTACACGCGAATCCTAAAACACGGCTACGAGTGGTAGAAAGTATAGATACATCGTCTCAGAAGGAGGCAATACATAAAAATGTCACAGTACATTAGACCAACGACTTATATGGCCCTCTCATTTGCCTCATTTCAGCAAACCAGAAGCAAATTATTAGTTTTGCTCAGCGACAGGAGTCCTTTATACACGAAAAAAAAAATTCTGCTCTACAAGTCTTACCTAAGACTAATTATTAGCAATTGTGCCCTCTCCTGATACAGTACTAGTAATTGTAATTAACTCAAAATAAATGAAAACTTAACAAAATATTCATTAAAAAAGATATACTAAGGAACTAATGGCAACGAGCTAAAATTTTGTTAAGCCCGAATTGTACAATTGTACCCTAAAATCGCCCACCTCCCAGAAGTCGTGCTGCCCGAATAGTTGAAAGGATTGAACTTGATGAGTAGCCACAAGCTGTCCTTTTCAATACCTTGTACTTTCCCCTTTTAGTTAACCAATTGAACACCGAAATCCAACCTTCTCGTGGCTGAGGAATAAGTGCTAGTGAATGGTAAGAAAGGAGCTTATCTAATTCGAACAAAATCGGTCAGATCACAGGAGTAAAAATAGAAGAAACATTACAGCAATAAGCGTCGGTACATAACAGAAATGGACAACTTTACAAACAACATTCCCGACGGCAAAACTGCGTTTCGTCGCTTGTGACGTAAATAACTATTAGATTTTTTTTAAATTGATATAAGCAATAAAACATAATTCCCGGATACTCTGGAATTTGTGGACATCCAAAAGTTGCATTCTCAGAAGGTGGGGAGCAAATAGGTCGAGATATATTTAAGAGCCTTTAAGAGCACTTTTTCAAACTGGGAAAAGGCAACGTGTAAAGATTCTCCGTAATGTAAGCTTTCCTTCAAAACGTGTACCGTACACATTTAGATGTTCTCAGGACCAAGCGCTTGCATTCTTTTTTCATTCGCAGTCAATATACACAGTGCTAAGAATAAAGCGCTAAACAACTTAAACCCAAGTTACCACAAAGTATTGAACGAAAAAAAAAAGGTATCCGCACGCTACTAAGGCCAATGAAAAAATTGCTGAAGTCAAACTTAAAGCGTTGCTGAACTATACAGCAGAGCGGCTAACAAAAGTCAGGAAGAAGTGTTCGTTCCATAGAAAAAAAAAAACTAAGTGGTAGTCGAAGCATTCGAGCAACAAACAAGCATTCCAACCAGAAGGTTTAGATGATTCCACAATTTTTATTACCTCCATTCTGCTTTTAAGAATGTAGTTGGATGCTAACATTGGCTCTGCAACCTTATAACAAAATCCTTTTACGTGTATCACCCGTTTCTACCGTCCAATACGACTGCAATTCGCCAAAGAATCCAACGAGTTGGTGATTCCTTCCAACAAATCCACGCAATAGTGCTCTGCTTACAAAATGGGACTAAAAGACGTAAACAATTTAGATTTAGTAAAAACACTCCCTTGTGACACTGCTACAAGTACAGACTAGATTTCAAAGAGTGGCATATTCCTGTTGATGTGTTGATGTGACGATTCCGGCTAGAAATTAATCTTTTAGTTGATGTCCCAAACACCGGGTACGGTGCCATTGCCAATTATACGCATACGGATGAATCGTGTGAAATGAATGTCGTAAACTGCAAGATTGCCAAGATTTTTGTCCAGAGTGGACAAGAATCTTCCTTCATAATAATAACAAAGTTAGCCATGCTGTATCAGAGATGACGGTATATCTAAAAAACATATTTCATCACTGACACACTTCAATTTATTAAAATCAGCTTCTGCAGCATTTGCGTGGGCGCGCTGGCCGTACGCTAGAACCGACCTTCTTCAAAATATCGTCGACGTGACACGAAAATTGAAAACGTCATCGCTGAAAAGTAAACATAAAATATCGCTTCAATAAGGAAATAGTTTCGAACTTCGTCGCACCGTTGGATGAACCACGCCCCGCTCTTCGGCCAATACGTCTTCGCCTGGCCTGTATATGTCTTCTGCCTATATACAAGCCAATAACTTGCTCGTAACTGTTTACTTCCTATTCATAACTTTCTAGGATATATTATTTAAAGGGTATTACATAATTTACGCTATTTAAGTATGGACGATGGAAAACAATGAGCATCTGCGCACCCCGACACTAGGCGTCTAGAAAAAAATGTCCCTACTACTTACACGATAGGCACAATTTTTACAATTGCAGAAGATTGAGACCCTTGTATTTTGTAAAACTGGTTAAATTCAATTTTCTTTTAAATTTCATTAGAAAATGGTTAAAACAAACCTAGTGTTACTTAAAACAAATCATCGTAGGGTACTTCATTAAACATTTCATTAGAAAATATTTCTTATTTGCTTCACCACCTAAAACTCCTTTCAATCATATTTACCACGCTAAACAAAGAAAAATATTACTTGGTGTTATAGAAACAACTCGGAAACTTACAGCGAAATTGCGTACTCCCTTAGAAATTATATAACCTCCATATTTCGTTTTTACCACCGCCTGCCTCAGCGCTGAATGTATCCAATTTTCCCTTAGAACGGGCGCGTTTCTTGTCACCGCCCTCCCACCCGTCTATTCCATATTAATTTTCTCGACGACCTTTTCCTCGCCCAACCAAAAAAAGAAAAGAGAAACGTAATAATCTGCGAACTGGTCGATAGAAATTTCCTTCGGGAATAAATCACGCCAAACTTAAAAATTGAAACGACGCGAAGGACTGGAGACCCTAACGGGTCAAATACCCACGTATAAAAGCTTTGTAGAACATGTCAAGTTTGAATAAATTCCGTCGCATTTGCCCGACGGCCGGGAAAAATATTAAGTTTCGCAAACTTTCGCTCCCACGGCGTTCATACCTTCATGTTTATTCGTATTTTTTGCTTTTATTTTTCGACGAATCGCGTGCGATTCCGATAAAATTGTTGGAAATAGATTTCAAATAAATGACTATTTATGCAAGGGGTTACTTGACCTACATTAAGTATATTTTTTTCTTCTCTTAACTACTAAAATGCAACGCCGTGAACTCCACAAATTTAAGTTCGGAGAGCCTAAATGCTGTTGTTTTCTTTGCCAAACAAACTAACAACAAACAACATTTATATATACGATCACCAGAGCCAAGGAAGAGGTGTGTTTTTTTAATATTGTGAACACTACCGGATAAAATTATTCATCATTGCACATAACAAAACTTAAAAAATAAATACTTAATTAAAATAGAAGATCGAAGACAATGTAGGTTTTATTATCAATTTAAAAGAGCTTAAGGAAAATACAACATAGTTGAGTGTAGGCTTTTACGACCGTAATCCATAGTAGAAATGTCTTTCGGGTGATGTCGTGTAGTTAATATTTAACTTGACGTTTCGCTGACTGTCCTGTCAGCTTCTTCAGAAGATTTCTAAGGTCTTTAGAAATCTTCTGAAGAAGCTGACAGGATAGTCAGCGAAACGTCAAGTTAAATATTAACTACACGACATCACCCGAAAGACATTTCTACCAAAATACAACATCTGCAATTTCATTAAATTAAATTAAATTAAAATTAAAAAAAAAACAGTAAATAAAATAATTTATTTCACTTCGAAATTGAATGAAATAAACTACACACGATTAATTTTATGTATAATATTACTATGGGCGGATATTAAATATTAATATGAGCACCTATTGCTCAGAAATTAGAGTTCCGGTACATAATTCTGTTGAATTGCTAGTTTCACATGACAGCAGCACACAAACGCACCAGATCCGGGGTAATCGGCTTG
Organism: Oryctes borbonicus; assembly: GCA_902654985.2. Taxonomy (NCBI): domain Eukaryota; kingdom Metazoa; phylum Arthropoda; class Insecta; order Coleoptera; family Scarabaeidae; genus Oryctes; species Oryctes borbonicus. The sequence goes on from LR736865.1 coordinate 4,270,656, forward strand.
GCTAGATGATAAATAAACGTTTATATAACACATTTTGCAATACAAACCGAATAATAATAATATTGGTTTGAACACATACCTATCCTATATTACTCCTAGGTTTATATTTACGGTCAAGAACAGCAAAATCAACGGCATACATCGCTCTACAAATAAATATTTTTACTTCAATATTGTAATAATAACGTAAGCTTCCACGGCCGGACTCAGTTAAAAGTAAACGTGTTCCGGGTTTGGACCGCTTCTAAAATCCAACCTTTTTCTAAACTACGCCACAAAATTGCCAAACTTCTTTGCACCCTCTCGCTATCGCGACCACAACATCGTTCCGAACTTACTAAAACTTAAACGTCACATCACCACCACTGTGTCAGTCAATTTCTTCGCGGAGCTAGCTTGGGCAAATCAAACAAACCGGATTCCTTTTCCAATCAACTTTACTCACTTAATCTCGAACTCGCACAGATTTTGGACCCCGACGATGGGTGTTCCCTCGATAGAATCACATCTATACAAACCGACATCTTCAAACTGACTACTGACTCTCTGCAAATTTCAAAAACTCACCTCAAAGAAGCCTTCCCATAAGCAGATTTCCAAGGTTATTGTGAATCTTTCATCATACCAATTATCTAAGGCTGAGGAGTCCATATTATCAAAAGGAAAAAAGAAACATGACACAATCCGACGCTATCCTATGATCGAAATAATTGTATTCTGTTATAATAAATATTATCTTTGTAGTACATTAAAGCCCCACTAATTTTGACAAAATCATCCTTATTATTTCCCAAACTTAAACCAATACCTAAGTATTTTTGTTATAGTAGACACCGCTCTTGTAAACAATTAGGCCACCAATGCATTTATGTAAATGACAAGCATTTTCACTCGAAAGAATAAGAAAATATTAATATTTTATTCAAGTGATGGAATAAAATATTCTGTAGCGTGCTATTCAAAGAGCTTCGTATTCCCATTCTTAATATAAAATATATGGCAATTGTCAACTCACTTGTCACAGAAAAATATCCAACTCACAATATGTGCATACGTAAGAATGTAGGTAGAATATAAGACATAAAAAGGTTGACAATAAATCATGTTATACCGTATATTTACAGTGTAAATTACTATGTAATCAACATTATGGCAGAATTGCATTTCAATCTCAAACACGGTCTATTTACTGCATAATTACAAAGTCGCTATCAAACGTTTATCGCCGAACGAGGGCAATTAACGTTGACTTTTTTCGTGGCTTCTTCGCTTGATATATTGCTCGACGAACATAAATTTAATTTTGTGAACGTTAGATTGAAAAATAATAGAACATATTTTCTATTAGCTACTTTTTCTGTAGTAAACGCCGTCGGCGGTCCGAACGTGATTAATGTCTATTCCAGCTAAGAATAACCCATTGTTTACGACCAAGGAACCTTAAAAGCTATATATGCAGTATTTAATATAAATTGATTTATAGATATTTTTGAATGGACAAATACAACCATTGAACCATTTTAAATATTGTAATAATATCGTAGACTTCCACGGCCTGAGTTGGTTAAAACTAAACATGTTTCGGGGTAGAAATGTCTTTCGGGTGATGTCGCGTAGTTAATATTTTACTTGACGTTTCGCTGACCATGGTCTCAGCTTCTTCAGAAGATTTCTAAAGACAGGTGTTATTGGTCTCTTGCTCCTCGTTATATATCCCATTTCTGTTCCGCTTTGCTGATCCATAACCGTTCCGCTTTGCTGATCCATAACTACTGCTTCGTTCCGCTGAATCGCGTCGTTCGTTGTATGACGACTCCGTAGTGCTAACTTCCACGTGTTGCTGATCTTGTATCCGTCTCCGCGATTGAAGTTGGTGTTCTTCATTATTTCTATGGATTCGCGTATTATCCTCGGGTAGTAGTGGCTGGTCCTGGCTAATACCTGAACGTCGTTGTAGGTTATGCGGTGGTCTCCTTGTTGGTGCAGGTGTTCTGCTACTGCAGATTTTTCAATATGCCTAAAACGTGCGTCTCTCTCGTGTTCTTTCACTCTGCACTGAATACTCCGTCTTGTTTGACCGATGCAGCTTTTTCCATATTGACACTTCAGTTCGTATATGCCTTTTGCTCGTAGTTTCGGTAACAAGTCCTTGTTAGGAGGGAGTAGCTGGTCGATTTTGGTCACCGTGTTGAATCGTGTGGTGATGTTTTTCCCCTAGGGTCTTTTTTAACCTGTCGGTGACTCCGGCTATGTACGGATTACGGTCGTGAAAGCCTACACTCTCAACTATTAAACATGTTCCGGGTTTGGACCATGTCATGGTGGGTAATCGAAAACTCGACGATTCACCCACAATCATATGGGGCTTCTTCTGGAGATCACAGTTAACAAAGCAATTCAACGTGTAAACTAACTAAGCGAGAAGCAATTGATCACTGGAAGTACGAGGGGAGCAGCACGGGCGAGACAATAGGCATTACGAAGTTGAAATCTAATTCATCTATTACCATTACTTCTGCCGATAAAGGCAACGCTATAGTAGTTCTTGGCGGGTCTTACGCGCCTATATCTAGAGACCAGACTTCCGAGATAAAAAGAGAAATTGAGACCCTCGTTAAATCATTAGACATTCCTCCTTAAACCCAAAAACTTCTAATCTCAGGCGAATTGAAACCAATTGGGTTGTATGGTCTTCCCATATCACTTATCCAAGTATCTGGCCAACATCCTCAAAATATACATAGGGGACTTGACTCTGCATTAAATGGAAATCATCTCCGAGGGATATCTTGGTCGGCCTCGACGAAATACTGATGTATTTACCAAAGTTGCTATCCATGATTCAATTAATACCATCAAGCAACTCCTGCAACGAGATGGTCCCCCGTCGTGTTAATATCTTCATGGAAACCCATTGAATCCGTTGCTCTTGAATCAGCGGAACTGAAACCTAAGGTATGGTTTCGGTGTGAGGATGACACCTTCATTATCTGGCGTTATTGCAAAGACCCTTTATCTAGTTTCCTAGGCCATCTCAATCGATCACAACATCCTTACATCAATGTCTCTGTGGACACAGAACATAACGGTGTTAATTTTTGCCTCTGGCTGAGTTACTGCAATCAATTGCTTCCAGCTCGTTTAGTTTTGTGTGGTCTACCACCTTTCCTTCTTGTGAAGAAACTTCATAAAATTGTGGGCGAAACGAAAAAAAAAAAATAAAAATATACTGAATTTTTAAAACCATCCACATTATAGTTGTTAGGCTTAGTTTGGTGTTCGTATGAAGTAAGCGATGCACAGCTTTCTACAAACTGGGTCTGCGCACATACGTTTTCTCCCTCAAAAGGCAACGTGTACCCTTATTTTGGGTGAATTACAGGGGTAAAATATTCCCCTTTATTAGAATATATAGCCTAGACCATGTTCTGGGATAACAAATACATGCAACAGCTTTAACTTTGTCTTGAAACACTTCACTGTACCCTCTACCACAAACACTTCACTGACACTGAACGAACAACACTGAACTCAGTATTGCTGCCGAAGATGATGAAACGTACGTTCAGTGTCAGTGAAGTGTTTGTGGTAGAGGGTATAGTGAAGTGTTTCAGCGTTCCAGTGCCACAGTATTCGAGTACGCGATTTAGCTTTGTCTTCTTTATCATTACTTACACCAGTTACTAACAGTTTTATATGTAAAGGAAATATCAGACCAGGCATAATAGATTCAAGCGGCTTTTGATTGAATGAACGCAAAGATTCATTGTTTTTACCGCTACGTAACGAATCCCACGTACGTACATACCTATAAATGTAATCCCATCTCTCAATAGGAACTCGCCATTATTGTTCAACCCGTTTCTTTCAGCTCGAACGATCCCGCTAATAGACAACCCGAAAGTACGCTACATTAAACCCGCATTCATTATTCATTTTCTTTCGCTAACATCAAACATTTCCTTCCTTAAATTGTTATAAATAGTGTATATACAACATAGGCTATTATCTCAAGTTTACGTTCTATAATACACCATTAGGGGAAAGAGAGATGTTCGGCATGCTAGTAGTCTCCCATGTAGCATAACACCCTTTGTTCTGAGAGACTCTGCAACGGGCCGCGGGATTATTGCGAAACCTAATGCATTGAAAATAAAATAATACGCTTTACGGTGTACAAGGCAACACTGTGGCGCAAAGCACCTAAGATATTCACCTAATATCGTAAGACTCATACATACATATGTAGAGAAACTTCTATTATTATTATTCTGACGTGTCTTGGTATTCCATTGAAATCTACTTGCCTTTATGTTATTAGCCAACGTATCACCTTGCGAAAACCTATAGAATTGATACATTTCAAGTTGAATACGGCAGATGGAAAGTCTAGTTCCATATAAAGGCATTCTAGTGATCTAATAATCTACACATATTCGATGTTAAACCTATAAAATGGGTAAAATATATCTAGAAAGAAATTTAACATTAATTTAGGTTGATAGATAGTAAAGAGCTACTTTTTTTGTTCGACTAGCATCAAGATATCAAAGGCCTTCTTGTGTAAAAGAGACAAATGCTGTTAACGTAAAATTATTTTCGATTTTGTTTAAAATCATTCGTCCTTTTGTAACTTTCCACCTGTTTCGTCCTTTTTGTCGTTTGTTTCCGCTTACTTAACTTAATATAACATCTTCAGAAATCTTTTCCTTCTATGATCACTTTGAAGATACTATTAGGACGACGTCTATCAGTTTCGAGATATCGAATTTAAAATTTATTATTAATAATATTATTATTTAATTTATTATTGTTTAATATTTATTTAATTTTATTATTATTATATTTAATATAATTATATTTAATTTTATTTATTAATTATTAATAATAAATAATTATTATTAATTTAAAATTTAAAATCGAATTTAAAAATGAGGAAGGGCCCACAAAGGTTGTCCATTCCCGAAGTGTGTCGAAGAAAATGTTCTTGCTCTTTCAATTTCGGCTCATGTTGGTATAGTTCCTTTAGGAGATTGAAGAACGGTCAATGCTGTTTTTTATAGAACCTGTTGTTTACCAGATGTGATTCCTGTGCTCTAAAAAACCAACTCATAACAATAGTTGACATAGAGCTCAAAAGCTGATTGAGCTTTTAGAGCAATAAAGCATCAAGCTGTTGGGAGCTAAGTCCCAACGATTTTTTACGTTCCCCAGAATCAATAATGGGTTGTAAGGTCAACGGTTCCAGTCGATAGTAAAACTAGCCTTTAAAATTGCTATTTTAACTATTTCAATTGACGATGTAACTGCTTTAACGGTTGATTTGGGAGAATAGAAAAGTGTATCAATCTTTGTGGAGAATATTTTAAACAAGTCGAGTTGCTCTTATGGCCATACGCAAAACTAAAAAGGTAGCCCTCCGTAAAACACTGGAAAACAATAAACTTCCACATAACTTGAAAATAATCAAGTATTGCTGAAAACATTTGTGCTTCCCAATAAGTACAATAAAAGGAGAATCAATTTTATTTTTGAGCATAGACGCATGAATACCAGATCTTTCTGCACCCATATTCAAGAAAAAAATCAAGCAATTACATTCAATTTCAACTAATCACAGTTAAAATAAACGCACAATCAATAAAACATTTTCATTCGAACGATTCCGTTCCAACAAATCTGCCTCGCCGATATATCCAAAAACCCTCTATTTATTTTTGTTTCTCTCACTCTCATATAAATCAGCGTCTTACCTACTGCGTACGAAAGCACCCGCCATCGGGTTTTGAAGGTTTTTATTTACAGCATCGCTAACGAACCCCCCAAACAAGTCATTCACCTAACGAATCGATATGCGAAACGTGAAGGAGCGTCTGGTGCGTGAAACACCAACCACCAATCACCATCGCTGCTACCGCTATACCAACGTCGCCGCCACCAAAGCGCACCCTCTCCCCCCATTAATTTATCCCTAAACAAAAGAAAAACTTGATGCGGAAGAGTTATAAAATAGAAATCTCAACGGCTCTGGCGTGTATGGAAAGCGAGTTATTTGGATAGTGATGAATGGAGCGAGGATGGTAGCGATGATTGAATGAGAATTTTCAATCTACAATGCGCAGAATAAAAATAAGGCAGCACTTATTGTTTAAGTTTAATTTAAAGTCAGTTGAAGAATATGTTTTTAATGAACGCACTTATACTTTCTAATGCGGCTTGAGACTTTTGTAGTGTAAGTCTTATATTATTATACGGACTATAATATATAAGATTCCATGGCATTACGACTTTAAATTGTTTTTTAGTGTCACCCTCTGATCAACAACAATTGCTGCACTTAAATTGAATAGAACCCGAATCAAAAGTAAGATGAAAGGAGGGCTTACAAATAAAGATGGGAAGGGGGCCATTACGTTGGTTGCAAAATTACTTAATTCACAGAAGAATTTGGAAGAAGATAGTCAAGATAAACCTTATCCTAATGTTGGTTCTTTAATCAAACAAAACTGTAGGTAAGTGCAGAGATTATGGAGAAAAACTTGGGAAACCTAAAATACTCCGCTTGGCAGAAAAAGCACCATAAGATCTGCAAGTCATGCCATTGAAGTTCCGAAAACTGCATTATTCCTAATTTTGAAAAAAAGGAATATCTATAAAACGACTTTCAAGCACCATCACATACTTTATTATAGAACAAAGCAAGAAGAAACACATTAATTTTGTTTGTTCAAAATACTTCTTGATGGAACCTAATCATTATATTCACATTGATGGAAACTGCTTTTACTTGTCGTCTAACACAGACCCTGCTTATATTCTGTTTCAATATTTACGTACAGACGTGTGCACTACGGTATGGTTTTTGATGAAGAAACTCCGTATAGAACTTGTAAAAATAAGAGTTTCATCACCAAAGTTATGTTTATGGCAATGGCCGTTAATTTCTGTACAACACAGTAATTGTTACGAGGATCAAACAAATATTATCGAAAATAAAAAAAAAATATCATATTTCAGAATTTTATTTTAAATATGTTCAGACCTATTCGCTTAACCATTCTTCCCTTTCACTTCTTAAAGGCCTCCTAACTTTTTTTCATAAGGCGTCATTGTTGGCGTTTTTTCGTCTTTGTGGATCCGTACATGATTCTCTTGAAAGGTAGGTACATCGAAAAAATTGGTGTGCGCCATTCTTCAATAAAGTTAGAGTTTTATGATAAATTCTCACACGCGCCACTTTTTGAGGATCAGAAAGCTTAAACGGCACAAACGGGGTAATTTTCGATATTTACTAGCGACTCAGGCGTATGATTGGAAACGAGCGAACAGAATACTCGCTTATAAAAAGAAGAATCAATCAAATAGTTTCGAATTAACTCTATGTAACTCGAGTTTAACGAATCACTGCCACTCAATTTTGACCGTAAAGTAATTGCAAGCGTTTACGGTACTTCGAGTCGTTTTTGATTACCATTGTACACACTTCAATTAAATATTGAAATTGCCATCAAGATTCACAATTGCTCCGTAATTAACGCTTTCCCGAAGCACCCTATTAATTTAGCATTACCTCACGTCCTCACGCCCCGACGAACTAATGCGTTTCCAATTATTACAGGAACCAAATCCATGCGATAAGCGGCGATTGGTCCCACATGAAAAACACGATAGCGAACCTGTTCCTGGGCGAGAATGACGTGACCGAGATCCCCTCGGACGCGACCCTCGGCAAAAACCATCGCGGCCTACACCAGTTCAAATCGCTCAGCTGGCTGAACCTGGACGGCAACCGTATCTCCAGGATACACAAGAACGCTCTGCCGCCTAGCCTCCAGACGGTCAGCCTATCGCACAATCTCATCGAGGACTTCCCGATCGACATCGTCGCCGCCTTACCTCATCTACAATGGCTGTACTTGCGGGGCAACCATATCAGATCGTTACCCCAATACATATTCCACCGCAAGTTGTGGTTGGAAAAGATCGATCTCGGCGAGAACTACCTGAGAAGCTTACACGCGCGTCCTTTTAACAGTTCAGTGTATGTGCGCGACCTAAATTTAGCATTCAACGACATTAGCACGCTGGTGAACGAAAGTTTTAACGGCTTGCAGTGCGGCAGGATCATCCTATCGCACAACCAAATTTACCAGGTCGAAGCGGACAGTTTCGCCGGACTAGAGACGAGCCTCGAGTTCTTGGATTTCGATCATAACGATTTGGCGCAGGTTCCCGAAACGCTCGCCAGTCTAAAATCGCTAAAATACCTTTACCTGTCATCAAATTCCCTCGCGGATATACCAACGAGGACGTTCGAGGGATTTTGCCCGAATCTAAAGGCTTTGAGTCTAGCCGGCAACCATCTAACGCGTATCCCCTCCGAAGCCTTGCAAAATTGCACGAAGATCTCGCACTTTAACGTCGCCTACAACCGAATTTACGAGGTGCACGAGCAAGACTTCATAGATTGGGGTTATAATATACGGAATCTGATATTCGGGAATAATCGCATCTCGTCGCTGAAAGCGAAAATCTTCACCGGTCTGAAAGAGCTGAAAGAACTGACTCTGAGCTTTAATCCGATTAAATATTTCGACGAGAACGTCTTCGAAGGTCTGGATCAGTTGGAAAGTCTAGAGCTATCGTTCGGATTGGAGACGGAAAAATTTCCGGAGCAAATTTTTAAACATATACCGAATTTGCAATGGCTTTCCCTTGATAATAATGAACTCCCATCGATTTCGGCTACATTTTTGAGCTTTCTACCGCAATTGAAATATATAAACCTGGAATCGAATAGGTTAAGGCATATACCGTCTAAATTGTTAACGTCGTCTACGCATTCGCATCTAAGAGACGTGAGATTTTCGAACAATGAAATAGTTTCCCTTCATGAAAAAACTTTTGATTCCCTGCATAGTTTAGAAAGTGTAATGTTATCAAGCAATCGAATAAGCATTATTCACAGAAATGCTTTCCATAATCTACCGAATTTAAATAAAATAATCTTGTCAGACAACGAAATATCTGAGATAAGCTATGAGGCGTTCAGCAATCTACCAAAACTCCATAAGATTGATCTACACAACAATTTTTTAAGCGAATTCTCTTTCAATCATTTTGCAAACGTTTCTCACCCGGTATTTTTGAACATGAGCAAAAATCGCATTTCCTCTTGCAGTGCGGATCATAGAATACTGAACATAGAAGTATTAGATTTCACCCAGAATAATCTAATGAGTATTCCCTCGTGTATTGAGAGCATAGCGTTGTTGAAGAGGTTATTTTTCGACCACAATTCCATATCGAGTCTAGAGCACAACAGTCTAATGCATTTGACGTCACTAGAAATCCTAAGTTTTAAATCGAATAACATCATGAACATCCACAGGCGTGCGTTTTTCGGCCTGCAAAACCTTCAGGTATTAGATCTCTCGAACAACCAAATCTCCCAATTACATATCAATCAATTTTCGAGCATGCCAAAGTTGCGTATATTAAGTCTAACCCGTAACAATATAAATTACCTCTCGAAAGATATTTTCAGCAATACAATCCTAGAGAAACTAGATCTAGGCCATAATATGTTCTCGGTGGTTCCAACATCGAGCTTGACGGATATCGGCCTAACCTTAAGACATTTCTCCATCAACTCGAATAACGTGGAACACATAGATAGCACCACGTTTCCGGATATCCCGTTCCAATTCTTGGATTTGAGTAGCAACAAATTCACCATTCTTCCCGATAACGTATTCACCAGCCTGGGTCTACTACAGAAACTGCATCTCAATTCGAATCAAATACGCGCCAACTTCAAGGAGGTGTTCCACTATGCTCAAAATTTAAAGGAATTAAGTATGGCCAGCTCCGGGATAGTATCGACGCCCAGTCTACCTCTACCGAATTTGATTTATTTAAACTTGTCACATAATAACATCGACATTATAAATAGGAATACCGTTCAGAAGTTGGGGAAGTTGAAATGTTTAGATTTGAGCTACAATTCGATTACGCATATTCCGGCTCAACTTTGGATACATCTGCCGAATTTAAAGACGTTGGATTTATCTTATAATCCGATCAAGGTAAACTATTTTTTGCGTTTTTCGTAGTTAAATTTTAGACCATGTATTATTTTCATCAGTATCAGTTGGAAATCGAAGATTCGTCTTAAAAACAAAAAAATATATAATTTATTCTTTATTAATAAGCTTTATTTTCCCAAATTAAATCATTTTGCGTAGAAAACTTAACAACCCTCTTGGACTATTTTCGTATCTGAAAATGTTAATAGTGGAGTCACACTAAGTTGAGAAGTTAGAGAATATCTCTGATTTTTTTTTGTTCAAAAGAAACTTTCCTTCAAGGATCTTCCTTAAAGTCTTAAATGTTACCGTCTATTTTTACAATTAACTAAATTCACAATTAAATAAAAGAAATTCTTTTAATTTCTTTTGATTATAAAAAAATCTAAAGGATTTGAATAATCCAAGAGCGTCCTTAAGTTTTCTATGCAAAATGATTCAATTTGTAAAAATGAATCCTTTTAATAAAAAATAAATTAATTTTTTTCTTTTCTAAAACAAATCCCCAATTTCTAACCGATACTGAAGAAAATACACTGAAAAAAAATACGGTGTTATTTTTAATAAAATGTAAGAAGAAGGGAAGAGGATAAGGAAAATGTCGTTTGGTCGAAAGCATTAAGTAGGTGCTCCATAGTCCTGCCAAATTAATTTTTTTTATTGCAGTCGATGTATATTGAAATCCATTTTATCGATCCGATAATTTTTTTTTTTATTTTTCTTGTAAATTGTGTTATAAGTGCTTATAACTTTGTTAGAAAATTATAGAATCCACGGTACAGCTAAACTCTTACACTTTACGGTTTGCAGATTACTTGTTGTTCCTGAATCGAATCAATCTCATGCAAAATTTAATGATAGCATTTGCTGTAAACCTGGAGTAGATAGCATAAATGTGGGGATCCCTAAATATTCCCAGTATGCTGCATTATGATCTATTTTTTATTTCCCAGGAGAAAATGGAAAAATGTGTTTACACAATGGAATTTTTCAAAGCTACTTTTTGGCGGCAGTTTTAAAATTAGGTATGATTTTACATAATATACAGACGAAATAAGGATCTCCGGTGACTCCAGTGACTGATAAAACGCAATTAAAGAAGCACCAGATTCTTGTTAGATGAGCTAAGATAGATTATAACAATCATCATCGCATTCAATTGTCAGCAATTCCTTGCACTGCTTTTGAGCCAAATCATTAATTAGCTCAAACACCCAAATCCCTCAAGTCCAGATGGAATATCAGCTACAATCTTGAAAGAATTTGGAATATACATTTTGGAACCATTAACTTATTTCGTAAATCTATCTTTAACTTATGGCGTATTTCCATCATGTTTTCAAGTTCTTTCTTTCTTCCAGAAATTTGCTTAGGTGGGATAACACGTCTTTTCTCCTTGTGTTCTTTTATGGTACGATTGATAGTAGACTGTGCCACGCCTAAAAATAAGATAACATTAGCATATGTGTAATGATGGTAATGTATTACAACACCAACCCATCATGCTTGGTATTGTTGCGACAATAGCAAGCATGGGGTTGTCAGTTGGAAGTTTTTTGAATATATTCAATATGTTCTGCTTCTCTATCAAAGATAGATGTCATAAGCTCAAAAATTTTCGCCTTCTCGGCGGAGATATTTGAGTTCCAGAAGCAGTTGCTACTTCTTCCATATTCAAGAAAAACGCCGTGGAAAAATAGCCCTTAGCACGGCCATATTTTAATTTTCATAAACTTTCAATTTAAAGAATGGGTTTTAATTTCTATAAATACATCATTATCTGTTCACATTTTGGAAAAGCAGATATTCTTCTTGTGTATACCGAGTACTCGACTAAAATTAAACCGGCAGGTAAAAAGTTAAATTTCAAAAACAATTAATTATGCAGGATTTCTTTTATAGAACCTATTAATGTACCAGTGAATTGTGAATGAATCCAATTAATACAAACATGCCCGCCATTGAATTGTGGCCACTTCGTGCACAACTAATACTGAAGGATCTCTTCGAAAGAAAACTAACAATGAAATTATATTATTGAATAAAAACACTTGGGTTCTTTTTAAATTACCATTTTTCAAAATAAAAATGAATGAGAAAAAATAAATAAAAATACGTTCCGGGCAATATATTACATTAGTTCGCTGGCGCAGATTTTCGATGGCGTTTAAGGGTTATCTTACAGATTTGGTGACAGTTGGCTGCTTCCGAAACGGGAATTTTGAATACTTTACTCTGCTCTCATTTTGTGCTTTGAGTATCACCAGTTAATTCGGCAAAAATAGGTTTTATGACACCTGATAGCCCGTAAATGCAAAGTATACGTTATATTAGCTAAGAATAATGACAAATTAAAAAATACCAAAGAAATGGCGAATATTAGAAATGCGCACAAAATTTAAGAATTGGTGAGAAGGCAAAGTGTCGCTTCCTATTAGCTTTTATTCTCTAGTGAAACTACGAAATTAATACCGTCTGTTCCAGTAAATACTCAGATACATCACTGCTTTCGTTTTTCATTTTTAATGCATTAAAGCAGGAATTTCAAATAATTCACTTTTTACAGATAAAATCCGTCAGTATTAAGAAAGGATTTGGCAATTTGACAAACAGCCGAATACTATCGGCACACTTTACACCACACAAGTTTAATTAAACAATCCGGGACAACTGTTTCGATGAGAATCCGCTAAATTTTTTATATGGGGCAATGATTACATTCCATAATTGCTTAAATAAAGCATAATAAATTTTCTATGTCAGTTCTATAGTTTATTCAGCAGCATTTTTTTGTAAGGCTCGGGAATATGCGAAAACGCGTTGATGAACTTTCAATAGCAAACGTACATTAAACAAATTTAAAGTATCCTCTTAAAAGATATTCAAAATTTTACATGCACAACTTTGAATGACTTTCTCGTATACAAGAAAGTGTATTCCTCCTTTCTTAATTTTTCAAAGTTTGAAGTTTGCCTTGCCTTGCCTTGAACGCTACACATTTTAGAAGCTGGAAATTTCCGCCAATGCTTCCCATTTTGGATAAGTTTTTTTATTTTAAAAAAGTCACATCCGCGAAGTATTACACACTTTTGCGATAAGGTAAAGTTATGCGCGCACACATACAGCCTCAAATACATACGTACACAGAATAGATAAGCGCATATTCTGAAGTTTGCCAACAAGCGAAGTAAAGAAGGAACAGTGATGTATGCAAATATAGGTACGGTACGTATGTATATGTGTATACGATGTACATGTGAATAACCTACTGAACTTTTCAGATCAAACACATCAGCAAATCCGCTTATCCACCTTCTTTTTCCAATTCTATCCGTCTCGCTCGCGCTTGTAGGCAATGTTTTATCGCCGGCACCGTATTTATCTTGATCTGCGACAGTGGTTCTTATTTTATGTATGGCTCCTTTTACGTTTCCGCAAACGTTACTTCTTCTTCTTCATCCATTTATCCGTTACTCGTATTTTTATGTTATTTTTATACGGACCGTATGTGTTCCGTCTTCTCTCCTTTTCTAACTTGTTCGTTTTTCGCCAAGTGCGCGCCTCAAAGTAATTTCGTGTATATACAAGTGAAACATTTTAGTTTGCGCTGTTTCCGCTCGAATTCTTTTCGAATTTTCAATTTAGCTTTACATTTCCAGCTCTTCTTTGTCGTCGTCCTTGTCGCTGTCGGACATGTCTGTGTTAACGCGAAACGAACCAATATGGAGAGAGACTCACCGAAAATATTTCAATTTCCGCGCGTATCGTTCTTCGTGTTTGGACGTGCTCAGCGACGTGTGTGCTGTGCGCTTCTTGGAGGCACGCACTGCGGTTGCTGCCAATATTTTTTCAAATTTAATTCTGAAATGTGCGGCAAAGAGTTCTTTTTCTCCTTTGATCACTGTCGATGGAACAAAATTGAAAAAGATAGATTTGCATTCAGCAGTATTGAACGATTTTAAAACAATATCCAATGATTTACCTTTGCAAATATGCTTCTTGTTTTTACGTAACTTCAATTTTTCGCTCTAAATATTGAATATGACCTCAACAAATATATTTTTTTGTATATTTTCAACAAGTAAGGTAAAGTAAGTAAGGTCTATACCTTACAACCATTACTAACCACTACCTTGTATTCCCATTCGTTGTAAATGTTGTAATGCAGATTTTTCTCAGAATTTTTGCAATTAAATTGAAAAACCAGCAGATAATAAGAAACACAAAACAATATGTAGTAAACGAACTAGTCGTATTACAGGCTGTCCCAGGATGAGTTTACGCTGGCCGTGTATCAGAAATTAACCAGATTCAAAATTTTAACTTTTAGAAAATTCGGCATGTCTATTCAATTTTCGGTTTCACTAAATTTCTTTTAATGGTTTGCCGTAATTTTTATGAAACATTTGAATTCATAAATTAATTTGAGGCAAAATCGATGTATTTCAATTGGTCTAAACGTTCCCGTTTTAAAGCTATCTTCACGTAACTTTTAAGGGGCTGTTCGTTTAGAAGTCTCGTTATTTTTTTAATTTTCAATATGAAATTTTATATTTTCTTTTTGTTCCTAACCAAAACCTTAAATAACAATTTTCATGTTTCTAACTTGACGGAACCCTTACAATATCTTTCGGATGTATTTTAGGCATTTCAAAGATGCAATGCTCCAAAGGTAATCTAAGTTTTTTTAAACGTTTATGGCATGAATTTCAATTAAAGGCCCATCCTGGCCCCCAAATAACATTTATCTGCCTTCAAAAATCAGCATTGTAATTGGTTGCCTTTCCTATCTTTACGCTTTTTTTTTAATTATTAAAACCATTAAACTTAAAGGCAGGTACGGTGAAATGATTTACTCCTATTTAACAAAATTAAATCATGCGGCTTTTAAAAACAACACTATCTAGACGGCAGAAATAAAGTGTCTTGCCTTCTCCTTTTAATAATTAACTCAATCTGCCTGATGATCTGGGGATCTAACACAACGGGAACAATAATTGCCATTTGCATTGACTTGGTTTTGTAAACTAATTTAATGCAACAACAAGGCAAACGCGATTAAATGTTTAATGCACTACTTTTTTTAACATCTTTGAGGAGCTTTTATTCTATATTCCAGCAATATAATAAAGGTAAGAACTGCTCATATCAAATACTTCCATCAACTTCCGCCAGACAATAAAATCATTTAAAAATTGCTGCCATCAGCTTCCTAACTAATTTTTCGAGAATTCGCAAATTCATTCGGTTGACAATGGGAATTCATGAATTCACGAAACATATATTCGGAATTAATTAAATATTTTCTGTGCTGTGAAGTGTACCGAAAGCTTAGTATTTACCATATATAATGTTATTGAAACGTTAAGTTTCTTAATTTTGACTCTTAAGAATAAACTTTAATTTAATTTCCTAATCGCAGGCTCAAAATACATAAAACTCTTTTCCAAATTCAATAAAGTTATCAAGCTCAAGGAAATCCGTAACCACATACTGTATTAGCTCCATCTATAACATCTCTACTTTAATAAAACATTCTTTACAAACCCATACCAACCCAACAACGTTCTATGCATAACAAAGAACGAGAGAATTCCATTGTGTCTAAATACTTTTTCCTCCGCTTTGTTCGCTAGAGAAAAAAAAAACGTCCGTTCCCCTTTGCCACTCTATACCTTTTTAATGTGGTTAATTCGAGAAACTTTCCGCAGGAAATCCTGTCCGACAACTTCTACGGTCTGAGAAATCTGCAGAACTTGAACGTACAAGGGCTGAAGTCGTTGAAAAAGATCGAAAGTTCGGCCATCACGCAGATCCAGATCCTCTCGTCGCTATCGTTGGAAACTTGGCCGGGCGTCGAGAACTCGCGACAGCATCTCTGCGAGATCCTCGCCAAGATGGACCAGCTGCGCATACTGAAGCTGCACGTTCAGGACGCCGTATTGGACGATCAACTGCTGTGCGTCGCGAATAAGAAGATCCGCCATCTGGAGATTAGCGGCCGGAATCTGAAGAGTATCGACAAGAACGCGTTTGTCCGTTTTTCGAAGAATCCGGATCTGGTATTGCGGATTAGCGGTACCGAAGTGGAGGAATTACCGGCCGGCCTCTTCTCGAACATGTACAAGATCTCATACCTGAGCATAGATCTAAGGGACAATATGCTCTCGTATCTAAGTCCGGAGATATTCTACGGAAATTCCAGTACTTGGACTACGACTTTAATATCAGGTAAAGTTTCGCAGTTTCTTGGTGACCCGCTTTACATACATTTAAGACCGTTTCGCGAGTTTGCTCCGACGCGGCGTGTGATATATACCCGTGGTATGTGCACCGTGCTGTATGGGTATTATGTTTTTAAGGAACTGAAATTGGCTGCTTTGTCGAGATGAGAAAATTAATTCAAAATTGTCTCAAGTTTATATACGATATATAGTCTTATAAGTACCTTAGCATAAGACGCATACAAAATGAGTTTGGTTAATCCTCATTTAACATTTGCGCATAAACTAGTTATTACGAAAGTTTGCAACTTAAACTGAATTATTTTTTCTCAACAACAAACTTTGCTTAAGTACAACGGCAAATACCATACGGAAAATATAAAAATAACTTTCAAAGTTTCGAGCTTCGCTATTCGAGGTTATTACATAAGGCACTATAGGATAAGTTAGAATATTTTATGACCAAAAATGATTTTCTTCGCCATCCTTCTTTAACTAAACAAAAACATAGAAAATAGGATAACGTTCAATTTGCATTGACATTCAGTACAATTTACAATTTAAAAATTTTGTTTCTATTCGTTTACAAAATAGCGTGTGCTGTAATAATTAATGGATCATACCGTATCAATACAGCAAAATCTTCTTCTGTGATAATCTTTAACCGAAACGAAGACTTTCTAGCTCAAATAGCTACGAATCGGCTGCCGTTTTAAATTATGTTATATTGTGCGTAAAAGACTTGCACACACCATACCTAACAATAATAAGAGTGTGAGAACATCTTACTATAGAACTAATTTTGAAAGTTGCATAACACATAAGTGTATCAAGTACGGAACAATAACAAATTCATTTTTATTGGTGAAAACACAAAGAAAGTAATTCTTCGTCGAGTACCATTACATTAAAACAATATCCATGCTTTTTACGACAAAAGCACGCTTTCCGTGCTTCGAAAACGTGTTCGGGTTAATCTCACTGTTGTCCTAAATGTAATGTACACTGCCGTTCAGAGAAGTTCGGTCGGTTGGTAAAAAACATGAAAAGGTTACAGAAACAAACGAAACTAAAAACAAAATGCAATTTTATTGTATGTACAGGTAAAAAAGACAAAAATAAATAACTTTTTATTTATTTATTTTTGTCTTTTTTACCTGTAC
>LR736865.1:4288230-4304543 GCA_902654985.2 Oryctes borbonicus
TGTCCTAATGCAACATACTGAACATTATTTTTTTTTTTTCATCGAAAAAAAATCCTTTGCTGTTAATCGCAACTCGAACTATTCTAGGCATTCTTTCGATAAGTTTTGTTAAAGCGGTTTGTGGAATATTAATCCATTCATGTTGCAGAATATTCCGTAAATGTTCTTCTGAAGTTGGGCATATTTTTCGGATTCTCCTGTTGAGTTCATCCCACAACAACTCTATAGAGTTCAAATCTGGGCTTTGTGGGAGGCATGTCATTACTTTCAGGGTGTGCTGTTCTTCTTGCTCCTTTAGATAGTTCTTACACACTAACGCAGTGTGTTTTGGGTCGTTGTCATGCATGAATGTAAAGTTACGGCCTATTATACGCAATCCTGATGGCACTGCATGATTCTGGAGTATTGCAAAATAATTTTCCTTCCTCATTACACCCTGCACTCTGCATAAATCTCTTCTCCCAGCAAAGGAGAAACATCCCCACAGTAACACAGAACCACGCCCTTGCTTCACTGTTGGCACAATGCAATCCGGGATCATTTTTTCGGTTTTAGATCTTCGGACATAAACTCGTCGATTTTGCCCAAAAGCCTCAAACTTTGATTCGCTATTCCAAAGCACGTGTTTCCAATCATCTAACGACCAATCTAGATGAGAACGGGCCCACTGTAGCCGTTTCGCTCTGTTGCCCCGACGTAATAAGGGTTTTCGAATGGCAATGCGTCCATAAAGGTCCGCTTGTTGAAGTCGACGTTTTACCGTACTCGCCAAAACTTGTTCTTCACGGCCGCGATTGACTGCGGCTGCTATTTGTGGCGCTGTTAATTTTTTATTGCGTTTGCTTAATAATACAATTCTCAAATCTGTTGTTGTTTTCCTAGATGCTCCAGGACGAACACGATTTTCTATACTTCCAGTTGTCCGATATCGTTTTATGATGTCATTTACTGTTGAACTTCTCATATTTATTTTTTCAGCAATTTGTCGCCCCGAATATCCTTCTTCAAACAGCGTAATAATGCGTGAACGTTTTTCTACACTGGTAGGCTTGCCACGTGCCATTTTGAAGTAAATTTTCTTAAAACTTTCACGCAAAAACGACAGATGCACACCAACACACGTTTAACAGTAAAATGAAGCAAATTTATACATTTACGCCTGTGATAAATAAACAAGAGTGATACTGCGGTATATTTCCTAAATGTATTGTTCGTTAATAATCCCCAAACGACCCGTTTCAAAAGATCGGTACTTCCGAGAAATTCTTGGAAGGATAATAAAAGGGACTTTGTTGTGGTTGTCGCAATATTTCTACTTTACATAATAATTTATGGCTTTAATCCCTTAGAAAAGAATGTATGCTTAATGTTTTTCTAATTTTATGTATTAATAATTGTATACAGTGTGATATAATAGATTTTTATTGTATGACCGAACTTCACTGAACGGCAGTGTACACGCAAACCCAACGCGCGCATTATCCATCTCATCAGTTGTGGTAATATTGTACCGAATCGTGTATTCCGTGTCAGATCCTCTCGCCTTACGGCGAAATATATTTCAGGAAGGACAAACGAATCGGAAACATCAATTTTCAGATGAATGCATGGCATACCGCAATCTCGTTTTACATAAGCGAATATATTTCTATTATACTGCTGACATCTTACAAAACAGAGCATAGAAGGAAGTAGACCATATTCCATGGATACAATTGAAGCAAATGTTATTCTGAATAAAACAATTGAAAAATATAGAGATCCGGTTAATGTGAATTTAATACAGTATGATCATCTATGTTGTTTTATTTCTTGTTCTGCAAATCTGCCAGATTTTATCAAAATCGCTGATTCTAGATTACCGTCGCTTAGTTATTTATGAAGAAAATACATCAGAGAACAATAAAATTTAAACATCCCCGCAGATTGAAGATATGAGAACAACATTAAACAAAAAGTGTATTTTTTAAATGTTGTTCTCATATCTTCAATCTTATGTGTATCGTGTAGTTAAAATTAAAGAAATCCATATATCTATGACGACCATAATTAAATAGCTGAAAGATTACGAGTTCTAATCTAGCACGGCAAGAAAAGAAAGACAGAATACTCCAATTACCTCTTTTATTACAAACTTCAGGAAAAGTAAGCCCGAGTAGAGTTAAACGAAAAACAACACAAAAAGTATATAAAGCTGTCAGCGCGAATAACATTTTCGATTTCTCTCGACGACAGCGGTAGTGTCACAGCAGAAGCACTGAAATTGAAATACCTAGGCAACTTACTACTTCGTCCTAAACCATATATCCATTCGAAAGGAGCGCCCACTTTCATTGTGCCCCTTTACGTCTACTTCGTGTTTGTGCTTCTACACGGCCATCCGTAAGTTTAATCCTAGCAAATTTTTAAGACTTTTGTAGATGTATTCCCTAGGATAGTTAACATATTTCTCATAGAGCGTCTTATGCCCGTCGTATTTTAAATTGTAAAAGTTCCAGTTTCCATTTTATGTTGCTTAAAGATAGGGCTGTCGCAAACCGTCATTTTCAAGAACAGGATACCCGTCCAGCACATACCCGATTCCGTGTTAACCGGTTCTAGAACCGGATACCCGAGTATTCGAAATCGAGTACCTGTCCAAGGCTGTCGAATACCGTTTCTTTTTCAGGAACCGCGTATCCGTCTAGCGGACTACTCGATTCTAGATTATCCGGATACCCGGTTCTGAAACCAGATAGCTGGAATCGAATACCTTAAACCGGATACCCGAAATCGAATAGAATCGACAGAAAAAAATTTCGAGCACCCAGTTATCCGCGTACCCGGTTTCGAGCAACGGCCTTACCTAAAGGATCATTTTAGTTGAGTGTAGGCTTTCACGACCGTAATCCATAGTAGAAATGTCTTTCGGGTGATGTTGTGTAGTTAATATTTTACTTGACGTTTCGCTGACCATCCTGTCAACTTCTTCAGTACCAGTCTTTAGAAATCTTCTGAAGAAGCTGACAGGATGGTCAGCGAAACGTCAAGTAAAATATTAACTACACGACATCACCCGAAAGACATTTCTACTAAGGATCATTTTAATTGGAATAAAGCAAAATTAAAGTCAAAATGGCTACCAAATTCACCAGCAATTTAAATCAAGCAATTAACTCATAACGGTCAGTTGTTTCGGTTTAATTGGTTATATGCGGCTGTTAATGATACGAATCATAACTCTTATCTTACATGCGTAAACAACTCGAATTTGAATTGATGCGATCAAGCTTCCTGCCGATCGTGTATGTATACAACCCCCAACATATACGTGCTTGACTTTCAGGTGGCCTAGCGATATCGGGAAATCAGTTCAAGTGCGGCTGTCACCTCACCTGGCTCGGTTATTGGCTCAGAAGATGGATGAGGGAGAGTCTGCAATCGCACAATGCGCCGGTCGAATCAGCATTGGCGATGAACGAAGCGCTTAAGGAGGCCACCTGCACGGATATCGCGACCGGCACTCGGATACCGATCGTCCAACTGCTACCGGAGGACATGAGCTGCCACGCGAGCGCCCTCAGCACGGCCCCCAATTCGAACAAAATATCTGTGATCTCTATTTTACTTTGTTACACATTTTATTATGTAATATAATGACGATATTAACGATTAAGTCTTTGTTATTATTGTATTTTATTATCAATAAAGAAAGGGTATACTTCCTTTTATTACTTTAGTGGTTATTACTTTATCTAATGCCATCATTTACTATCTACTGCATTAATGCGCCGCAAGGCAATAAATATACCCTAATCGACTATTTACTGTAGGTGAACCGCAATGGGCATATAAGGATAATAATAAAATTTCCTCCTTTACAAGGCGCACGTATAAATATTTAATGTATAGACTTTGTCTAGATTACATCGGCACAAATTTTATAAGTTTATTCATTTAATTAATCCGATATCCATTGGACTCTTTCAAAAAGGAATTTAAATAATACGTTTTAGAGTTGATTCGCCGATTTAAATTATAGTTTTATTATTATTGCGAAACTATAGGTATATCTGCAAATTGTTTCACTTTTAATCGCAGCTACAAACCAAGCATTATACCAGGTCTTGTTCGTACAGACTAATCAACGTAAAGAACGTGTCCAATTAGAATGTTTATCTCATATTTAGAACATATACCGGTCTAAGATACACCGTGTCCCAAAAGTAACCCACAGAAATCATCTTTCGCTCAACCTATCTTACAGATTGGTTTTCACGTATGGAAAAACGCATTAATTTAGAGGGGAATACTTTCAGAAATTATAAATAAAAATATGTTTTTTCAGTAATTACTTTACTAGTCTCAGCGACAAAAGGAACTGCTCTTGTACTTCTGCGGGACTTGTCTTGCCTTTCAGACAAATATCACAAGAATTGACTGAAAATACAAAACGCACTTGTAAAAATCTGTGCTCCATCTCAAATCAAATTAAGCATTTATTACAGGACATTTCATAAAAGCAACAATGCATTAATAAGTAATTTTTAACTTATTATTTGATAATTGTTACATTCGATAAGATTGATAAGCAAACGTAGGTAAAGTTGAGTAAAGTGCGCAGCTTCGCGACTGAGACTAGGATCTATAAAAAGAAAGTATTCAGATCGTTTCTGTAAAGCGGAACCAGGTAATTCCATTCATTAACCTGGGGCACATTTGCATGCCTGGGCGAGCCAACCCCGCCGTTCATAACGTCCAAAATCGCATTCCCAGCTCACGCTGAGCACGATACGTAAACTGCGCGAGCTGGAGAAGTCGTACAACCGAAAAAAATTCTTATCTGTTACTTTGTGATGGTTTCTGAGCCAATTCCGCCGTTCATAACGCCGGTATGCGCCTACCGCAAAGAAAAGATAGGTAAAACCAAATATGTTTAAATTTGTCAACTGATTGGTTTTTTGTTCCAAAAATTCATTGCTAAGTAAATTATTTATTTGATAATGTTCACACTTCCTATATTGAAAGTCAAATTTTACAAGAAAATGTTATCTTGTTTGCTGCGCCATTTGAGCTATTAGAAAAACAATAGTCCAAAGAATTTCCTTTATTTTTTCGAAACTAAAACACTAATCCATCCGCTTTTTTTCATTTTTTGAAAGGCAAAAATACGGCAGAAATATGAATTTTATGCCTTATTTTTGGGAGACGATATATTATGCTAATAACCAAATTAGAAGTGTGCCTTGTAAAAACGCTGAAAGACGGCTACAGTTGGTTAAATTTGCTATTTGATGAATTGTGATTTAATCGTGATTTTTTCATGGAAAGATCCAATTCCCCAATGTTGTAATTGTGAGCGCAGTTCCCTCGACATAAAGTTCTCCTACAAACTGAATAAACTTGGTTCTCTTGAAAATTTCTTGGAGAATATATTATGTTCTTTTATTGTACACTTGCCTATTGTATCCTTTTATTTGGCAACACAGTTTAAACGATTACAAAAAATTTAAAACTGAAAAAAATACTGGTAAATATAGTTCGATAAAACTTATTCTTGACGAAAAAAATTTTGTTTTAGCAAATAAAAATTTAGCAAGTTGAAAATAATGATTCCAGACAAACGTCTCCCAAATATAAGGAATAAATTGTGTATGTCAAAAAGGAATTATACCTAATCAGAGACGCCTGGTGCATTGCGGCTGGGAAGCTGCAGAATACACTAGGACAACGCTTCGATTTCTTCGCGTATTTTTAATACATGAAACATTAAAATGAAATTGCGCTAATTAGTTGTATTAGAGAGGGATCTTCAAGAAGCTGAAGAGAGAAGACTCCGGAAAATTCCTTTTTGGAAAAGATACCTAAGCTATATCGCATGCGCCTCATAAAAAAGTACGTTGTCGTGTTATCTGGATTGCATTGCAAAGTTTTGAGTCTTATTTACCTATAAGTCTATAGATAATCTACACAATGTAGCACTCAACATGTAAACCTCTAAAATCTCGGTAGAGCGAACCTATAGCTTATTTCATAGCTTTCTTGGGAAAGCTAAGGTATAAGAATAATTTTTTGTTGTTGAGAGAACATGTGTGTGATAGAATCTATTCCTTCTCTTGATAGAGTATTCCCTTTATCTTGTATTGG
This sequence comes from Oryctes borbonicus, assembly GCA_902654985.2. Taxonomy (NCBI): domain Eukaryota; kingdom Metazoa; phylum Arthropoda; class Insecta; order Coleoptera; family Scarabaeidae; genus Oryctes; species Oryctes borbonicus. The sequence goes on from LR736865.1 coordinate 4,294,357, forward strand.
AAAATAGTCCGAAAAGTCACTTAGGTCCTGTGACTGACGACACACATGTTTTATTGAAGTCAAAAGAACTTTCAACTTCTTGTGTTATATGTCCTACTTCAATACCAAACAAAATTAATCATAACCAAGTGAATTTGTCACTCATGAACGTTTTATTTTCTCATGAATTTAATGAGTTCTCGAGATCTCCTGAGTATGTAAAATTTAAGCAAAAGCTTAAATTCTACATACTCAGGAGATCGATTTGGTATAACAAATGCGGAAAAAGTAAATAGCCAATTATCTGGATCGGGAACCAATTCGTACCATAACTGGATTAATTTTGCTCTTGCAATTGTTAATGAGTGGACCGGGGAATTGCCATCATGGTAGAGAATTTTTTTGTTCGCTAAGTGGGGCGTTTTTCTCTTTAGTTCAGCGTCAAATCGGTGCAGTAAATCAACATAGTATTATCGCGTAATTGATCTTCCCCTCTCCAAATAATTAATGAAGATTACACCTGAATCGTCTTTTGTCGTTGCTTGATGCACATTCGCCGGCAAAAACCCATTTTCCCATTATGCAGGCGATTAAATAATATTCTCTTACAACTAAAAAAGGCTTACGAAACAAAGTCTAAAACTGGTCGCAAGATATGGAGAAATACTGCAGGTAAATCTCCAAAAGACAATAAAATAAACGTGGAGGTATCGAATGTTAAATAGAAACAAATACTTAAACGAAACTAAAAATTTAACTTAAAAAGCTATTCGGTTATCGGTATTACTCTTTCTAGAATGCCTGAGAATGCAGGAGAAGACACCCAAAATAAATAATCTACAATATATAAGGTCCTAAAGATTCAAATGGCAATTTTTTATCGCTTTTATCTAGGGCCGCATTCAGATATTTCCGCTTGCGTTAATACTTTCAATTTCTCGAACTTATAATATTAGATTTTTCATTTTTTTTTCTTCAACCACATTCCATTACGTGCAGGGGTGTTTTCCCGCTCAAATCGTGCACGCTCCGCCATCCCTGTCGATTCCAGAACGATATGAAATATTTTTATCGCGAACACGTTCATGGTCGCGCAATTTTTTCTCCCTCTGAGAGAAATATCATTTCTCCGCGCCGACTGACGATGCAAATGGATGAGCGGAGAATATACATATATATATACGGGACGAAAAAAGGAGGAAATGGAAATAGACATTTCGAACCGACGAAGTCCGGAACACAATAGGTGTCGCTTTTGTGTTTTTATCGGCTCACGTCGAAACAAAGGGAAATCGAACAGCGTTATTGCCTTCCGTCGTTCTTATTGAAAAATATAGGATGGAATTTGTCTCAATTGTGATTTCTTTCGCGCTCGGTAAATGCATATATGCCGAGGATATTTTCAAATAAGCAGAGAGGATGATAGTCGTCGTGTAGAAGCTTATCATATGAAGAAAGTAGAGATTCCTTATTGCGTGGAATTGTAACCATGATGATGATGCAACAGGGAGACAATAAAATCCATACCGAAACCAAACGAATTTTTTTTAATGTTCCACAACATTCTCGAAATATACTTTTAATTGTGTGAGCCTCTTTAAATCATCATCCAAATTAACTATTGAACATTAATATACAATAAATCAGTATTAAATTCCAACGGCTAGCAAATTTTGGAAAACCATTAAGTACACATTTCCGTGTGAAGTTTCACGCAATTCAGCAAACGATAATAGCTTTAAAATAAAACGTAGGCTTCCACGACCAGTCAGTTGAAACTAAACGTGTTCTGGGTTTGAACCGTGTCATGTCGTTGGTTAAAATAAAACTCGACGTTTCGCCCACAATCGTACGGGGCTTCTTCAGAAGAGTGGTGGCAACAGTTAGCACGGTAACTCAACGTGTGAACCACGCCAGAGGCGCAACTAACTCGAAAATGACCTCTTTATTTGACGTGAACCGCTTTCCGCCAACCTATTTTTTTTAAGTCCAACAAATCTGGCGAATATTGTGAATGGGCAATCAATTCGTACTAGTTTTGTTGTAATTGTAAGTTCCCCGGTTCATTTATAGCCATGAGTGAGCCGGGGCGTTATCGTGACGATGGAGATTTTTCTTCTCTTTAGTTCAGCGTCGAATCGATCCAATAAATCAGCATAGTGCAGTCTTTGTATTGACTGTATTGACCTTCCCTTCTCTAAATAATCAATTATAATTATGCCTTGCGAATCTCAAAAAATCGCGGCCATAACTTTTCCGGCTATTTACCTTCCTTGATCCATATTCGCCGGGTAAACCCCATTTTTGCCAACTCTCCTTTGATTCCCGACGTCTAGTATCCCCGTCTCATCTACATTCACATAATGCCCCAGAAACTCACTCCTGTTGCGTGATTCCGTTTTCGTGAAGGATGTTTTGCATACTTTTCTACCGTAGCAATCTCTCTAATCTTCACTCAGCAATCTGCTAACACGATATCATAAATCGTCAATAATAGCGCCTACGAGATGACTTGGCCGCTCCTCATCCATGACAGATGTATGACTACGCTTTGATTTATTAAGCCACTACCTAATGGTAGTCATCGAAGATGCATGGTCCTTATAAACTGGATCCAACTCCTCTTTGATTTCCTCCCACGTTTTGCCATCCAGAAAAAGACGTCACTAACGATGTTCTTCTTCTAACAAGACGCTACAAATGCACAAACTTGCTCATTTCCAATTGCTTTCAAAACAACACTACTCGATGAATCTCTTCGAAATGTTGACACAAGTCGATTAAACAACTGTACTTAAGTCAGCAATGGAGATTTTGACTTGAAGCACGATCTGTTTCCAAACACCGCCATTCTGGTACAAATCAAACGGCAGATTTTTATGGGTTGGCTTCAGAAGCTGGTCTTACGATACGCGTGCCTGTGCGAGGTGTAGATAATACTGAAAGGAAATTAAGGTCCAGGCTTTCGTGTAAAAATAAAGGATGTTAAAAGATCGCTCTTGTTTTACTTGAAAACGCTCTGTATATTAGTGCGTACTACGCGTGTGTATGTTAAGTTGCATACATTTAAGGTAACTAAGTACAAGTAACACCATGAAAAAAATTTAATGAATTGAAATTTAATAACAATAAAAAATGGGAACCTTTTTTAAAAATAAGATACAAAATAAAGAAGTTCACTAATTTCAAATTCAACAAAAGAGTAGAAAATCACCATTTAATTTTTAGCTCACGTAAAATTTATAGCTTTCAGGCATTCCTGATTGCGCAAACCATTAGTACTTCGCTAAAAACATTTAATATGTATTAGATATTGATTTCAAGTCGGGAGACAAAGCATCTTCCTGTTAAAATTAAAAAATAATGAGGATTATGGCAATTAAATTTAAAACTAGCACTATGCTGATGAATACACTTAAAATAACTAGGGCTGAACTGAATAAATAATTAGAAACCCATCTAGTTAAATCTATAGTGTTCATATGAAGCTACACATTACAGGCTTAGTGATATTCAGCATGAAATAGAAACACTCCTTGTCCTATTTAAATTGTATAAATTATTTTAAACAAACAAAACCTTTAATTCTTTAAAATTTCAAAGTAAGAGAATATGACCAAATCTTTCAAAATGTTGCTATTCATTCGCCTCTTCTGAAATCATGTAAACAAACAAGTCATTTTATGGCAACCAACACAAACGTATCTGCACACTCGGCACCACATAAGTTTAATTAATTAATTCCGATCCTCATTCTCAACCGGTGACGGGATGAGGTCACCAGTCCCACGCATCATCGAAACCGCCGTCCCGGATTAATTAATTAAACTTGTGCGTTGCGGAGTATGCAGATACTTTTCTGTTGTTTGCCATACTACGCCACAGTCCTTGCTATCATTGTTAAGTAATTTTATGTTCTGAATATAGTTTTGATTACAATTGTTCTGCAAGAAATCCAGCCAAAATGATAAGTTTCTTCCTCAATATTCACCAAAAACAAATCAGAAATAGTCTTTCACTGCTTTGCCGGTTTTTAAAGTTCCCACTTCTAATAAATGTAGAATTAAAACTTAAAACAACCCGGTGATCAAAGATGGTAGCACAATCTACGTTACAGGAATCTTCTAAAATATATATCTTCTGTTAAATTGGATACATTTATTAATATTTAATGTTTTTAATTATCAATTATTAATGTGAATGTGGGTATTATAGATTTAATTATTACTCATACCTTTAGCAAACGTTGTAACTTTACATAATTTTTTGCAAGATTGGGAAATTCCTGTTTACCAGTTCAATAAACTGCCAACTTCACACAGTTTAACGTTAGTAGTTGAACAAACGTTTTTTTTTATAGGTTAGAATTTAAATTAACTGTAACGTGCTCTGAGAATAATAAGCACACAAAGTTTTAGCACATTATATTACTAGCGGCTCATATCATGGCTTTACGTGTGCAATTTGAGAATAACAACGAGGTCGGCGTATTTGCTAAATTAACCAACGCATATTGTTTAGTTAGCATTGGGGGCTCTGAGAATTTCTACAGGTTTGCACCTTGAATTGTTGTTTATTGCTGATCATTAACTGACATAATTGCAGCACATTTGAAGGTGAATTATCCGAAACAATACCTGTAGTGCATACCTCGCTTGCCAGTTGCAGAATAATTGGAAGGTTATGCGCAGGAAATAAGAATGGCTTGATTTTACCTAGTTCCACAACAGATAATGAATTGCAACATCTTAGGAATGCCCTACCAGAAAAGATCAAAATACAAAGGGTGGAAGAGAGACTTTCCGCATTGGGCAATGTAATTGCTTGTAATGATTATGTAGCGTTGATACATCCCGACTTAGATAGGGAAACAGAAGAAATTATCACAGATGCGTTACAAGTTGAAGCGTTCCGGCAGACAATCGCTAGTAATGTGTTAGTAGGGTCCTATTGTGTATTAAGTAATCAGGGAGGTTTAGTCCATCCAAACACTAGTACAGCGGATCTGGAAGAACTATCTTCGCTTCTTCAAATTCCACTGGTTGTAAGTAACATTAATAATATCGCAATAACATTTTGATGAAAATACCATCGATATAGGCTGGCACATTAAACAGAGGAAGCGATGCCGTTGCTGCAGGAATGGTAGTTAACGACTGGAGTGCCTTTTGCGGAATGGATACAACCTCTACCGAGATAACTCTTATTGAGTCTGTGTTCAGGCTAAATGAATCAGTATCTGCATCTATCGCAACAAATATGAGAGCGAGTCTTATTGAGAGGTATTTTATATTGCCATCGATATTAATATTTTCGTTACATACCTTTTTGTTAATTTGCAGCATGTCATAAGAAACGTAAATCAACCGGACCATCATTTTATTCTAAGTAATAAAACCTCGAAACATTACATATTATGAGAAATGAATTTGTCTTAAATGTATTACGTAAGAATTGTAATTATACTAATTGTACAAAAGGCTTCAGGTGATGTTTTATAGTAAATGTTTTATGCTTCCTACAAGATTGTATGCCAATTGAGATCAAAACCAAAATAAAGGATTTAGTGCTCTAATAATAATTTTAAGAGTAAGTAGGTGCTGCCCTGAATAAGTAATAGACAACTTTTGTTGGGATTATTGATAACCAACTGCAATTACTGCTAAGGCCGTTCACTTGTTTGCGCAACAGCATAAGACATTTGAATACTGGTGTGATCGATTCTACCAAAAAAAAATTGACAAACGATTCAAACAATGTTGGCAATGTAAAACTCTCAAACTCCAAAATATTTTATATTTAAAGAAACGATTGAAACCCCACACAGCATTTATTGACATACAACTTTTAAATAAGATAATTTCAAAATAACATTGTCTCAACAATAAAAATTAAATAGGTGGTGAAATACATCCCGTACAGCATTTTTTAAATTTCGCGGGGTAATTTAAATTGATAGTTCCGGTAGTAAGGAACATATTCGCATACATCACGGTAAAAAAAATTGGCAAATATGCGCTTTACAACCGGAACTATCAACTATGTGGGATATAAACTTTGCGGTGTAACTAAGCAAAATATTGTAACAAAAAAAAGACAATATACTCGTTTCAATTGCCCATTTATACATTATTGCACTGCAATATTGTACAATAACAAATGTAAATAATCTAAATGGGACATGGGGGTATAGGTGACGCTAAAAAATTATAGAAAATGGCTACGCAGTGAGCCATAACATTACCCATTTGTCATTCGTATATTTTTCAACGTAGAAAACATTTTTGCAAGTTTTTACCTTCTTTTCTATCTTTAAAGTATGGCAGTGACAATTAGGCAATAACAAACGAAAACGAAATTGTTTCACAGATTTGGGGGTGGATGGTATGGCCCGTTCCTGTCCCCCTCTAGCTGCGCCCATGTATATTTACAAAAAATTACAAATTACATAAAACAACTACTTTGTATTATTCCGAGAAATCACTCTATTTACAGGTACTAAAACAAATAATTTTAATACGCGCAAGTAATAAAGAAGGAAAGCAAATGTAGGAAAAGGATTAAATTAAATGGAATTATTGTAAGCAAGGGTGTTAGATAATCCATGGAAGCGTGTATAGTTGCATACTGCTCAGGCGCTGTATTTCACTGCATTATTGTGGGACTTTCGTTTATCTAAGGTTGGTGATGTAGCGCAATATTTTACGTAGAAATTGCTTTAAATGGCAAGGATAAAAATAAAATTTTAAATGAATTTATAATATATACTTCTACATTAAAAATATGTAAAATATACAATGTATTCCAAATGACGACCCCTTTTAATAAAGGCATAAAAAATATCCATTCCGTTTAAAGAAATGAAGGTTGTCTGTTGCAGTATAAATGTGACTCCCACCGTGTATAATAACTCTACCTGCTCAGAATTTGCAATATAGAGCTCTTTTTTGTTATTTGCGTGTATCACTTTAAGTTGTTCATCCTGGCAGAGCAGGTTTTTCATTTGTGTTAAAGCTCGTATTATTGTATTTTTTAAACTTTTTCGCTTGCCCCGATACAATCTTCATCGGGTTTAACACATAATAATGAAGTGGCAAGCATACAATAAGTATTTCCCATTTCAATAGTTGCTTCATCGAAGTTTAAGAAATTACATTTAACATCCTTCAGCAGGAATATTTTCTTTTGCTAACCAAAGGAATATGTAATTTTTCTTGATAGCTGTGGCAGGAATCCGCTCTGCCCTATTACTGAGCTTCCTGGTAGGTTTGATAGTAATAGATTAAGGAACTATTTCTTGTACTCTTCAGCACAAACTTTATAGTGAGCAGCTGCAGCGTTCTCTTGCACAGAAAATAGCTAAAAAATGTCAAGGTGCAATAATTTCACGATTTATAGCTTGAACATTATTAATAATTCTTCCTACTTATGGTAGTAATTTTTATAAACAACTGATTTGCTCATTAATAGATAGAAATATGAAAATAAAACACCAAAAGATCACAATAAAAAGAAGGAAGAGCTAAAGCTCACGAGTGACAAATATTTCTGATCAAATGATCTTCCTAGGAGAAATCTCCCGAAAGATGTGGCAACAGCGCTGGTTTTAAACATGAAGATCATCAAATTTTGAGCGAATTTTGGTTTTGCGATCTTATTGAACTGAGAAAACTATATTTTAAAATCATAGGCTATCAATCAGGGTTGCTTGGCATCGTCGGGCACCTCCCGATCTCACCCTTATGGACGGCGTAGCCCTGCGTACACCCTGTATACTTGAGTAAAATTTTATGTAGTGCAAAACTTGTATCCGAATAACTTTCGTTTGATAACTTTTTCTTTAAATCGCTCAAGGAAGGAATCATCTCCCGCCTACTGTATTGAGAAGAGAGATTTGTTTGTAACTCAGACGATTTAAAGCAGTAATTGCTGAACATATTTATTTGATTAGGAATCATTAGACAAAAATAATTTTCATTGGAGACCATCTCCCAACCAACTCTTTTAAAGACCAAAAATAGGTTTAACGATTAGCAAAAACGCTTAATTTTGAAACAATCGAATCATTGGATTTCCGTGAGTCACAGTAAGAACCATTGATCTAAAAGAAGCCAAACTTGTATTTCCTACTTTAAGAATAACTTGAAACCATGGCTAAAGTAGATTTAATTGCCAATTCAACTAACAGCTTCGTTATCGCGACTTTCTCATTTTATCAACCTCCAGTCCTTTATCGACATTCCCTCCACGATAAATCGATATCGCAAAGATAGAACTTTAATTATTACTACTGCCAATTTCGTTTGTTTACGTTCGGTCTTTTCAAATATAATTCCGACATACGCCGCGAAAGCAAAAAATCAATAAATTCGAACATGAGCAGTTCGATTCATTCGCCATATGGTTCGTTGTGACAGGCGACATCGTCGGCAATGTGTACCATCGGCATTTAAAAACCCAGCGATCTCTACGTACCTTATTAGCGAAGGAACCGAAAATTGATAAGGCAAAAGAAGAAGACCGTTTCCGACCATCGATGTTGATAAAGGACGATTGTTTGGAATATCTGGATTGCGAAATTTAATTGGATTCCACCAAGGTAAGTTTACATTGCAGATCTTGGATTTCCGGCCTTATGTTAGGTGTTCAATGTCCCAAAGGGGACATGTAGGATGTTGTTTTGATTTGTTGAACACGGTATTTTGAAATTCAGAGTTTTTTCGAAAATAATAGCAAAACGTGTTTATTTTCTTAGACTAGAAGTTTCTATTTTATATTTATGCCTTATTCCAATCCATATGCAGTTACCATATTTTGTCATTCGTTCTACCAATTTTCCCACAGCACGTTAAAAGATTAGCTTCCCGATTAAAATTTTGATAAAGGGTACATGTACGTAGGTATTAAAATATTTATACCATACGTGTTAGTGCTTCCTTATCGTAAAACCACGATTTTGTTTCCGGTGCAACTTACACGAATACAGCTACCTACAGCCGCTATAAACGATTAATAAATTCTTGTAAATAGTCTGTGGCAGTCTATGTAAATGTTAAAATGATTGAAACAGAGTATCGACCGGTAATTATTTCAAAATTTTTCCATTTTACTTTTTTCTAAACCAAGCATATCATTTTGCTACGTATCCAGCAATAATTATTAGAGGACTTGCATTCTAAAATGAAAAACTTTATTTTTGGATTTCAGTTGCCAAGAATCCGAAAAATGGCGACATACCCCGGTATGAGTCTTGGAGGAGAAGTCCGTGAAAGCGTTTCTCTCGACGAAGACGATTTAAGCGATGTTGAGGATGAGGTATTTATAAGAGACGGGAAGAATGGCTATAAGGTAAGTTACCATTAAGCCTTTGAAAAACTATAAAATCGTATTAGTACGTCAATGGATTTCAGACACTTTGATTTGTTCTTTTTTCGTTCATTTCTAGTTTGCCGAAGAAGTCGGCGTCAAAAGACCTCTGATGGCGCCAAGGCGAAAACTTACCAAATCCGATTTCGGCAGCCGAATAAAGAATAGGCCTATGTGTTGGTCGCTGTGCCGGCCATGCTGTTACGTGTTTTCAGGGCTAATTCTTTTGATAGGTACGTATGTTTGCATGGCCATCTCCATCTGCTTATGCCAATATTGAACACTTCCGTTTTTTTTTATTGATTTATAATGTACGAATTATTTTACATTTATACCAATAAATTTACTGGCAGCTATGTATATTTTCTTTACTTTGTTTGGGTTAACTTATGCAGCTTTAACGCGTACACATGCAACAGGTGTCCTGCTCCATATTCGTTTTTAGCCCATAAAGTGTAATTTTTGTTAAATAAACGCAAAGTGTATAATACACTCACCTTCTTTTTTATTCAAGTTATTTTTGTATATTTTGACATTAGACATTAGATTTTACATTAGATAGGGCCGCTTTATATTTCTGTTTATATTTTCTATAAGAAGTAATTGGCCTTGACTGATATGTTATTCGTTTGGAAATAAAGAGCATTGTTAGGCGTGGTCAAAATTAATGTTAGACTATATTTTGCAAGAATGTTAAGGATTTCGGTTAGATGCTAATGCCATACGTTAAATTTTAACCAAATTTAGGGTCTTGTAACAGAATAGCTTTTTTAATCTAATTTTTCTTCAAAATTATATTTCCTCCAATCAAACATCCCCCTAATTGAAAATCGCTTTCTAAC
>LR736865.1:4304553-4382101 GCA_902654985.2 Oryctes borbonicus
ACTGATGTTTGGGCGGTGAATCTTCCAAAGCTAACATCTGAATCAGCCGTAAGAATCGTCGATATCAACTTGGATGGAATCGACGATGTGATATTTGGTTTTGGGACCGGTATGGAGGCATTACTAATTAAAGTCGATAATAACTTGATTGAAATTCTCATTATTTCCAGGAGATAATTACGATATCAACCCAGATATATTTTGTAAGATGTTCTTTAATATAGAACCACCTTGCGGTGGAGGATTGATAGCTTTAAATGGTTCCAATGGTGAGATATTGTGGAGGAGATGGTTACGTCATGCCGTATACGTCATATATTGTAGTGCCGATGTGACTGGGGATGGTATTGTAGATTGTTTGGCTACTGGAAAAGCTGGGGTACATCTGTTAATAATGCTTGTGATTTATTTAAGAAAATATGAATGGAATACTTTTAGATTTTCTGCATGGTGGACTCACGAAACGGCTCCATAATCTGGCAGTTTGACAACAAATTCGCCCCAACTCAACCCCTAATTACGGATATTTACACAGCCAATTACGTTCCTGACCAGGATAACGATGGTATGGAAGATATCTTGACCGCGCACACTTCTCAAACTGGTACTTTCGATTCAAAAATAGCCGATGTCATTTTATCCTCATATCGTTTTCGCAGATCTAGCGAAAATTGGGCATTTAATTTTGGTATCCGGACGAACTGGAAATGAAATAAAACGAGTGGAGACACCCGGCAGTGTCGAAACGTATTACCCACCGCAGATCTTGTACAATGAACGCGATGTTTACGTTATTTTTGGTACTGGTAGTCCTACGTCTCCTGGAAATTTAAGTGTGGTAGCTCTGTATGAATTAGCCCATGGTTACTTGGTAAATATTACTAAATATGTAGTTTCTATAATTGGATTAAATTGACGTGGTGATTTAGGAAAATGTTACGACTCTATTCCAAGATACCTCGAAAGGAATAGCGACACCCGCTGTTCTCATTGATATCACTGGCGATAGTGTTACTGACATAATCATCTCGCTTTTTAACTCGACTACGCTAGCTATAGATGGTAGCACCTTCAAGCAATTATGGAATTTCTCAATTCCAAATTCTGAAACGCTCAGCATGCCCACCCCAGGTTATTTTAACGATGACAACGTAACTGATTTCTTTGTCAAGTACGAAACAGGATCCGGGTTTCCGGTATATTATTACAGTCAGGTAAATTTCGATATTCGAATAAATTCTCATTTCCATTACGCCTTCTATTGCAGGGATTTATTATTGATGGAAAAACAGGAAGCCCTGTGTACAATACACCAATTGTAGATAGCGTTGGTTCCCAGCTGAGCGGGCTAACTCTCACTATGGAACGGAGAGGACTTGATTGGTTCCTATATTGGACCGCTAATTGCAAAAATTATGAGGGCCATCAGGAAATGTACGAATTTATGTCAGGTAAGTACTTTAACATATGATTTTGGCGGAGTATACATTTAAAACTGTCCTTCTTTGTACAGGAAGCACTACGAAACAACAGAATCACGCGGATATCTGCAAACTTCGCTTCAATTCAACAATGTTCGCGAGATTAAATGCTCTAAATCAATACGACCAACCACCCGGAATAGAAATTTACAATTCAGGTAATAATAAAGCTAACAAAGATAAAACAATTTTTTATATTTTACTCTGCCTGTGAAGACGATAGATGGTTTCTGGAATATAACAATACCAAATCTCCACTGGAAGAAGCTAAAGAATATTTAGCGTTGCATCCCGAATTTGCCACTCAACATCTTTCGACTCCACCTGTAGAAACTTCTTATAAACCCAATACTGAGCCGATGAATGTTAAGCACAAAGACGTGGCCAATTATAGGCATAAAACGACTCAAGGAGTGGACGATGAATATTTGAGTTCAAGGAATAGGAATATGGTAAAAGGCCTTTTCAAAATAAGATACTTTGATAAGCTTAAGCAAGTACCAATTAACAAAAATCAATTTTAGGAAGCCCACGACATCACGCAGTATCCACAAGAGGATTTTGAAGCAGACTATAATTCGGAATATCCAGACATGACAGAATCCCTAAACTTATATTCTGAATCAAAACCAATGGACGTCAGCATGGATAACGGAAACAGGGGCGCACGCAGCAAAAATAAGAGCCATAGCGGTAACAAAGAGAGAACCACGGAAACTACGAGTAAAACCCAGAAAAAGAATTTGGCGGACATGACCAAGCACGGTATCTACGACTACAGAAATGTGAGAAACGCTAAAGGTCGTTTGCTTCACGACTTAAACGCTCTCCCAAATGATATACTTAAGGATACCTATTTCAAAACTAGAGAACAGCAGCTAAGCCGTTCTAGATTTGAACAAAGAGATCTATTTTCCCATAAAGACAAGATTAAGGAGAATGAAGATGTGAAAAGGATTCTTCAAGAAGAGAAGAAAACTGCATTTAACACCTCTGAGAATCTATGGAACTTGGAGAGTGAGAAAGAATTAGAAGATCGGGAAAATTATAACGTGAAGAAAAGAGAAGCAACAATAAACGTGACTGGCGTACCAAGATTAACATCTGTTGGTAAGCTTAGATAACAATGTTGCATATTGATCGGATTCAACAAATTTATTCTAAACAGGTGCTTTGATGCAGTCCAGTGATCTAGATCGAAACTCAATCGACCTAGTTTTTATAACTTACTGGTTACCTCCAATTAAAGGAGCGCAATTAGTTCTAGAACGCGACGTGCAGTGCATCAGCGAGAAGCTCGAAAAAGCTTTAGCTTCCAAAGGTATGTATTCCTCAAACCGTATTATTCTAATTACCAATCCAATTAAAACCGTTTCAGAAAAAATTATAAGCTATCAAAAATCCACGTTAGAAGAGTTATTCAGAAAAGAGTGCGCTGAGGAACAATTCAAACAAAATAAGAAAACAGACGAAGACCAAAATACCCAGGATCACAATCTCCCATATTACAATCAAATTTCTCGGCTGAGTCTAGGCCAAATGACGGTCTACAGGGTAACAATAGAATGCAAATGTCATTCACCTGGGAAGGACGAAAGATGTGCAAGATTTATGGATGTCAAGATGCAAGGTTGGCCTTCCTATCTGGGTAGCAAAGGAGATGGAATTTTCCGGTCAAAATCGTAGATTATCGTATCTTTAATGTTTGTTTTCGAAGGGAAAGGGAGAACATACAAATATTAACATAACTTCAAACGTGTTCCTTTTAAATAATTCTATTTATGAATAACATGATAAACTCTTTGTACCTTTATGTTTAAATATTTATTAAAGTCGATTTGGGAACTTGATTTCCTGGCATGTAACATGATTCTTGATCAAACAGTATAATTTAACGTTAGAACTTGCACCACATTTTAAAAATTTGGTAATTTTAATTGAAGAGATCAATTTGTTTCGTCAATTATTAATTTGGCAGACAAAAAGTAATGGATTTAATTCGGATTTATTGTATATACATGTTACATGCAAAGAACATTATTAGGAATATCTCTTGAACGCACAAACCAAAGAATTATTACCAAATGATTGACGAAAGTGTTATTTATTGACCAATAATGATTAAGAGTCTATACTAGAAAAGGAATCTTTTGCAGATGTTCATGAGCGTCAACCTCAACTTCGGAAAGCATTTCTTATTTTGCATGCAAAAACTCCCCCATTCGAGTTTTTCAAAATCAATCCAATACATGTTTGCCTTTCCCAGTTGGTTTCATACATTAAGTACTCTTCCATTGATAATAGCATCTTAACATTGTTTAGACGAATAGCGTCTACATTAAAGTAGCACTGAATTGCATAACTGCAAGCAAAAGGGAAGAATTGTCTAATTTTCCTACGATGTGTACATTATATACAGGTCTGTGATAGCGATATTTTTGCCAGCCACCTGTATATAGTTATAACTGTTTTGTATCGATATTTGATGTAAATATATTGTGCTAGGGTTTTACATAACATTAGAGACAATCTTTAAGGTAAAGAATGTGACAAAACGGGGATATAAACGTTATGCGTATTGTTTTCAGTGTAGTAAATAATAAACGACCTATATTTATTTATTATCGTATAAAATACAAATATAAATAGCTAGTAACTATACACACTGATGCATACTATAAATATAGTACCTATAATATGATGTATATAAATTGAATATAACACATATGAAGGATATACAGGCTGTCCCAGTCTTCTGGAATTGTAGAATTTCGCCTGTTGTGTAAATGGTAGAAGATCAAAATGTTTAAATAATGTAATAAACACTATAAACTATCTTCCGAAAGTATTTTCATGTATACAGAATGATCGATAAATAACCAGACATTTGCTTTGTTATTTTAGATAGAACAGCCTGTATATTGTTAAGTATTTGGTTTCTCCGCTTACGAATAAAACAATATAAGTTAATTTCATACATCTACCTCTAAGATACAATCGCCTAAATTTAGATACACACATTGCCTTCAAATAGTCAAAGATGCATATTCAGCCTGGTGTAAATTTTTACAGGATTAAACTACTTGGCAGATGGTGTATTAGAACCCTTTGCCCAGTATTGAACACTGAACTTTAAACATTAGAAACATAATTTTTTAACATTTTTTCTGTCTCCACTGTATAAGAAGTAGTTTCTAATGTTACTATTGTTTAGTTACCATGACAATAGTAAACAAAACATACTACATTCTGTTATTAACTGTTGATTAAATTACATAAAAAAGAGATAGATTCATGTATGAAATTTGTTTTGACTTTAAATTTATACTGAAATATTTATGTTGGTATAAAATCATAGCTTTAGTTTAACAAAAGTTATCGGTTAGGGATATTGTCGGTCGTGATTGCAGTTTCTACATCCTGCTAACTAAAGTACATTTTCCTATTACACAAATTACACTGGACAACAAATTTCAACTTGAACAATGTCCCCAGGAAAAATATGGGTGATTGTGTCAAAAACAATGAAATAAACGCGAAGGTACTTTGGGATTTATTCCAGCATTCACTAATTCAGAAGGACCAAGACATTTATAATAATCGCTTTTAGTTGCCTTGTAGCAAGCGCTTATATGCATTATCTGGCGGGGTTTAACGACGAAACCGGCAGTAATCAGTTAGCATCCTAACGTTCCACAGTTCCTGAAAACATTTTCAGCATTGTTGATGTCTTGGTGAAATCGTTCACGATGTGCATCACTCGCCTTCTAAATTTTCGGGGAAAGACTCCAAATGCGAATGCAGAAAATGAATCTTCAGTGACATATTACAACCCATCACATGATAACATCTCAACATTTCGTTAACAAAGTCATAGTAATGGATATCCGCGCTGATCTTTCTATTTCGAGTTTGACTTCAAAATCCAGATCCTTCATTATTTTCCTTATTTTGGGTTAATAAAAATTAATTTATTTATTTTAACGTTGCTTATAAATGGAAATATGCTTCTAAGGTGCCGAAACGTTTCGCTGTTTTTATCAAGCCTCTTTACAAAATCCTTCGTTAATCCTAGATTCCTATGGAGAGGTGGCAAATATATTTTCTGTGGATTAATTAGAGATTCAGGCAAGAAGCTGTCCAGTGGTAAAATTTTGTCTTCTAGGCTAATTTTTCCGAATGTGGTGGTTTCCTTTGTTGCGACTGCTCCACTCACATAAAAAAAAAACGGATAATTTAATATCCTTATACATCCCCAAAAGTATTCCTATCACCTTCAAATCCCTACATATGTTCCACTCATACTTCACATAATGTAATGCAGTTGAATAAAGAACGCAAGAATCATGGAGCAGAACTGCTTTCAAACTCAACTTTGATGAATCTTTGATGAAAAAAGCGTTTGAACTCGTTTTCATGTGTTCGGGAAGATGTGGGAAATAAAAGATTCCAACTCTGGAGTCATGAACCAAGCAAATCCGCTTGAAATTCGACTAACAAAATGAATCCATTTTCTGCAAAATCGTAGTTTTTTTCATCTCAAGAAGTGATATGGTTGATGTTCGCTGTGAATAAGAGGTCGTGTGGCAGATCGGACATTTAGATATGTTAAAGCATGTTTTGTGATTTTTTGTGAAACTTCTTATATCAATTCCTCTTATACCAATTTCTTCCTGCCAAATCACGGGCACTGCAAATGGCACTGACGAGGGTGATCCATGTAGCCATGTCGCTAAAGTTCGCGAACACGAATTGCAATAAATATTTGAGGCATAAGTTTTATTAAGATTGTTTATTTCACGGTTAAAATATAGTTTCTGCGCTTTTTTGAAAGTGATCGATGACTATTAAGATGTGTCATTGTAAGCTAAATTTGATGGTGGGGCACAACATGTGTTGTGCAGTCCTACGTACACTACCTAACTCTTCTTTGCTTAGACTCGAAATTTTAATTCAATAGTCTAAGATCGTCAATATCAATATGTTTTGTTTACTGCTGTCATGGTAACCAAACTATATTATCACCAGACACCATTTGAATGTAATTTTCAAATATATGATGAAACCCATATTGTGCTGGATTATTTCTAGATACAAAACCAAAAATATCATCAGAAAAATTTAGCTTCCTACTATTCACACAATAAACGTAAATTCTATAATTCCGGAAGATTGAGATAGCCAATATTTTATATTGTATAAACAACTAATAAATATCTAATAAATTAATGTTTGTAAACTTGTACATAACAACTACATATACTGTAACATTTTCTATAAGTAACTAACTATCAATCTTATATATTTAAAGAAATGTACCTATTGTATGTTTTAGTTGGCAAATAAAATTTTATTTATTTAAAAAGTCTGTTGTTCTATTTTTCATTTTGTACATCGGTAATACACACGAAAACCCTCCTATTGGAACATGACACAATTTAGTAGTATTAAAATATCAAACAACATGGTTGGTTGGTCCGCAGTCTATTAATAATAGGTGTAAATAGTTTTAAAGAAAAAGCTAAGAAAAACATAGTGTCCGGATTTTATCAATATTTTTAGAAGGAAATGTCCAGGAATGGGTACACATCTGGAAACTCTGGTTTTGAGTAAGAAGTTGTAAAAGCTCTTTGTGGCGAAACACTTTTACTTATTTCAAAATTAAAATTTGGCATTCTTCTTTGGGTCGATACCACTAAAATTAACTCAAATGTTGTTTTTAAAAAATCATATCTGGGCAACTTTAGATTAACAGGATTTCCCACTCGTGTAGCTTTTTTCGGGGACGTAGTCGACGTTCCACCTAATGGAGGAAACAGGTAACCCCAGGAAGCTGCAGAAGCCAGTTTCAAGCTCAAGAAATGTCTATATTAAGTAATAGATATAAGGATTTAGTAAGCTTTTTGATATTTTGCTTCAGCATATCAAAAATATGCCTTAAACTTTTTAAGAGGAAGCCATTTAATCTTCTAAGCTGATGTTTGCGTTAAAGTTAAAACTAAAACGCAATAATTTTATTTTATAAAGATAAATAAATATTTCTTTTTCTAAATGTCTCCAAATTGTATTTGGTGCAGACACAAATTTATTGATAAAACTCCAAATTATACGCTCAAAATTACATTAATAAAACCATTAATCATTTTTGAACAACAACAACAGCCTCATTTTAATTTAATAGATATTATTAAACCTCGCTTCATTTATTCATGATGGATATGTTTATCGTAAAGGTATCGATCAAACAACAACCTGACATACGTTTGCTAATATTGTACGTCATTGGTTTTTGACACGCAGTAATTATACAGTAATTACTCCTTCTTACAGGAGCACAATTTGCACTCAGAAAATTATCAATTATACTCGGAAAAAATGTCTCCCAAAGTGGCGAAGAATAGGATGCAAGTTCCTAACAGACCAAACGATATGTTTTATGGTGAGATAAATCCTGCGTTAAATATGCCCATTTAGTACATTCCTGGATGTTTCCAGATCCCCTCTTCATCGTCTCTGGGCCTAAAGATCATTATCGACAAGCAAAAGCTGCCATCATGCAAACTGCAAAATTTGTAAGTCGTTATTGTCTTTTCCACCATTACCTAAAGGCACAGCAAAAATTAATCGTAAATTCCAATTCAGGATTTGGAGGAACATAAAGTGATGTGTTTGTTTTTTTACATTTTCCCTAAACAATCACATGTTAAAATGATGTACGATGGCGTTGCCGTTGTTAAATGTGCTTGATTTAAAAGAAATTCCAGATATCTTTAATATTTATTCTTGACCTTAAGATTTATTCGTCATTTTTTTTATATTGGAATTAGATGGGAAGAAGGAAAGAAAACAATTCCTTTTTTTATTGTAAAATGGATGGCAAAAAGAAAGAGATTATTTCAGAAGGTCGACAACCGTTAGCAACGAAGCGTAGCAAAGTAAAGGAAGAACAAAAAAAAAGGAATTGTTTTCTTTCCGAAGACCTCAAATCCCAACATAAAGAAAATTCAAGAAAAAGGTAACATCGTTTGTAAGGTGTTACCAAATTTTCAAGTAGGTTTTATATTAATAATTAAGAAAAAAAAAATCATTTTCATACGCCAATACTCTTTAACCTTAGACTGAAAAATGCCTCAGTGTGTTGGGCACGTGTCTCTGAATAAGCCAATACAATGCCGACACCTAATCAAAAGTCTGGGCTAATTGGTCCAATTTTTTCCAATTTTCTTTGTTGAGTATCTGCTAGTATTTTAAAGAGAATAGCACAAAAAAATAAAGCAACCCCTGTTAAAATATAATAGCCGTAACAATAACGAATAATTAGTGGATCCCATTATTCAGCGACCATATTACCCTAAATAATGGACTTAATGTAATCCACATCCCCTCCTTATTAATAAGTTTTAATATAGGGAAACTCGTTAAAATTGAGGCCATTTCATATCAATTTATTTCCTCATTCCCGCAGATACCTTCAGCCTAGATGGTAGCGTTAGATTCATGGGCGTTATTATTGATTGCTTCTTTTCCAGTCAATACATCCAGTCTTCGAATCTATGTTCACCGATCTATCTCACATACCGAAACATCAAATAGTGCTAAAAACGAACATAAGTATTCCACGCTACAGCCTCTCTACACTGCATCGAACAACGAAGACAGATGTTTTAGGAGTCGACAGACATAGATACTTCCAACAGTTAGTAATAATTACTTTCTTTAATAATTAATTATAGTTTCCTATGTAATGCGCCATTTAGCCAAATAATTTTTAAATTTAATTAAACACATGATTCGATACATTTTTCTTTTCTCTGTTATATATGCTCCTTATGAGCATCACCACAATCAATCCTTCATCGTCGTTGATTGAGAGCAAAAGAAATATGTTTGGTAAATCCCAGATTAGAAGACGATAAGTTTTAGTAAAATTATGGACCGGTAGACTTCGACCAAAGCAAATTTTAAGTTCAAATTAATATTTTTTCCACTGAAAATTTGAGTGCAATATTAATTTTGTTTCGCAGACCTATAAAGCGAGATCCAATCCAGATCCCAGCCCTCATTTTACCAGTGGAAACCGCTTCTTATAAAGCAGAGAAGACATTTAAAATGCTTGAGACGGTAGATAAATGTAACAAGAAAATTCAGACTATTTACAGAGAATCGTCCGCACAAACCTCACCATGGGAACCGAAATTTAAAATATCCGACGCCACTGATCCGGAAATATTGAAATTGGATTTTTTAAAATGGGGTAATCTCCGAATTTATTGTTAATGAACAAATTTTAAACTCTATTCTCTTGAAAATCAGGTGCTGGTTTACCAGCTGGATTGCACGAAATCAAGCTAATAGAGAGGGCGCGCATGAAAAGGCAATGGGAGAAGTCGTTACCGCCCGCTGCTGATGCTAAAACTTTGAAGAAACGTCGCGAGATCATACAGGCTATGGAGAAAGAAGAGTGGGCCTTCCGAGAGCAAGTAATGCTATACAGATTTTCTCGCTGTCCATAAATATATTTACATTTTATTACTAGGAAATCCAAGATATCCAAGATCTAAGAATGGAACTCCTCGAAAGGATGCTGCAGGAATTGCTAGCCAATACCAAAACGCGTACCGAAAAGAAAATGCAGATGTTCTGCGCGACGAAATTAGCTGAACGTGAAGAGAAGTTAGCCAAATTGAAAAGATCATCGACTAGAGGTAAATATGTAGATCAGATTCCATTTAACCAAAGCTGTTCATGAATATTTCAGAACAGCGTCGTCTAGACTTCAACCATAGAAGCATTATCATGAAATATCATCCAGTTAACGTACTTGACGAGCACGCGGATTACAAGTCAGAATTGTACGCGCCTTTGATGAGGCATGGCGTACATCCGAAACGTTGTCACCAAGTAATAGACGAAGATATGCAGAAATACCGTGCCAGTTATAAAGGCGTCGAGAAGTTCGACACTTTACCGACGTGGTTGACGAAAGGACCGAAATTGAGCGACTCCTTCATCAAACTGCCAGGAACGCGTCTCTGCATACGCGAGACAAAATGGACTAATCCAGTTTTGAAGCAGTTGCATTTGGAATTGAAGAGTAAGTTTATATTTTAATCCGCACTCAACGCAAATAAATCCCGTGTTTAGGTTTGAGGCAGATGACCAAAGAGGATTGTAGCTTGCGTCTTCGTATACCTCCTAAAGAACAACCTCTACCAACCCCTGAAGTGGAGGATGTCGACGATGAAACAGAAAACAGCAACCAGGGATTACTTCTCGTACAGAGCGTTCTTCGAGGTCGTGCTGCTCAAATACTGGTAAGTTGCTGCTATCACAAAATATAATCCTAATAAATTCTTAAATAGGCTCTTGTTTGGACAACCTCGAGCATTTATATTTATATTACAACTATTTTGATTTACATTTAGGTATTTGAAGGCAGAGATAACTGCAGGGAACTTATACAAGAATTAAGGAGCACGCACGGTGTTCTCAGTAAGCAGAAAATTGAAGTATTCAAGCAGAAATTAGAAGTCAAATATGATCAACGTGAAGAAGTCTTTTGCATTGCCAACGTAAACTTATTTTACATTTGATTTTCCTTTTGATATATAGAAACAGTAGTTTTGTCTTCTCTTTTTCTACTTTACAGTCTAACAAAATACAAGAAGCCCTTAGTAGACTTCAAGGTACCTTGGTTGGAACATTATTGGATTTCCTAAACAAAGAACTTAGAAGATTGTTGGACGAAAGAAAAGCGCATGCCTTAGGCATAATGGCTGAAAGGGAAAGGCAAAGGAGGGAAGCTGCTGAAGCTGGTAGAAGGCAATACGAGTTAAGGAGGCGGTTGGAACATGACGAAATGTTTAAACAGGTATTAACGTCAATTAATATTGACTTCAATGCATTTTCATCGGTTTATAGATTGTTAAAGTCCATCAAGACACCGTAGATTTGTACCTGGAAGATATTATAACAGAAGGAATGGAGTTTGCGTCCAAGGACGAAGCCAAGGACTACGTCATAAAACTGGCGGAGAAATTCGACAAAGAAATCGCCGAACAGGAACCAATACTGAAAAACAACATATTGCAACAAGAAGAATTGATCGCCGAATTAGTACACCACTTCGTACTACCAGAAGTCGAGAAATCAATCGTAAGACAACGTATTAAGAAGCGCCAAGAAGCAAGTTTGAAATACATTCATAACGAACTGTACGATTCCGTTGAAGGGTTGCCGAAGCCACCTCCTAAAGGTGCCATAAAATAAGGTACTATTTTCCAACGTTATTGTAATTTTATTTGCCGAACAGGTGTGGGGAAAGCACGAAGGAAGCCTCATCCAGAGGCGTCTACTGTTGCTGATGCTTCGTCAGAACTACTTGAAGAACTTGTTGATTACGACAAAATGGAAGAATCAGGGCAAGTGGATGGTGAAGGCGAAGAACCTGATATGAAGTCGGAATGTTTGGACGATTTTCAGCGAAGAGAAGACGAGAAATCAGAAGGATCTGCAAAATCAATTACGTCTCCCACAACAACTGATGAATCTGAAGAAAGTATGGATTTTGTTGAATGCATAATCTACAGAAAATAACTTGCTCAACAAATTTGTAGTAAATGTGTAAATTTGCATTAGTTTATGTATCTAAATTATTAATGCAATTTTTATTATTTTATTTTTAATAAAATATAAAAAAAAATCGTGCAATATACGGACTTAAATATAAAAATTGATGCACTATTAACTGTAATAATACTAATAAATATGCATTAAATTAATTGAATTCGAAATTCCCACCTGCCTTTAGAACTACAAATAATTCCCCATAGAGGGGAGAACAATCGTTTCCTTGATTCGTTACAACTTCAATTCGTTTGTCTCGTTTGTTTTCCTGCATTCAGTATTTAAAAAAATATAGGTTATGTATTTCTAATGCGATAAAAATAATGAGTTAATTGATAACGTGGTGTAAATAAATTCAATTATGTTTTCGATTTGCAAATTAACTCACCCTGCTACTGGTGTAGAGCATGCAATAAGTTGCCATTTTTTCAACAAAAACGAAAAAAGTCTTGTGGTAACTGCTGATAATGTAATAAAGATATTTCGCTTAATTCCCGATGTAGAACGTAGTAAACAAGAAAAATTATCAGGTATATATAATAAGCTTCGTAGAGGAAGTAGTTGCGGCTTGAAAAAATCATGCTATTGTAGATCATCGACCCCCAAAATCGAAACTGGAATGTGTTACACAGTACACATTATATGGAAATGTTATGTCCATACAAAGTGTTAATTTAACGAATTCTCCCAGAGATGCTCTCCTATTGGGATTTAGTGATGCAAAATTGTCAGTTGTGGAATATGATCCAGAAACACATGATCTTAAAACCCTAAGTTTACATTATTTCGAAGAAGAAGAAATGAAGGTATGTAACCAATAATTATACGCTTAATTCTTATCCGCAATTTGTCTAATTAGGATGGTTGGACCCATCATCATCATGTACCAATTGTTAGGGCAGATCCTGAAAATCGTTGCGCCGTTATGACTGTATTCGGCAGGAAATTAGTGGTATTACCGTTTCGAAGAGAAAATGCCATTGATGAAAGTGACCCCACAGATATCAAACCAATGTCCTTGAACGCATATGGTTCTAGAGCACCGATTTTAGCTTCGTACATGATCATTCTGAAAGAATTCATTGACAAGATCGATAACATTATCGATATTCAATTTTTACATGGATACTATGAACCGACACTGTTAATATTGTATGAACCACTAAAAACATTCTCAGGGTACAAAGGAAAACTTACGCTTTTTAATTTAAAACATGTATTTGTGTAAATATCTTTGTAGGAGAGTAGCCGTACGAACTGATACATGCGCCATGGCTGCGATATCTCTAAATTTACAGCAAAAGGTTCATCCTATTATCTGGAGTGTTTCCAATCTGCCTTTCGATTGTACCAAAGCTGTACCAATCAAAAAACCGTTGGGAGGCACTCTGATATTTGCTGTAAATGCTCTAATTTACTTGAATCAAAGTATTCCACCTTACGGCGTCTCACTAAATAGCATCGCAGAAACATCTACAAATTTTCCATTGAGTAAGTTAAGGACACGAAATTAAAAAGCATGAGGTCTTAAAATTTCATTTTCATTTTAGAGGTTCAAGAGGATATTAAACTTAGCTTAGATTGCGCTCAAGTTGGTTTCCTTGAAGAAGATACGTTGGTTTTATCATTGAAGAATGGTGAATTGTACGTACTAATACTTCTGGCAGATAATATGCGTTATGTTAGGAGTTTCCATTTCGAGAAAGCTGCTGCTAGTGTACTTACTACATGTGTAAGTCTTGATACTTGTTTTCAGTTACTCATCTCTCAAATGATCTGGTTAACGAATTAATACAAACTTATTAAAACAAAATAGTTTATAGTAGAAGCCTTGTATGTACAGTTGCTCTGAAAGTATAGTAAATTTTCATAATATTTGCTCATTGGTATGTCCGGTATTATTAAAGCATGAGGGTAGTCTGAAAAACACAGAAACAAGTTTTTCTTTCGTCAAATTCAATTTTATTTCTCAAAATTTTCGCATTGTAAGTCGATACACCTTTCCCAGCGGTGGTCCCATCTTTTTAATCTATCCGAGTAGTAGTTGGATAGATTAATAAAAAAAATAAGTAGATATTCTGCAAAATAGGCCACATTCGATGAAAATCTCTGTCCCTCAAGCGAAACTTTAAGACTAAAATACTTAAACATCTAATGAACATGTAACCCCGTATGTCCTCCAATATGTTTCACTGTAACGGGAAGCTTTTTCTTGCAGATATCCGTTTGTGAGAACAATTACTTATTTTTGGGCTCAAGATTAGGCAATTCTCTCCTTCTTCGATTTACTGAAAAAGATCAATGCCAAATTATTACACTAGATGACTCCGAACCAAGTGTAAAACGTGCTAAGATGTTAAGCGAGCCTGAAAAAGTTTTGGATAGTATTAACGATTGCATGGCTAGTGACGTTTTGGATATAAGAGATCCTGAAGAATTGGAGGTGTATGGCAATGAGAAACAGACTAGTTTGCAAATAACCAACTACGTCTTTGAGGTATAATCTTTTATAAAATTATAATCCTGCAAAATCTGGGCTTTTTATAGGTTTGTGATAGCTTGTTGAACATTGGACCGTGCGGCAATATTTCGTTAGGTGAACCCGCGTTTTTGAGCGAGGAATTCCAACAGAATCCAGATCTCGATTTGGAAATAGTAACAACAGCTGGATACGGTAAGAACGGAGCCCTATGCGTACTACAGCATTCGATCAGACCTCAAATAGTGACCACCTTTACTTTGCCTGGTTGTTTTAATATGTGGACCGTTTGTAAAAACGATGACAAGCATGCGTTTTTGATTTTAAGCCAAGAAGATGGATCTATGGTAAGATCTTGGCCGTTTTCTCATTTTAACTAGCACCTACTTTGTTTTATAGGTCCTCCAAACTGGCCACGAAATTAATGAAATTGATAATACCGGATTCTCAACTCAAGTTCCTACAGTGTATGCTACAAACTTGGGGAATAACAAGTACATTGTACAAGTTACAACTACAGCAGTGAAATTATTACAGGGTATAATGTTTAATTATAATTAAAACAAATTAATTTCTTCTTCCTGATGCTGTTTAGGTACCACACAATTACAAAACATTCCATTAGATTTGGGGTCGCCAATAATACACGGCTCAAGCGCAGATCCGTACTTAGCCATCCTAGCAGCTGATGGTCAAGTTATAACTTTAATGTTGAGAGAAACAAGAACAATAGCTCGTTTAGTAGTCAGTAAATCAACATTAGCGAATGTAATTTTCTTTTCAAAATCGTTGAAAATTACGTTTATATTAAACAAAATTTTTAGATGCCTGCAGTAGCTACTTTATGCATGTATAGAGACACCTCCGGCCTTTTCACCAATAAAATTCCAGACGAATTTACACAAATTCCCGAAGAATACGATGTCGAAATGAAGAACGACGCTGAAAATGAAGAAGATCTCTTGTACGGTGATGATAGCGAATTTAAGATGCCTACTCTGAATCCACCCAATCCAAAACCTAAAATTTTCCATAACTGGTGGAAGAAATACCTCATGGATGTAAAGGCTACCTATTGGTTGTTCATAGTTCGCGAAAATTCGAATATGGAAATTTATTCCGTTCCAGAATTTAAATTATGCTTCATCGTTAGAAATCTATGCTTTGGTTACAAAGTTCTCGTCGATAGCTTAGAATCGGTATCCGTTATGGGTGACATTTCTTCCGCGGGCGAGACATTGATTCAGAAAGAGTACGACGTGAAAGAGATCTTAATGATAAGCCTTGGATATCGCAGCTCCAGACCGCTGTTGCTAGTTAGACTGGAGCACGATCTTTATATTTACGAAGTGTTTCGTTTTCCGAGGGGCAATTTGAAGCTGCGTTTTAAGAAATTGAAGCATAGTATATTCTACGAACCGAATGTGTCTGGTAAAATCGATACTGAGAATTCCGATTTATACGTTTTACAGGAGAAGGTTTCGAAAATGAGATATTTTAGTAATATTGCAGGTATGTGTAATTTTGAAATGTTTTTTTTTCATGTAGAACATGTGGGCGTTTTTTTCTGGAATAATAGTCATACTTAGACCCATAACATTTTCGTATGTTTGGCATACGGGAGAAGAGAAAATAAATTAAAAATATCAATATAAAAGTATACAGGTCTGGCAGAATTTTCCTGCGACTCATGTACATGTCAGTAAGAAATAGTTTCATGTAACGTGATACGATCGTTTTACGAGGATTTTGATCAAGTTGATCACACTTTACTACTTCATAAGATACCCCTGTGTGGTAATCGCAATTTTCTTATGTCTTCGATTCGGCATTATTTGATTGATTAGAACTGACTGTGTCTTGATGAAACTTTGGATTTAAATTAAATAAATATTGTTTCAGTTTTCAAATAATTTTTCAGGATATAACGGTGTTTTTATCTGCGGTTCTAATCCTCATCTACTATTTCTCACCTATCGAGGCGAATTAAGAACGCATTCCATGATTATAGACGGCGAAATTTTATGTTTCGCTTCATTCAACAATGTAAATTGTCCACAAGGCTTCCTTTACTTCAATAAAAAGGTAATTTAAGAAACAAAATACTAAAGTTCGCTAATTTTTCCTCTCATTTTGTGCAGTCTGAACTCCGAATCGGCGTGTTGCCCACACATTTAAGTTACGATGCTCCTTGGCCTGTAAGAAAAGTACCCCTTAGATGCACGCCCCACTTCGTCACGTATCACTTAGAATCCAAAACGTACTGTCTAGTTACAAGCATCGCCGATCCTTCGACACAGTATTATAAATTTAATGGGGAAGATAAGGAATTGTCTATAGAAGATCGCGGTGATAGGTACTCCGGGTACTTATAAAAGTAAATAGGTTCTAAGATGTCCATTGATTTAGATTTCCGTATCCTCCGCAAGAGAAGTTCAGCGTTATGTTATTTTCCCCGGTTTCATGGGATGTTATTCCAAATACGAAGATCGATTTGGAAGAATGGGAACATATCAATTGTTTGAAGAATGTTTCTCTTGCGTACGAAGGTGCTAGATCTGGATTAAAAGGATATATTGCAATTGGCACCAATTATAATTATGGCGAAGATATTACTTCAAGAGGAAGAGTAAGTTTTAGCGCAAGTTGTACTATTACTATTAGGCAAGAGAGCATAAACAAAATATATTTCACAGATTTTAATCTATGACATTATCGAAGTCGTACCTGAACCCGGTCAACCTCTCACCAAAAATAAATTCAAAGAAATCTACGCTAAAGATCAGAAAGGTCCTGTAACAGCCATATCCCAAGTTAAAGGATTTCTGGTCTCAGCAGTTGGACAAAAGGTATCAAACTACCCAAAATTTTTTCTCCTGGATTCACAACCAAACGTCCTTTACAGATTTACATTTGGCAATTGAAAGATAACGATCTAGTTGGTGTCGCATTCATTGATACACAAATCTACACTCATCAGATTCTTTCTATAAAAAGCCTAATTTTGGTTGCTGATGTGTATAAGTCGATTTCGTTGTTGCGTTTTCAAGAAGAATACCGAACCTTGTCATTGGTATCGAGGGTAAATCAAAATAAAAAGGATATTCGCAACCTTAAACCAATCGTCTCTTATATTTTGCAGGATTTTCGACCATGCGAAGTTTATAGTATCGAATACTTAATTGATAATACCACCATGGGATTTTTGTTATCCGATAATGAGAAAAATCTTGTCTTGTACATGTACCAACCAGAAGCTAGGGAATCTTTCGGAGGTATCCATTCCTTGGTTTAGAATTTTTGCTATTAACATTATTATTGTAACTGATTTAGGTCAACGACTATTAAAGAAAGCTGATTTCCATGTCGGACAACCCATCAATACTTTCTTTAGGATTCGTTGCAAGTTGAGTCACTTAGGAGACGACAAGAGATTGATGGCTGGAGCGGATAAAAGACAAATAACAATGTTCGGTAAATAATCACACTGAAAGAATCAAAACGCTCTATGTGCAGAATGTCTCAATATTTGGCATCATTTTCTAATAGACGACACTATTCACTAAATAAAAATCCATTTTGAAACGATATTTAGAGACACTGAGAAACGAATAACTTACTCGTTATAAATATTTACTCTTCTTTTTGGGACAACCTGTATGATATGTTCACTATATTCCATATTTATAGCGACTCTTGATGGTGGACTTGGATATATAATGCCGATTCCTGAAAAAACTTACAGAAGACTGCTTATGTTACAAAACGTATTAGTTTCACAAGGATCTCATACTGCAGGTTTAAATCCGAAAGCTTTCAGGTACATTTTAATTTGTAAAAAAGAACATTATAGATTATAGATATTTTTTTTTCGCAGAACGTATAAAACTTGGAGAAAACAATCTGGTGGCCCTTGCAGAAGTGTTATTGATGGAGAACTGGTATGGAGTTTCCTACAATTACCAATTAACGAGAAAATTGAAGTAAGATTATGATGTTGGTGAAATAGTTTATTTATTGCGTCTGTCTGTAGGTTTCTAAGAAGATTGGAACTAAAATAGAAGAACTTGTTAGCGATTTATCATGCATTAATAAATTAACTTCACATTTTTAAAAGACGTGTTTTTTTTATTGTGTTCCATGTGTATATTGCTGTATTTTTCATATAAAAATTTAAATAAAATCAAATTAGCTTTTATTTTGGTATGGATCCACAATTTACGCACTAACTACCATGGGCGTAGTCAGAATTTGGCCAAGGCGGGGCTCAATTAGAGTTGATATTTTGGAGACCTTTGTATGACCGGCAATAAGAAACGAAAGTGAAATTATTTCAGAGATTTAGGTGGGGCCCAGGGTCCCTCTGGCTACACCCATGCCAACTACATCATTTTAGAAATACAAAGCGTAAGAGGTCTGTTGTTTTTGGGTAGCAATAGCGTAACCCACTTGATTTTTTTTTAAATTTCAGTTCGAGTTGGTAGGCTGCAATAAAGAATATAATTACATTAAACCTACAAAAACGAGTACACTTTCCGTATGCTCGGCGAAATTAGCAGAGACTAGACAGATTCGTGTTTTGTCGACTCGGACAAACCGGTAGACATTCTCATGAGACGAATAAACACGAATCTGTCTTGTCTCTGCTAATTTCTTTCTGCAGATGCCTTAAGCCAGTTTTACACAACCCTATTTATTGGCCAATATATTGAACAAATTGATCTTAGATTTTATCGAGCATACCATGTAAAACAGCAAAAATCGCTACGATTTCTTGAATCTATCATACAACCTAAATTAATTTGTGCTTAAGCCAAAATTATTAAAATATTTGACAAAGACAGATTGCCAATCCATTTTCATCTGCAAATGAAAATTTTCTATTTCCCCGTTCAAATATTAATGAAAATATTTCTTTAATTAATTGGCCAAAAATTGCAGCGTGTAAAACAGGGTTTACGCGAAGAAATAGCCTCAGGTTATTTTCGCCATTTCTTTGCGTAAAGCCAGTTTTACATGCCGCGATTTATTGGCCAATAGATTGAACAAGTCGATCTTCGATGTTATCATACATAACATGTAAACAGTACAATTTATCATACAATTAATTATAATTAATTAAAACATGCTCTTTTTTTGCGATTTTCCACTAATTTTGATGTTTTAATACCAATCTAGTAAAATAAAGGTACCTAGGAAGTTTGTTTGGTGTTTTTGAAGTAAAACGAGAATAGATTTCGAAAATTTACGACGGCTATGATGTATGGATACTTCGAATTAATTAACCAAAACCGAAATAACTAAAACTAATCTGTGCCTAAACCAAAACTCTCAAAACATCTGACAAAGGCAGATTGCCAATCCATTTGTATTTACAATTGAAAATTTTCTTTTTAATAATTCCCCCATTCAAGTATTAACGAAACTAGAGTATTCATGATCACTAAAAAAATGATTTCCAATTTATTGTGGAATGTAAGACGCATATTTCTTCAATTAATTGGCCAATAAATCGCAGCATGTAAAACGGGCTTTACGCGAAGAAATGGCGAAAGGTTACTTTCGGGTAAAAACCTGTTTTACACGCTGTGATTACCTGGTGGAATTACCTTAAATCATCGAGGAAATTTAAAAAAATGCCACATAAATAGAAGATACGTTTATCAACGTAAATTTTTGCCTTTATCTTTATATATCTTTTCAATTTTTTAAATTCTTACGTTATAAACTTTATAAAGAATACAACTTATTCTATTTACGAAATGTATTGGATTAAGCAATCGTAAAAAAATGCAAACAAAAGGCAAAAACGCTTATTTTGCATGCTAAATATGCAACTTATTATTTTTTCTTGTACACTGCCGTTCAGAGAAGTTCGGTCGGTTGGTAAAAAACATGAAAAGGTTACAGAAACAAACGAAACTAAAAACAAAATGCAATTTTATTGTATGTATGTACAGGTAAAAAACACAAAAATAAATAAATAAAAAGTTATTCTGAAATAATATAACATACTGAACATTATATTTTTTTTTCATCGAAAAAACCTCCTTTGCTGTTAATCACCGCTCGAACTATTCTAGGCATTCTTTCGATAAGTTTTTTTAAAACCGATTGTGGAATATTAATCCATTCATGTTGCAGAATATTCCGTAAATGTTGTTGTGAAGTTGGGCATATTTTTCGGATCCTCCTATCCAGTTCATCCCACAACAACTCTGTAGGGTTCAAATCTGGGCTTTGTGGGGGCCATGTCATTACTTTCAGGGTGTGCTGTTCTTCTTGCTCCTTTAGATAGTTCTTACACACTAAAGCAGTGTGTTTTGGGTCGTTGTCATGCATGAATGTAAAGTTACGGCCTATTATACGCTATCCTGATGGCACTGCATGATTCTGGAGTATTGCAAAATAATTTTCCTTCCTCATTACACCCTGCGCTCTGCATAAATCTCCCGTCCCAGCAAAGGAGAAACATCCCCACACTAACACAGAACTACGCCCTTGCTTCACTGTAGGCACAATGCAGTTCGGGATCACTTTTCGGTTTTAGATCTTCGGACATAAACTCGTCGATTTTGCCCAAAAACCTCAAACTTTGAGTCGTCACTCCAAAGCACGTGTTTCCAATCATCTAACGATCAATCTAGATGAGAACGGGCCCACTGTAGCCGTTTTGCTCTGTTGCCCCGACGTAGTAAGGGTTTTCGAATGGCAATGTGCCCATGAAGGTCCGCTTGTTGAAGTCGACGCTTTACCGTACTCGCCGAAACTTGTTCTTCACGGCCGCGATTGACTTCGGCTGCTATTTGTGGCGCTGTTAATTTTCTATTGCGTTTGCTTAATAATACAATTCTCAAATCTTCAGCTTTTGTTGTTTTCCTAGATGCTCCAGGACGAACTCGATTTTCTATAGTTCCAGTTGTTCGATATCGCTTTATTATGTCATTTACTGTTGAACTTCTCATATTTATTTTTTCAGCAATTTGCAGTCCCGAATATCCTTCTTCAAACAGCGTAATAATGCGTGAACGTTTTTCTACACTGGTAGGCTTGCCACGTGCCATTTTGAAGTAAATTTTCTTAAAACTTTCGCGCAAAAACGACAAATGCGCACCAAGACACGTTTAACAGTAAAATGAAGCAAATTTATATCTTTACGCCTGCGACAAATAAACAAGAGTGATACTGCGGTATATTTCCTAAAGGTATTGTTCGTTAATAATCTCCAAACGACCCGTTTCAAAAGATCGGTACTTCCGAGAAATTCTTGGAATGATAATAAAAGGGACTTTATTGTGGTCGTCGCAATATTTCTACTTTACATAATAATTTATGGCTTTAATCCCTTAGAAAAGAGTGCATGCTTAATATTTTTTCTAATTTTATGTATTAATAATTGTATACAGTGTGATATAATAGATTTCTATTGTATGACCGAACTTCACTGAACGGCGGTGTACATCAAATTGCTTTTAAAAAATGCATACAACATACAACAAGGCAACAAACCTACGCACCAACTCGCACAAACTTCATAGTCGTTGTATCGAATGGTAAGGCGGTTAAATAACATCGTTTAAATCCAAGGATACGAGCTGACAGCTTAGTCCGCTCAGTCTTTAAATAGTTAATTGTTTGCTGGCTTTTAAGAATATAAGATTAAAAGGTTATCACGTTGAATATCATAAAATCCGTTAAAGCGAAACTTCATTGTATTTAGTGTTCGAAATATGCGTATATTACTGCTTTCCTTGTGTATATTCTTATTTATTAACAAAAATATAAATGCCTGGAGGGTTTTCCATCATGGAAGGATGGTCGGTGGAAACATAGGTAAACCATTTCATTATAGATCGTCAAAGCTGAAAACTATACCGGAGAAATGGTTTATGCAGAATTTGGATCATTTTAATCCTGGTAACGATCAAAAATGGAAACAGGTAAGTCTCAAAAAACACATGAAAAGTGTATGCTTTCATATTCAATCTTATTACAGAAATACTTTGTAAACGAGGACTTCTATAGGGGTTCTCCATCGGGACCTGTATTTTTAATGATCGGAGGTGAAGGCGAAGCTTCCGATAAGTGGATGACTCAAGGTGCATGGATCGATTACGCTAAGGTGTATAAAGCGCTTTGCTTTCAACTCGAGCACAGATACTATGGGAAAAGCCACCCAACCCCGTAAGATAATTGACTTTAAGATTTTAAAAGTTGTTAGCAAAAATATATTTTTTCCTAGTGATTTAAGTACGAAAAACTTACAATATTTGACAAGCCAACAGGCCTTAGCCGACTTGGCCTTTTTCATTCAAACAATAAGTGCTCAGTATAAGCTTAACGATGACGTTAAATGGATTGTATTTGGTGGTTCGTATCCTGGGTCCTTGGCAGCTTGGATGAGAATGAAATATCCTCATTTGGTGCACGGTGCGATGTCTGCAAGTGGTCCTTTATTGGCGGAAGTTGATTTTAAAGGTAATTTCTCTTGATGATGAGTTTTTTCTTCAATTTTAAAAATTTCGGTGTAGCAAGTTTTCAATTAGATTTTTATAAACAAATTTAAGTATGCTATTTTTTTAATTTTTAAAATTTTAATATAAGATCATTCGAGACAATTATTATTAGAAAAGTTAAAATGGCCTTTACTTTCTATTAAAGATACACATTTGTACACTAATATTTATGGTAATTCTAAATGTAAGATGTTGTTGGCTATAAACTTCGTGAAGATTCACGAAAAAAAAGAAACATATTTTTGAAGCTTCATTTTATTTTTCGTCACTTGTGTAAAAGTAAAACTCTGAGAATGGCTACTATTTGTCGAAACTGCAGTCATAAGTGCTCAAAGTTCTTTTCTAAACTAAATAGTTAATGTTTATAGCGGAAATTGAGTTGAAAAATGTGTATTCCGCTTAAAAATAAATTTATTTATTTAACAGAATCCGTTTTTCAATCGTTTTTCTATTTATTAATTGGCAGCAAAAACGCGACTAATTTACCAATTTAATTGACATGAATAATAACGAAGGCAAAAATAATAACTCGTTGATTTGCATCACTCTGTATATCTAGTATTTGATTGCGTTTTATTGTTTCTTATAGAATAGTATTGATAAAGGAGGTATTTGAAAACAAAATATTTACTGTTCCCAATATAGGATTAATTACCTCTTATCAAGTTTAAGAAAATGTTTAAGTTCATGGGTAAGTGTACAGAAACGAGTTGCGTTTTACGAAATTAGCGAAGAGTTGACAGACCCGTGGTTTGTCGACTCTCAGAGAAACCAGTAAACAACACGAACCCATTCTCATGAAACGAATAAATTAGTCTCTGCTAATTTCGCAAAGTGCACGGAAATTGTACTCGTTCCTGCAGGCTTACTCATGAGTAACGGTATTTTTTTTTCTATTTATAAGTAAATATAAACATCAGAGGTTTATCTTCTGTTTACATATTGATCAATTGAAACGGCGCAGTTGTCGCAAGTGGTTTGAAATATATACTTTATTTAAATTTCTGCTAATAATGGCATTGGGAATATGACACAACTTTGCCCTTTTTTATTTAACGCTTAATGCGGTGGTGTATTTTTGTATAAAAAAGCGATCTGGAAATATGATAGCAATACTAATTTGTAGCCATTCAACAGAAAGGTTTGAGCTTTTTAAAAACAAAAGACCATTAGATGTTTCAAATTTTAATGCAAGCTATTTTGTCTGGGACGCTCTGACAAAAATTGAAAAGCTTTTTGCCGTCAGACACTTGAGTATTCAGCATTAAAAGTCTAGTACATCTTTAAAATGTAATTATTGAAGCAAGGCAGATTAATATCATACATATAAATATGATATTTATTTATAATTTATAACAGATACAGCTATTATATAAAAACATATCAACTTTCTAATGCATATTTTCTTCTATTTTTAGTTTTAATTTAAGAAAGACGGGCGCGCGTCTACTTAGTGCGCGGACGGATGATTATTCCTTTCTTGAGCACATAAAACTGCATTCGAGAATACAAGATGCTGCGCACCATACACGTTGGATTTTTAAACGGAACGAATATTACTATATTTTTGGAAGCCCCTCTTCAATTCAAGTCGACCTGCTTCGATGTTCCCTGTTCGTTTTAGTTTTTGAGATAATTAGCATACTTTGAGGTCATTTCGAAACGCTATTGTTTCTTTAACAACCGATCAGTGATGATAGCAAGAACTGTGGTGTAGTATGCTAAACAACACAAAAGTATCGGTAACCTCTGCACCATACAAGTTTAATTCATACAAATTAATTCGGGACGGCGGTTTCGAGAATACGAATAATCTACATTCTCAACCGGTAATCGAATGCTGTGAGAAATCTCTAAAAATTACATGCTTGTTCTATCCCTACTTTCGAGAAAATTATTATTTACAAGTACAAGACGTGTGAAAAAATACGGAATACGGACAAATAGACGGAAGGGTCTCTAAACTTGACGAATCTAATCTACCGAAACGATAGCACCTGATATGTTCCTTAAATCTGGTGCCTATCGCTCTTTTCGTTGGACCAATATAGACTTTATTACTTTTGCATTTGATTGTTATTTTCACAATGTCTAGAATGTTTAACACTTTTCCCTGCATGTATGGGAGTTACCCAGAAGCGGTGTTGCCAATTGTTGGATAATTTTACCACCTTGCAGATCTTTTTCGGACATTTTTACGTTAATTTAAATGATTTTATGAAGTATTAGTTCGCTTACTTTCAGAAAAAATTGGACAATTTTTATGGTTCTTGCAGACCCCCCACGATGTTATCATCATTTAAGCATTAACTTGGGTTTGTTGGTATTGATAACCTCAGAGATTTCTAAATAATCACCACAGTCAATTCAAGATACAGATTCGATCAGATATGACTATGTAAAATTATGAAGAAGAAATAAGTTTCCTATTTTCTATTTGCGGATTTCTAGCCTAATATTTTTGTTCAGATCATAATTTCAAAGTTTTCAGTGAAGTATTACCTTCAAAAATAATGCTTCACTAAACGTTGTTGTACACATCGCCGAAGAAGAAGTCTTTGTAGCGTTGAAGAAATGTAAAAATTGTTTACTAAGCCGGTTTAACGGAGTCCAAGGCTTACTTATTCGATTGTGCTTGCCTGTTTGTTGCTCCAATATTTGCAGCCATCAGGTTGGCCGAATGTAAATTCCCAGAAATTTGCGAGAAATAAAGAATTTGCTCCGTTACCGATGCAAGTCATTTAATAAGCTATTAATTTTCTCCTATTCACGTGCAACTAATATTCTTTCAATCACTTGTTCCCAGATTACTTCCGAGTAGTCGACGAGGCACTCGCTACTTCCAGCAACACCTGCGCAACAGCAGTGAGGCAAGGCACGACTCAAGTTGAAATCCTGCTGCGACATATGATTGGTCAAAGAAATATTAATGAAAAATTCAAATTATGCGATCCGATAGACCAAAATATTAATAACACTAATGATGTGTCGAATCTGTTTGAAACGTTAGCCGGTAATTTCGCTGGCGTAGTCCAATACAACAAGGATAATAGAATTGGCAAAGGAATTAGTAACATAACGATAGATTCACTGTGCGAGATTATGGATAACGACAGTCTTGGACCGCCCATAGATCGATTAGCAGCTGTTAATACGATGCTCCTAGATGCTTATAATCAAACGTGCTTGGATTATAAGTACGATAAGATGATAAAACAATATAGGAATGTGAGTTGGGGTAGTGAAACATCTGAAGGAGGTAATAAATAAGATTAATATAACACTCCTCGTACTTTTTTATGCATCTTCGTTTTTACTAGGTCGCCAGTGGAATTATCAAACCTGCACCGAGTTTGGTTTCTTCCAATCTTCCGCCTATTCACCCCAGAACTTTGGCAATAGATTTCCGGTTGACTTTTTCATCCAGCAATGTATCGATATATTTGGACCTAAGTACAATAAAGATTTCCTCGACGCTTCGGTCAGAAGAACCAATACTCTGTATGGAGCTTTGAATATAGACGTAACAAACGTAGTGTTTGTGCAGGGTTCAATTGATCCATGGCATGCTTTGGGTATAACAAAAACACAATCTTTAGGCGCACCGGCCATTTACATTGAAGGTAACTTATTTTTATATTCAGATTCATGTATTTGTTTGTATATTTTTGCAATGTTTAGGTACCGCACATTGCGCGAATATGTATCCTCAAGCAGCAGATGACCCACCGCAGCTAACAGCAGCTAGAATTCAAATCGCCGAATTGATTAATTCTTGGATTCGATTGTAAACAAATTGATTATTTCTGATCTGATTTTAAATACAGTCACGCTGGTAATTATGTTAACGGTAGGCCAAAAAGTAAACCATTCAGGTACTTCACAAACACGTGCTTTACTGGATTGCATATTGACTTCATCCTGGACTGCACATTGACTCCATCCTGGACTGCACATTGACTCCATCTGATCAATTGATCTAATAAAGAAGCCGCCGCTGTTGTAGGATATCTCTGAGAAGAGATTTCTTTCAATATATATTTTTAGCTGTCAACATGACTACCGGCGCAACTGTAAATTTTATGATACTTATAATAACTATTATTATTCCAAATGTCGTTGCATGCTGTTTACATCTAATAGACATATTTAATATATGTATTATATATTTTTTATTTGCGTTATACAAATATAAATGTTAAAAGATAATATAGCTACACGTAAATATATTCGTTTTACTTATTCGTATTATACCCCGATGTTTCAAGTGGCCCCATATTCTTTATCTTTACTAATGTTAAAATTATTGTTGCAACCAAATGTATAAAAGTGAGTAAAATGCGTGCGGCATGTTTCAAGCAATCGTGAGTCTCGCAGACGAGAACCTGCACGTTATAAACATTAACTGCCTTCGAACGGAGCTCGTTGTCGGTTGTAAAAAATGTACCGGGTTGTCACGATCTATATCTGGTAGCGGTAAGCGTATATAATTGTTTCCCTACTGTATTATCTATATAATACAGTAGGGAAACAATTATTTTTCAGCTCTGTAACTCCATGAAGGAATATGCTGATTTGCACAGCTGAAGAAATTGGCGACCCTACGCAAAAAGATGAGGTTTTGAAAGAAATTTATAAATTTCCGTTGTATGGTTGGTCAAAAGAAACTAGTAAACCTAAATTTGGTAAGATGAAAGAACTAGGATGATCTTCTGTTTGGTGGCGAACATTAGATAGTGAAATTGAAGATTATGTTAAATCGTGTAATGCTTGTCAGATTAACGCCCAAAGTACACTCAAATCAACTATAACTAATTGGCCAGATAGTCATCGCAAGTGGGAACGAATTCGTATCGATTTCCCACAATTTTCATATTTAAATGCAACATATAGCTTATTAATTATAATTGAGTCTTACTCTAAATGGATGGAAATTTTCATAATGTCGTCAACTACATATTACAAGACAAATTTAGAACAGTTTTTGCTGCATTTAGATTACAAGAAATTATTTTTTTTGAATTTAACTCACTAAAGACCATCAATACGACAACTTCCTATTTTCTTACCGTAACACTCCTCACGAAGCCACGTGACGTAGTCCTGCAGAGGACCTTATTTTTATCGAGGAGACCTCGAACAATGCTTTCTATATTAAAACCTAGCTTAACTGAAATTGCTAACAAAAAGAAACAGAAGGAAGAAGAAAAGTATCTGTAGGAAACCACCATTCAGATTTTCCGTGGGAGACGATATATGGGAAAGTTGACAAGTGGATGGAAGGTACTATCAATCAACAAACACGTTCATAATTGAGTCTATATGTCCATATTGAATATATAGGACCTTGGCACAAGGCATCAAATATCCCTAACAATATCACCACAAGCTCCGCTAATTCACTACCCAGTAGAAGAGATGGTTACAATTCCAGAAATGCCAGTACCAGGAGTCCATTAAGAATATCGCAAGAGGGCAAGTCAAGAATTACCAGGAACCTCAAAGCCTGTTAGTCCAGACGTTTTAGAGCCACGACGATCGGGAAGAATCAAGAAATCTCAACAGAACGTGCGCAACTACACACAGGACATACACTTACACAGACAAACAAGGCACACACAGAGAGCTTAAGAGATCTATCATGTATAACGGTTAATGTAGAACAAAATAATAAATAGTTAAATAAAAAACGTGACTCTTTCTGATATATCCTCGCAAAGTAAAGAACATAATATTTTTAATTGTGATTTTTTTTTCTTTGGGGACACAAAGGTCCAAGTGCACACACATCGCCTCACAAGCTTACAAGCGCTTCACCCAGGAAGTGGCTGTAATTCCACCGGAAATGACACGAAGAACTATGGACAACTTCTGGGAAATGCTTCGTCAATGTGCTAACAAATTTAGGACGCCGTTTATCGGAGATAATTTTTAAAACCAATATAAAATGGCTGTTCACGAATAAAAGTAATTTCTCTGTAGCTTTCTCCGTTTGTTTGTAACCATTTGAAATAGGGGAGGTCTTTTCGCTGGATATTATTCTACATGCATTATGCAATGTAGAGCTACGTCAATGGAAACAATTTGAATGGAGCGACGTCTTTTAAGGTACTAATGTGGTAGTGGTACCTTCCGTAGGCCTTCCGCCATTCATATAGTTGTTCCATTAATGTGCGTGGAAAATTAAAATACATTCTAAATTATTGAAAGCTTTTATTTTTAAATATTTGATACACATGATAGAGTAGCAATAATATAATTCACATTGAGACAAAAACAAAAAATCATAATATATATCGCCGTTCCGAAGTAATTTTTCGTTTCACGCAAATCACGTTTACCACTTACTTTAGATAATGGGAAAAACCACTAACCCATTATCTATAACGATTTATCAGTGACCGTCGTACCTATTCAGTATTTACGATAGCATAAAACGAAAAACCACTTCGAACCGCTAAGCTAGAGGTTAAACACTAAGATTAAAATTTAATATCCAATCAAATATTCATCCCTTTATACAAATTGTAACTTTCGACGATGGTCGTCGGAAACGCAAGCGGCGTTCCCTTTTTTTTTTAATAAATATAACGATACATATGTAATAGAAAAAATAATACAAAAAGCGATACCCTAAGTAGCTATACAATTGGTAATAGAAAATGAAGAACTTGTCGGTTACGTTTCGGACGACCTCCGCCGCTTTCAGTATCAAACAGTATCGTCTTTTTTTTTTTAAGTACCTTGCTATTAAAATATCAAATGATAACTCGAACGCTGTTTTACAAACGAGTTTCCTTAAATTAATCACATTCAATTTCTATATTTATAATACAACTTACAAACAGCCTTCCAGTTATTCGAGTATTTACCATTATTATTTTGTAATATTCTCAAATATATTATTATTATTATTATGTATAAACGTATAACACGTATTTATTTAAACAGTGTTTCAATCACACAAATATATTATGTATTTTAACTACGAGATTTCTTTTTTTTAATTTTAATGTTGGTAATAGATATCTTAGCTACAGTATATTAACTAAAATATTTTGTTTTCTTTCATTTCATACTCGCGTCATTTTATTATTCCAATATGGCAAAAAGCGATTCTTAAAGAATAGAGATTCTCGCGATCTTTTATGTAATTATTTATATAGTAATAATTGGACTATATAATAATAAATGTGCTTAAAATATGGACAAATTTTGTTATAACTTCTTGTATCTCAGATGTAATGCATTGTGTTTCTATTTGCGGAAATGAAGCGAGTGTTTTCACCTTTTCTCCTTTGAGAAATTGTTAAAGCCATTGCGTAACGCTTTTAATTTTCTTGGTTTTCAATTCTAGTTCGTTCGCGTAAATTGGTTCATAAGATAGTGAGTCGGAATCGAGGGATAACGTCAATAAGTTCGTGAATTTTCCGTAGAAATTTTCTTTTTTAAATTGGCTGCGTCGTCTCCTTTGTTTTCGTATTACATTTTCGAGTTTCTTTGGTCATATTCGCATTTACAATTAAATTGGTCATGACTAGGAAAGAACAGATGTGATGTATAATATATTACACTTAACTTATAACAAAATAATATATCAACGGGTAATTTTATGAGGAGGTGTTTTATTTTTTACTTTCCTCTTCTAATTCTTTTAGAAGCTTCTTCATTTCGTCGGAAAGCATATGCTGGTCCACTATTGGCCTGAAAAAAAAAAACAAGATAAACATAATTAATTAATTAAATTAATTTTAAGGTTAAATATTCAGTTATATTATCTACCATGTTTTTAAGAAAGATTGAAATTTACACTTGCTAGCATTCGGTCTCTCCGTTAATTTAGACCACTTTTTGGCAATTTAAATTTTTAGGCCGAAAATAATTACTTTCGTGGAACTAGTTAAGTTTTAGATAATTGTTTTTTTAGCGTGGTGACGGCCCAACGGGGTGTATAAGCTTCTTTAAGCTTGTCATAACCTCAGGAGCCTTTTAGTGTGTAAGTTGTGTCTGTAAAGTGTTCCATGGCCTTGTTGCTGTCTCCCTCGCCGTACCCCAACTGCGAATGGTAATATGGACCCACCAAGAAAATTTTTTGATTCTAGAGGGACTGGAACATACAGCGCTTAACTCTGCCCAGTCAAGCGCAGGCCCTCTTACCACTGGGTTACCGAGCTGTTTGAATAGCATTTTTAACATATTACTCTATGAAACAATGGAGACGCATGGGGTGTTGTGTGTTGTTTGAACGATTTTCTTAACTTCTAATTGTAAAGTGTCCTGTTCTGTGCCCGGTTGCTCAAATTGTCGTAGTTATTGTAATAGGTGAAGTTATTTTTTTTTTATTTAACTTTCCTCGAGATGAATTGAGCAAACCGTGGGTGCATATTCTAAGAAAAGACCTTAGAAAGTAGATGTGAGCAAAACACATTTCGGTGAAAAAGATTATATGGTTAAATGTGAGGGGGAGATTCTTAAATGGATTGTAGTTTCCACTATTGCAATTAATGGTGTTGGTGGACGTTGAATTGGAAGCCTCTACACAATTGAATAATTCAATTATTCGTGTGTTTTATATAATTTAAATAATTAATAACTGCAATCAACAGTTTCTGCAAGTTCTTTTATGGGTAACATTCTCTGTAACCATTAAAAGTTAGACACGTATCTATGTCAAAGCCTTTTTTCAACATGTTCTATCTCTTCTCCGCCCAAAACTTCTTTTCAAGTTTTGCGTTACACAGCATTCTATTTCGGAGAACAAGGATGCAGTATGCCAGCATTTTTTAAAAAGTGTTCAAGAAATAAACCACAGAATTTGCCCCCATTATCTTTGGTTCTCAGCTAGAGTTTAAATTGTTTAAAACATTCTAGGACTTCATCTTTCGTTTGCAGAAAATATACAAAAACCATTTTGCTAAAATCGTCTAGATAAAATCTAGTTGCATCGATGGATGTTTCTTTCATTGGTCCAGAAAAATCAGTATGGATAATTTCTAACACTTTGCTTGCACGGGACTCTTTCTTTGGAAAAGGAAGCCTGGTCTGCTTGCCTTTGTTGCAAGCTTCGCAGTTATGTTCGATTATGCTTATTTCAGTGGTCATTCGTTTTAAATCATTTTTGTTTATGTGCTCCAACCTGGCATGTCAAGTCTCGCCCGATACTGCAACTAAACAACACTGTTGGGGAATATCTATATTTAACTTATAGATATTTCCAATCAATTTTGCAGTACCAATTAGCTGATTCTTCAGATTAAAAATTCTACAACTTTCGTTATCAAAAATTACCTTGTTTCCATTTTTAATAAGTTAATAAGTAGCGCGCAACATTCTCGCTTGCCTTCCAGTGGTCTTTTACCGCGAGAGATTGGGGGGATACAGAGCTGCTTCGTTACACGTCGGCACTTCCCGGCTTTCTGAGTTGTGTGCTATGTGTAATACATATCCCAGCGCGAAGTTGATAAGTGTCGGAATTGAATCGCCGCAGCCAATTCTTACACGATGGGGTACATTGGTTAGAAGCAGCATTCTATTATTTTAAACATTTTGAAAAGATCAAATTAGTGATTTTACAAATGGAAGCAGCTGCTATAAAGCTAAGCCAAATGCAAAATCCTTAAGTTGCAGCAGATTTAAAAACTATTAACGACAATTACGTTCCAGTAGCCGACGCAATAATAAAATTGCAAAAGACTTTGTTGTTCTTACGGGATTCGTGTGAAATTTTTGACCACGTACAAGCAGTTATACATATTTTAGATAACGTAACGTGTTTCGGTCAGATAAAAAAATAATATTATATTACGTAAAAATTTCGATTTTTCTAGATTACGCCATCTTTTTAACAATAGTGTTGCGGAAGATCCATTATACAAAGACCACATTAAGTACGCGAATATTACATCGCTAGATGGAGAATTATCTTTTTCTGCGTATAAGCAGATATATACGCCGCAACGGACGGGACTCAAAGAGACCACTGCAGAAACGTACGCTATGATACAGGTGTTGAAGGCCTTACTTCCGGATTTCTTTGCAGCCGTCTAAGCATGTTCGGTACGTTGTTTACTATATCATGTTTGCGTTTTCATAATTCTTTTATTTTCTGTTCGGTTAACCCAGCGCAGTGACGCTACTACTAGGCAATCGACTTGTTACGCTCTATTAATAAGTCATTTACATTTATTTAACACTTTCTGTAAGTCCTTTTATGGTTAACATTCGAACAACTGTGTCTTTGTAACCATTAAAAGTTGGACACGTATTTATTTATTTCAACACCGTCTGGTTGTTCCCTCGCGTTCATTTGCACAAGTAGTTAGAATCGACGATGTTAGAA
Source organism: Oryctes borbonicus (assembly GCA_902654985.2). Classification (NCBI taxonomy): domain Eukaryota; kingdom Metazoa; phylum Arthropoda; class Insecta; order Coleoptera; family Scarabaeidae; genus Oryctes; species Oryctes borbonicus. Next base: position 4,337,995 of record LR736865.1, read on the forward strand.
TTTCACGGCATTGCTTCACACCGTCGCGTAGTAAGCGGAGTTGAATAGGAACAATAAATCAGTGTTACATCTGTTCCGTTTCGGTGAAAAATCTCTCCGTTTCGATGAAAAAATCTCTCCGTATCTTTCTATTTTGATACTTCATTCTGATAAATAACACTTGCTCGGCAACCTCACATCGTTAGATGCACAGTGCCCATTAATGCCGAATGGAAATTACAAACTTTCTCACTGTTAGAAACTACGTGAAAACTACATCTAGATATTATTCAAAAAAAAACATATAAACACAATCAGCATACCTTTCTTGTTCTGAACTTTGTCTTTGTCCGGACGTTTCTTCTGCTTCGGCTGAAATTCAAAACGTAAACATCAATAATGTGCAAATATGTCGTTTTTTACCAGAAACAAATTAAACAAATAGAAAGAAACATGCATTCTGCAAATACTGTGCCTTAAAGGTGTCAATTTTTACAATGACTTGCTGCACATGAAGTAGATTGATGGAAAAAATGATGAATATATATATACGGATACACCAAAATATACTTCAATACATACATAAATAGAAACAGAATTGTGCACATAATGCATATTAAGAACGTTACAGTAATAAATGGGTTCGTATCTCATATCCGATGTAGGAAGCAACAAAAATGATCGATACAATGACAAACATATGAATTAGAGTAAATAAGGATATATGCCGATAAAATTCAAAAGACACAAATAGACGACAATGTATATATATGAGAGAGAAACATGCTAGAATATGTTTATATACACACGCAAAATTTTATGTTTTCTAAGCCCATTTTTTTAAATAAAATACATATATGCTTTCTTAAAAAAAAAAAATTTTTAATTTATATTTTTATTGCTTTCATTATTATGTCTCAAATATGTAGGAAATACCTATTTAGGTTTATTTTTAAAAAGCATGCACTTTTCTTTAAACATTTTTTTTGTCTTACAAACCGTAAATATGGTTTCTGAATATAACATGCAATGACGGTTTTCTTTAAAATAATTTTTTATCACTATGTTCGAATTTTTTTATCTTGATGTACGAGGGATGTTTCCAAAGTTCTAAAAATTGTGCTCTAAATAAATTACGCAGAACTTATAGGCAATCCTATTGGTGATATGTTTATGCAGCTATCCAGTGCAATATAGTTCAGTTCAAGTGAGGTGTTCGACTGATATAGACTTGTTTTCGTAGCACTGTCTTTGTAAGCATGGAAGACGTGGTTAAATCTCAAAAAGCAATAATTTTCAGTTTTGTGGAAAGAGGGCGTGAAAACTGTGTGTGAGTTTGCAGAAGAAGTAGTGTATATCGGTGGATCGATCGTTTGGTAGAACATCATTAGAAGAATAATCCACGCAGTGGTCAGCCAAGTACGTCGGTAAACGAAAGAAACATTATTGCCGTTGACGACCTACTGAAAAAGGAGCGGCGAACGACTATTCGTGAAATTAGTGTACGTCTAGCAGTAGGTGCACGGGCGTAAGCAAGACTTCAGCTCGCTGAGCGCCAAGACTGTTGGGACCGGAACAGAAACTATTGAGTTAGATCTATTGAGATCTAACACTTAATGTCGACTTCAGGGGCTGTTAGCTCGTTGCTGTGATGAATTTTGGCAACGGATAATAACCACCGACGAAACGTGGAATCCTTATTTCAATCCTGAGACCAAAAGTCAATCCAGAGAATGGCGTAAACCGGAAGAAGGGCCTCCACCTAAGGCGCGTGCAGTTCCATCTCTATTGGAAAGGTAATGCTTACTGTATTCTGGGATTTCGAAGGGATTATTTTTATGGAATATCTGCCGAAAGGTACTACAACTAACGCAGAATATTATTCGACCACTGCGGCAGGTACTTATCAGAAAGCTGTCTGGAATGTTGCTTAGGCGTCCGTTATTGCAACAGAATAATGCAAGGCCCTATATCGCAGGAAAGACAAAGGATGTTTTGAACGATTTACGATGAGAATTGCTTCCGCATCCACCTCACTCGCCAGATCGTGCATCCGGTGATTTTCATCTGTTCCCAGTTTTGAAAAAACCTTTACAGGGTGTTCGATTTGAGTATTTAACTGGCGTAAAGTGTGTCTCAAATAGGTGGACTTCAGAGACACCGAAACCACATTGAAATATTGATGAAAATTGACGAAATAAAAAAATTATGGCTAAGTTCCCAGAACTTTGGAAACATCCCTCGTATTTTATAGCATCTAACGAGTTTATTCTAATAATCTCTTTTTTTATTACATCAGAGATATCTGTGCATATTTAATTATTTTGAATTTAAACAAAGAATAATATTCTCGATTTTATAAGAAATTTAGCCATATTTTTCATAGATGTTGGCGATTTAATTTCTTTAATGGTTGACAACAATGGCGTATGTATCATGCTTTTGAGTGATATCAAGTTGAGAAAAAATCGTTATTTATAAGAAAATTAAGTGAAAACCTAAAAAGCCAATAACATTTAACTACCTTTGACTAATTTGAGATAATGGCAATTCCGATTGTTAATTTTTCATGCGCGAAATGTCATTTTTACTGTTGAAGCTTATGCCATTCGTTTCACTGTTCTTGTTATTATCAGCTTTGTTCTTTTTGTTATTTTGCATTGTAACGTAAGGCACAAAAATTCATGAAAAATTAATAAAATAAAATTTTGAGGTGGGAGGCAAATCTTGAAAAATTTATTTGAATTAGCAAATTTTGATTTTCCTTTTTAAAAATGGCTCATTCAATCATTTTTCTGCATTATTAACATTATTAACTACTAGCAAAAACACAGCAATTTCATGAATATCTCTGCGAAATTCGAATTTAGTGAAATCTACCAATTCGAAAGCGAATGGTAGATTCAATTCTATTGGCAACACTGCATGCTTTTACACGAATGACTATGAAGCTATGAAACATGTTTGTTTGTTCACAGATCAGCGTTGTGCTTTGTTTGATACATTTTAATTCTTATTTATTAATCTATATTGCGGATGTTTTATACTTTGGGCAGAGTTGATGGACGATAATGCAAAACGGACAATATCGAAAGTTCCAATTGCACTTTATAATTGAACAATCGAGTTGGTAGATATTACATAAAAATAGTAGATTAGGAAAAGGTTATTTATCTATATAGATTTTCTACACTAACAGATTAACGGGTGGAACAAAAGTTCTGGGCCAGATTTTTGTTATCGGGTACGTATGTGAGAAATAATTTTGAACAGTAAACTCTGGCGAAGGTTACCGTAGTTACCTTATTTGTTTACATGCGTTACGTGCTTGCGGACGTACAGTAACTACAGTATATCGAACAATTCAAGGATGTCAGTAAAGTATGCTTTGCCAAAACCTACCGAAAAGTGATTGGTTACGACAGCTAACTGCGATCAAGACCTCAAAAGGGCTCTGTACTTTGCTAAAAGCTGTATTAAATTTAGTCATTTTCACATGTTTCATATTACTGCTGTTCGCGAGATAACAAAAAAAATAACGTAAAACACAGGAATAGACAAAAGTGCCCAAAATATATTCAAGCTCAACTTCGAAGAATTCCTCGATGCTGCGAAACAAAATCGCCATTATGGATAGTAATATTTTCTACTTTCTCACACGTATGTTATTGGTAATGCTGGTTTTTACACAAGAAATGTTAACAGGACATCCGACGAAGTAAAATGAAAGATAAAAATTTATAAAAAAAGGACTAGCGGGGGCGGTATTTCGGAGGGAGACGTTTCTGGCTGGTGCCTCACGCTAGGTTTATTGAAACATTTGGGTTTTTTTGAAGGTTTGCGAGAATGCTTGGTAGGCCCGAAGTGGGGATCAGGATCCGAACTAAACTCAGAAAAATTGGTGAATCTCGCCAACGCTTTATGCCAAGGGTCCCAGCAAATTAAACAATTAAACCATTGAATATTATTTAGGTTATGTTTAAGAAATTTCAAACGCATTAATTAATGTGCAAAAAAATCGATTAAATAAAGTATTTCTAACGCGTTTTTTTATGAAAGTCCCAAAACTTTCGTTCCACTCATTAAGCAGGTACTTATACAACAATATATAAACTACTTATAATCAAATCCATGAATCCAAAAAATGTAGGAATGGATAACACACAGCATCTCAACACATCAGCATTGTGCAATAACACCTAAAAAGTAACAGTTCACCCGCTGCAAACGACAAAAACGATTGAAACTAAAATCGTTCCAATACAACCAAACAAGTACACAATATACGAATATATCCAATGAAATGCTGTAGGGCAACATCTTTAAGAAACGCTTTCATTCGCAAGATCTTGTATGGTAACCAAAACATACGGTAACAACTAAAAAAATTATAAGTAATCAGTGAAGATACTACATTTTTTAAGGAAATATTAAGGAACTTATAGCCAATATTTTGATGTTGAGCTCAATACACATGTAGTAACTTCATAAAACAACTAAAAAGGAGACAATAATAAGCATGATCGGGTGTGGATATCGAATATAAATAGAAAAAGTGGGTAACATTTAGTAGTTGTTGACTATCTACCATGTTGAGGTAAGTTAAAACGCCAATCGTGCTCCCTCGGGTCCACCTCCGTTTGATCATCTATACTGATTTCATACCGCAGAGGCCTTCTGCGACTTCCTTGCGCTAAGAAATAATTTGCGTCAACATACTGATCGTTAAAATAAAACGAATTTAAATGCAGAAGATGCAATGGTTTGCTAACAAAGATGTTACTAAAATACGTTTCTCATCAACAGACGACGTGCCATGACATTCCAATTAATTCAATTATTCATTTTTGAAAATTTAATGGAACAACATGTGTCTGTTAGTATGTGCTAAAATTCACCACAGGATTCACTCACCTCTCGATAAGGTTTGTGGAGCGGTTGGTTGTTCTGAACGTTGTTGCTGAAGTCCGGATGCTTCACCTAAATTCACAGAACGGGTATTAGTTACATAATCAGACGTAACAATTTGACATAGATTTTATTAGTTTTTTTTTTAGTTACTGTAAAAGATTTTTTAGTATCTCATGCAAAAAACCCGCATGCAAACAAAAATTGATAACTTACCAATAAATAACTGAAAGTGTGTTGAAGGTGACTGATAACAAAACTATAAATACAGGCACAATAAAACAAACAATAGATTATTACCGAATGAAATGATAATCGAGAAATTGGGTAAGTTAAGGGTTGAGCGACCAACCTGTTGTTTCTCCCGCGTGTGGAATCCTTTGTACTTGTCTCGTGTCGAACTGTTGGGTAAATATTGTTCTTGATCCTTGATCGTCGGTTACAGTTCTTGTGATCTGAGTTTTGTAACCGTCCCGATCGGTTTGCTCTTGCGGCCAGTGATCGGGTTTATCGTCCATAATCACAAATCTCTTCTGAACAACTCGCTTAATGTGTTTGTTGCCATGCTCGTCGATTTCTTCGGTTTCGTGTTCTTCGACGACATTATCGAATTTTTCCATGAATTTCCTCATTTGTTCCTCAGCATCTGGCCCGCTGAATGTGACTTTACTGATCTCTGGAGGTAATTGTATTTGTCTATGTACTGTATGACTATATCCTTCTTCGTCATCGCATGGTTCAATTATTTCTGTGACGTAAGGTTGCGTACCTTCTCTTAAATATTGGTCGTCGTCGAACCAAGCTCTTTTGAACGGATCTGATTCTGTTTGATCTCTAAACTGAGGTTGTTCGATTGTTTCGGTCGAAGATACCATTGTGTTTGATCCACCACTGGTTCCAGAATATACCGAGTCACTTTCGTATTGATAAGTGGCATGAGTAGCTGTAGATGTGGAAGCTATGCTATCGGTACTTCCTAGCATATATTCGCCACCATGTTTACTTTCTGCTATATCGCCGACATCTTCTTTTACAGATGAGCTAAAATCTTTGCCGGTGCTGGAGCTACTTTGATCGTGGATGGCGATTCTAGATCCATCTTCGTCGATAGAATCACTTGTCACTATATGCGCTTGGCTGCCAGTGACCATCTCTAAGGAGTCACTTGTTATCATGTAACTTCTATCACCGTCTCTAATTTCTATGCTGTCACTGGTCATGACATCTTTGCATTTTTGCGCTTGAAATTCGATAGAATCAGTGCTGGCTGTCATAATATCGGCTGCTGTCTTCTGATCTAGGCTATCCGTGCTATCATGGTGGCTAGGTTTATCAACTTTTAGATCTAACGAGTCGGTAGAGGTTGCCATTACATCATCGGCCTGCGCCCATTGAACCTTTGTGGCGGATCTAGTAATTGGAGTGTCGAGATCTAAATCTGGGACCTTAGCTACTTCTTCGAACGAATCGCCACGACCAAGAGATTCTGTCTTTTCTATTTCGATGAACCGTTCGACATTACTTTGAGCTTGCTTTATAATTTCATCAATTTCGAACATTCTTTTCTCGTAATCTTCGTCGTCCGAATCGGGTATAAGTTTCTTGTCGGTTCCGGAGACTGTTTCGCAACTTTCAGATTCCGAAGCTATACTTTCCTGCCCTTCGTCTATTTGGGAAAGCATTGCTTCTTCTTCTTTTACTTTAATTTCGATTTTATGCGCTGCAATGCAAGCTTTTTCAAGGCCTTCGAATTCTTTTAATGAGCTTACCGATACGTCGTCACCTTGACCACTTCTTCCTACATAGAAGCGGTTCTTAAAACTTCCGTTGCTGGAAGAATCTTGTGATCCAGCAAGGCATCGTCTGTGCTCTAGAGACATAGCTCTTTCGAGGTTTTCAAATTCTTGTAAACTGGACATGGAAACATCATCATGATCGCCTGAGCGAGTGAAATATTTCCTACCCGCTAGTACGTCGTATTCAGGTGTGCTTGAATAAGAGTCTTTAACGCTTCCAAGACTACCGCCAGATTCCTTCTGCGAACTTAAACTTCCTATTCTACTTGAATCAAAATCATTTATATCCTCTTCTTTGATGTCTTCTAGAGGACCTCTCTCGAATTCCATTTCATAGCCGTAACCTGCAGCAATCATTGCAGCTTGGCTGCCTTGGAATTGTTGCTCTATCCACTTCCTATTCGCTTCTAATTCTTTGTCATATTCATAAATGTAATCTCTTGGACTTTTTCCTGGTGTGGCTGAGGATGGTTCACTTGGTTGTGGAGGACTCTCTTCAAAATCGAAACCTAATTCTTCGCTTGAAGAACCGTCAGGGTAGTATTTAATGTCTGTCATTTTCGTAGAAGGTGATGGTGCAGATTTTACGAGATATTCCTCAACTTCTTGGTCGTGACGTCTTACATATTTTCTCGAAGAGATTCGCACGCTTTTCCCTTCCAAATCCATTTCCGATGCTTCCTTTCCAACCTCCTCAATAACGACGAAATCGTCGATAAGGTCTGGTTTCTCTAACATTTCAAACGAGTCGCTGTTAGGAGACTCTGTAGGTGATGCAAGTTCCTTATCCTCTTCCATTGCAGTTTTCTCCATTACTGTAGCCACTTCACTTTTACTTTCAGATAATACTTTTTCCTCTTTTTCTTCCAAAGCAACTACATCTTCGGGCTCTTCTGGCACAGTGAAGCAAGGTTCTTCAATATTGTATTCTCTACCTTGGTCTGTTGATTCAGAACTTTTGCTAGATGCTGGTGTTTGCGGAGTTGATTTTTGTATTTCCTCCGTTTTCTCGTCTTTCTTTTCCAGTTCCAAATCTGGGTATCGGAAGCCACGATCAACTAGAGGAGCCATATGTTGGGTTACTTTGATATCCGGAATAGATCCAGGACTTTGATCCCGATATTGCGTGCTGCGTCTCTTTTCGTATTCTTTTTGCGCACGTTCCCTTGTTTCTAGTTCGTGTTTTTCAGCGTCTTCATCTTCGAGTATTGGACATATTTGCTTTATTTTGTGCGCAGGGGATACATGCGCGACCATTCCAAACGCCACTTCAGCTTCTGCTTCTTCGAAGCTCGATTTCTCACTTGATGTGCTGCTTAGTTTTCCATGAGAATCTCGTTTATCGAAAATATCTTTATGAACATGCTTATCGATGGTAATTTCGGAAAGAATTTGTTTTTTAATTTCAGATATTTCTTGCGATCTGGCAATAGCCGAAGAATATTCTTGTTCTAATTCTCCTACGCTAGCTTGAGCTTCCGAACTAAATTCCGGGGTGTCGTCTTTAATTTCGTATTCATCGCATGGTTCGCAAGGTTCTGGAGTAGCAGGTCTTTCGATAGGATCACTAACTGCTTCCGAAGAGGAGCATTGTTTCGCCAACTCTGCTAATTCGGAATCTGGACGATCGTCTGAGAATGCGGTCGAAGTAATCCTTTCACGTTCCGAATCGGATTTACTCACTTGAGATTGAGGCCGAGAAAGATCGAATACGTCATTTTCTTTTCCATCTAAATCATATTCGCCATCGACGTAACGTCCTTCACGAAGGTCTTTATGGGAAACTTGATCAGCTTCTGGTTCATGTTCGTGGTCTTTTTCAGCTTCGTCTACGTCTTTCTTTTCGTCGCTCTTTCCTTCTTTAATACTCATGTACTTGTCGCTTTCCGCCAGTTCGGAATGAAGCTTTCTTTCAATATCTGTCGAAATACTAGACATTAAATTAGACGATATTGTGCTTTCGCATCGTCTATGACCACGTTTTTTAGGATCAAATGGTTCTTCTTTGAACTTCAATTCTTCTACTCGATCTAATTCAGGCGAGTGAGATTGAGAAGTTACTTGCGTACTGACACTTTGAATACCATTTTCAGCAATTGTAGATGTAGTTATTGTGACAGAACCTATTCGAGTATCGTGGAATTGGGGTATTGTTGACGTAGATGTTTCTGTAACTGATTGTGCTAGAGTAAGAACTAGGCTTTCTCTGCTGCCCATATCGTCCTGATCTGGTGTACCTGAGATTGTTAAACTGCCATCAGCTTTTTCAGCTTCACCGTGTGACATTTCTATTACGGTCCTTAAAGCTGTTGCGCTCGACGTGCTCGATAAACTTACGCTTAGTACGCTTCCTTCATCTAAACTAGTTCCAAAACGTTCATCGATTTCTTGAACGACCTCCGAATGAGGCGATTCCGGTACCAGTACTTTAGGTTCCGGTTGGAATGTCATTTCGCAAGAACGTTTCATCTTCGACGGAACATCATCAGGAGTTTTAACATCTATATCTTCCTCTGACACATCTAACGATTCATGCATGTCTGGGAATAGTAATTCAGAATCGCTTAGCTCCGTACTCTGGCGTTTAGGGATACGATCAACAGAAAAATCATCCAATGTTTGTCCTGTTGCATCTCCGATGTCATATTCTGATGGTACCAAAGTCTCCGAAGCTTCTGATACCTCAACGCTGGCAAGATTTCCGGAACTTTCGCTATCCAAACTCTTCATGCTTTCCTTCGAACTTAAGCTGCTAACAGCTGTATGATAAGATGTTAAATGCGTGGTGGCTGAGATGTCTTGCGATGTTAAAGCGCTTTCGTATTCTGAAGATCCTGCAGCTATCAGACCCTCAACATCAGAGGAGCAAGGTCTGCTTCTGCCGCTATCTAGTTCGAAGCTTTGGTAATGACTTTCTCCGGAACTAGAATATGCTTCGAAGTCGAGCCCAGATTTCCTGTCCGGTTTAAAGATGGGACTACTGCTGCTTGTGTCTGTATCTTTAGCCTTAGATCTTCGCATTATAACTTCCGTTTTATAATCTACTGTACCTTTCTTATCGGACGAACTTGTTGAGATTTGTTCTTCGGGGGACTTCATTTCATCTTGGCTTGACTTTGAATCATCACTCGAAGTGTGCTTTATTTCTTCGGCAAACGTTTTAACTGCATCGAATTTTAGATCTTTTAATTCGTCAGCACCAAAAGATTTCTTGAGAGCTTCTAAATCTTCAGGAGAAATGTCTGCCATTACTGTGCTTGATACTGTTTTAGATTCTGTGTGGCTTGTGTCAACAATAGTGGAGGTACTGCTGATTTTCTTGTGCATAGCTGTTTCAGATACCGTACTTATAACGTCACCGGAATGTTTTGTTTCCTCAACGCGATCGATAGTTGCTGCTACGTCTTCTTTACTATCTTCCTTATATTCTTGAGATGTTTTAATTTCTTGGTCAATCTTACCACCCTCGATTTCTTGTACGGTTTCTTCTTTGGATTCATATTTTCCTAATGTTTTTGCCTCCTTTTCTTCCTTTTTATCAAGATGTACTTTTTCTACAGACACGTCATCACCTACTGTGTCCGACATTGTTATTTTTATATCTGAGGCAACTACTTCATCTTCTTTAATATCAACAGTAGCTTTTTTGCTTGAAATATATTTATCGCCTTTGATTTGATCAGATTCTTTCACTAAAGTTTCAGTTGTCTTCTCTGTCTTTTCAGATTCTCGAATTTCTGCTTCCGTAGTGTCTTCAATTTTTATGACGGTCTCTGATTTGTCCTTTTCGCTTTTTACTTTTTCCGTTACCTTTGTATCTATTTCCGTTTTATGTTCTTGGTACTTATCGTCATCAACCTTTTCAGAGAAGTCATCAGGTTTTCCCAAGATAGGTATGTCACCAAATGTTAATCCAAGTTCCCTAGATAGCTTCCTCTCAACTATTCTTTCTACTTCTAAATGTTCTATTTGTTCTTCAAGAATATGTGCACGGCTGCCGGAAGGCGAATAATCAACTTCCGCACCGCTGTATTTTAAGTCCTCGTCTGTTATTTCCACACTTGATGCCTGAGTATCACCCCGTGACAATTTTCCTAATTGTCGCTGTTTTCTAGCAAGCACGGACTGAACTAGTTCTACTTCTCTCGAATCCAGTCCTTTGGCTTCTGCTAATTGTTTCAGGTATTCAGAAACTTCGGTCTGCGGCCCTGGTAGTATCAGCGGACGCTCAGTAACATCTGTAGGAAGGGACTGTCTTTTCTGTATTTCAGCTTCAATATCTTGCAATAGTTCGCTAGCGATTATTTTCGCATCTTCGTGTGATATCTTTTGCTGATGCAAGCTTTCTAGAATGAGTTTCTCGATTTCACTATGACTGTCGGACTTTAATTTATCTGACGAGGCAGATTCAGAATGATCTTGATGAATTTCCGATCCCAAATCCGATTCATCGTGCAAACTACTGCTTAAATCGTCGTCTTTTTCATGGATTACTTTAGGAGTAACAGGAAGATCGGAAGCTCTTTCGTCGAATACTGCTTGCTCTTGAGATTCCACGGAAACCTCCCAAACTGTATCTTGTACATGCTCTTCTGGCTGATAAATAGGCGATCCGCTTTCTGATTTTCGCGCTATCTTCTTCTGAACTTCCTTTTTCACCGGCTTTTCTTCCGAGTCTTCGCTTTCTTCACTAATTCTCCTCTGTTTACCGGATAAGCTGATGGTTATTTCTGGAATGTTATCTTCGGTGTAGAACGAAGTTTTTGGTGATATTTCGGTGGCGTTAAGGGAATCTAATGATTTGGTTTCTATATCAGTTGCGTCCTGTTCTAATTCTGCAATCTTTTCGGAATCTTCAATCTCACTTTTATCCACGTGAACTTCCATTGAGTCGCTTGGTTTGGATGTCAGATCTTCCCTATAGTTAGCGTTGCCAAGATCAGCACTATGATCTGAGAAAACGCTTTGTTCCGATTCGGTCGAGGATTGTATTCGAGGGCCAATGTCAGGTTCTTTGTGCGTTTTTGGTATTTCGGTAATCGGTGAAACTGACACTTGCTCTTCGAGTTTGTGCGCTGCTGACGCATCCAGTTTGTGCGCTTCATCTTCAGCCGTGTCGTCCAACTCGGGCTTGTGCACGGTTGAAAGAATGGTGCTATCTACATCGGGTTTGTGCGTTAAAATATCTTCCCGTGGAAGATCTTTTGTTTCGTCAGGTTTGTGCGCTTTTTCTACTATAACTACATCTAGTTGTGAAACGGTTTCTTGCAAGGGACTACTGTCTTCGAGTCTTCCGTTGTATTTGTCGTATTCTACTGATGGTTCTTCTAAAATTTTCTTTTCTTTAATCTCTTCGTCAGTTTCAATAACCTTATGCGAGATTTCATCATACTTCTGACTCTCAGTATCCTCTTTGCAAACATCCTTTTCTATATCGCTGGCGTATGTTACTCTACTAGCATCCGATTTTTGATCGGTCTCAGAAAGGTCGACATCTATTTCGGTGTCTTTTTGGGTATGTTTTTCCATTAAGCTGGGTTCTTGCTCTTCGCTCAACGTTTCTGCGTGGTCTTCTCGCTTTAACATATCCATAATATCCTTTGTTACTAAACTATCTCTATCGATATCACTTGCGTACGTTATTTTGCTTTCCTCTGATTTCTCTTCAGTTTCTGATATATCTTCTTTATATTCCGTTTTGCTTCCTTCTTGAAGATCTGATGTTTTCAAGTCTTTTTCGCTTACTAGTAACATGCTGTCAGTTGTTATTGTTTCCGTTAGTTCATCTTTTCGCATATCGTATGAAGCTGAATCGATAATTACATGCTTCTTGGTGGATATTTCGTCAGTTTCTTTACTTCCTAATTCTTCAGATGTTTCAAAATCTTGCATGGTGATGTCGGTAGTACTTTCATCTACAGATTCTTCCATGTATTTAATTAGATCTAACCTTTCCGTTGGCTTTTGCTCAATGAGAGGTTTTTGTACAACTTTATCTGTTTCTCGAACTACTTCGACTTTGTCCTTTTCTATGATGTCTTCTTTTTTCTCTTCGAGCTTGGGATATTTAGAGGGAAAAACTTTCTGACCCATTATGAAGGTTTCGGACTCGAAGCTCTTAGCTATATCTTTAACTGATTTTCTTTCCTCCGTGTCAGGTTTCTCCTCGGCCTTTTCTGTTTGCTTAGCAGTATCAGGGAATCTAGCTTCAACCTTCGGTATAATCTTAACAGTTTGACCAAATGATTTTGCTATATCCTTGACTGTTGTTATTTCTGCGGTGTCTTTCTCCGGGGCACTTTTAGCGCCGGATGGTTCTTCCTCTTGAATTGGTAAGATTCCCAAAGCTTTTCTTTCCGGGGAAGGTTCTTCTTCTATTTCGGATATAAGCTGTTCTTCTACCATTTCCTTTCTGATCTGCTGCTCGTAAAGCTGCTTTCTTTGTAAGATGTTCTTTAAATCGTAAAGGTCTTCAGTTGGTAACGACATGGATCTTTCATATATGTTTTTCCGGGCTGCTGTAACCGGAGTTTGGAAGACGCTCATTTGTCTTTCGCGTATTTGAGGAACTCTATCTTCAATTTCTGAATCTGAAATGTAATGCTCCACATCTCCACTATCCGATATGTACCCAGTGTTTTCATACGCTCCTGATTTTGATTGGTCGTGGTCCGATTCGGAACTATCTGATTTGTCTAGTTTTTGTTCCTCTTTCTCCGTTAGTTTTGCCTTTGTAGTAGTCTTCGCAGTGTGATCGACGAAAGCTGCTTGATATTCGCTGAGAGGTTTTGCAAATTCTGCCTCAATTTTCTCATCAAATGTCATCGGAACTTCTTCTTTACCCTCAGGTATGCTCTGCGAGCTTTGAAGACCTATCCTAGGCTTTGGTACAGGCGGTTCCACTGATACTTCGTGAATAGAAGTTCTTTTAGCGATGGTAATTTTTTCTGATGGTGTATCTTCGTATAAGCTATACCGTTTTTTGATAACGGGATCTTGTTTTGAGTCCTTTGCAACGCTTTCCCAAAACTTCTTCTTATCGAAGTAAGTATCGGTTAAGCTTTCCGAATCATCTGTGTCTAGCGTGTCATCTCTAACAGGCGATTTAATAGTTGGTGATTCGCTGCCGTCTATGTTAGTTGTCAGTTGGATATGGGTATCGGGTGATTTAGTTACTCTAGGTTTGGGTTTTGGTACGACTGGTGTTAGTTTTGGTTTACTTGTCAGTTCTGTTGACGTTTTTGTTATTGGAACGCTGCTGGTTTCTAGAAATAATTGGGAGAGAATATTGTTAGCGAGGTTCTAGCAGTTAAGACAGATAGAGGGAAGAGTTAAGAATTTTAAATGTTGGTATTGATCGTAACATACAGGCAGGTATATACTTATGTTTAGTATTATACTTTTAATTGAGTTTTTAATGCTATCTCCAACACCTAACTTACCGTAGTTTTCGTAACTGAAATACCAAACGTAAACAAATGAACTCATAAATAAAAATGATGTTAGTAACATACTAAATAAACGTAAAAATGCTAACGTTTGCTAGTGTTGAAAATTCAAAGACGAAGCCACAAGAAAACTCATGCAAAACTCAAACATATCGGGCCCGTTCTTAATGGGTATTTCTACTCTCTTCCTATTTACCTAACGGCGTTTGTTCGACACTACACTTTTCTCTTCTTAATTTCGATCTTTTGTTTCTCCTTCGCGATTTCCTTGTCGTTTTCGGACTATAGCGCGGCAAAACCAATACTTCGTCTTCAGATATGAATATATCTGGGATTTGGCTATTTTGCCTTGAGCCGCTTGCTTCCGTCAAATCTGTATCGTCGAACGTAGATGTTTGATTTGAGGAAACGCTCTGCGTCATATTATCAACGGACCCCAAGGGACTACTCTTTTGTAGCCAGTTAGTTACTGCGTTTGTTATTAACCCCCTAGAGAGCGAATCGTTACTACCGAGAGATTTCGCCATCCTGTCATCACTCCGCAAAAACGAGCTAACAGATTCGTTACTGTCGATGTGAGGATTACTGAGGAAGACGTTTGGACTCATACGCATTATGGTGTCCATAATTACGCCTTTCTTGTAATCGTGTAAATCTGGAAGACTTCCTCTGTCCGAGTCGTGTTTCGGTTTCGAATGGAAACCTAATTCAGATTTAGCTCGTTTTTTCGATCTTTTATGCGAACTCAATGATGGACACGGGCTCTTCATAATCGGTATGACGTCAACTTCTATCCCGGCTTTATTTATCATGTGATCTTTATTTAATGTGACGGGACCCATGTAAATAATATCACCTACGGAAGTAAACAGAATGTAGCCTGGATGCGTCCTTTGCGTGATGTATACGTCCCGATATGTTTGCGGAGTAACGAATGAAGTTATAAAGGTAGACAGATGTATGTATAAAGAAGGGTGGTATTGGTTTAATGAGTGTGCATGCCAAAACATCCATGTATGCGAATGATTAAAACATTTACTAAAAGCAATGATTTATTGGTGGGAAGGAAGGTAAATTAAATTATGTTAAGCCTCTAACATGTATCATCTACCTTGTGGTAGTTCTAAAACCTCCGCTTGGCTGTCAGGCGTCTTCGACGTGTCGCAGCCCTCACTCGGCGAGAATGTTTGTTCGTCCCAAAGCGCTGCATATTCTTTCTGACAATCGGACATTTCCTCCGTGCTTAATTGTGATACGATCTTGCGAAAGTCTTGTTCGTGTTTCTCTTCCATTTCAGGCGTTGTTAGATTAGAGTCTTTCGCTTTGACGGAATCTGCCGCCAACAGTTCGGAAGCCATCCTTTCAAATTTTCGCTCGACTCTTTTTAAACTAGGCTTTTCTGTCTGCGTAGATTCAATTGTTTCGGCATGTTCCAATGTACCTAACGCTTTTTCAATATCGCTAAGTTTTTTCTCGATTAAATCGGTATCTATTTCTGAAGCGGTTTTCGCGTCTGTACTACCTTTGAAAAGTACATTGGATGTAAATTGAGTATCGCTTGAGGCGGTATCGTCAAAATCATCTAAATCAGTAACTAAAGTTTCAGGTCGTTGCGCGCTTAAGTTATCATTCGATATTATGCTACCGCGGTGACTCGCATCGAAAGAATCCTCAGATTCTATATGAAATATTGGTTTTTTAATATGTAACGAATCGATTGAGGACTCGTCAGAGATTCTAGCAGAAAGCCTTTCGGTCGGCTCGGTTACTATATAGGACTCATCGCTGCTTGAGTCATCGTATGACAGATTCGTTACTTCAACGAAGTACGGTACGTCGCCTCTAGCTATTCTGTGCGACGCAACTCTTCGCGGTAACGTAGGAGACGTGACGACTGGAGATTGTGATATTTCACTTTTAACCTTCGTTTCAGGTGTTGCCATTCTTTCTTCTGCCATTTTATCCCTTTCTTCAGCAAGGAATTGATTGATATCACTTAAATCACCACCGATTTGTTGGTTAATTGCAGAAACGCGTTCTTTCTTTGTTTTCTTTTATCCTTCTTTTTGTCTTTCTTTTTGCCAAAACCGCTAAATAATCCAGTTATTCCCTCTTTAGCTTCTTTGATGCTTTCTATAGCACCTTTTCCTTTATCGGTTGTTTCGACCTCTGCTTTGCCTACCCCCTCTTGTCCAGTTTCTTTTACTTGGCTAATAGCCGTGCCAACTCCGACAACGGTTTTTTCTTTTGCTTCCTTCAAAGTTATTCCAGTTTCTTTCGTTAACTCTGTGGTTTTCTGTTGAGTAGCTTTCACAGTTTCTTCTGTTGCGCCTACAACTGCTTTTTCTGTATCTTTCACCTTCTGTGACACATCGTCCCCAGCACTTTTGGCTGTTTTATCCAAACTACTGAAAAATGCCCCGACTTTATCAGCACCTTCTGCCGCAATATTGCTGGCATCCTCAGAAACGGTTCCAGCAGCTTGTTTCATTGAATCTGTTTCCTGTTTAGTTGTTTCAGCAGCAGATGTCACTATTTGATCAGTTTTCTCGATTACTTTTTGCCCAGCTGTTTTAAGTTTATCAACTCCTGTTTGGGCGGTGTCCATGGTTCGCTGTTTTGCGTCTTTTAAAGCCTCGCCCATTTCTCTCGACGAATCTATGATTTTCTGTTCTGTTGCTTCTACAGTTTCTGTTGTTGTATCGGCAATTACTTTGCCTGCAGCTTCTGCTTTCTGTGATACATTATCTTTAGCATCTTTGGATTTTTTACCCAAACCATTGAAAAATCCACCAATTTTATCAACACTTCCTATCGCTGCGTCTTTAACATCCCGAGTGATTGTTCCAGTAGTTTCTTTAATTGAGTCTGCTTTTTCCTTACCAGTTTCTACAGCAGACGTAAATACCTGATCTGTTTTGTCCACTATCACTTGCCCAACTTGCTTGACTTTGCTCGTTGCTGTTTTGGCTCCGTCTACGGTTTGATCTTTCGCTTCTTGCAAAGCTTCGCTAGTCTGTGTTGCCAATTCTGTGCCTTTCTTTTCAGCAGCTTGTACTGTTTGTTTTGTTGAATCGATAACTGTCGCACCTGTTTCTTCCACCTTTTGTGATACGTCGTCTTTAGTACCTTTCACTTTCTTACCCAAACCTCCAAAAAATCCACCAATTTTGCTAAGCCCCTCTACAGTTGTATCTTTGATATCTTGAGAAACTGTCTTAGTAGTTTCTTCTATAGAATCTGCCTTCTCTTTGGTTGCTTTTTCCGCTGATGTAACTACATGATCAGCTTTACCTATGACTGCTTTGACTTCGTCCATTTGTGTTTTAACTTCTTCCATGGATTGTTGTCTTGCGTCTTTTAAAAATTCATCAGTTTGCATTGCTAATTCAACAGATTTCTTCTCAGTAGCAATTGTCGATTCTTTTGTGGCATCGGTAATAGCTTTTTCTGTAGCTTTCACCTTTTGTGATATGTCTTCTTTAGCACCTTTCGTTTTCTTACCCAAACCACTGAAAAATCCACCAATTTTATCCGCACCCTTTGTTGCTGTGTGTTTGACATCTTTGGAAATTGCCTTGGTTCCTTTCTTCACTGATTCTGCTTTCTCCTTCGTTGTTTCTGATATCTCCGCAAATACTTGATCAGTTTTCTGCGCGAATACTTGCCCGCTATCTTTGATTTTGTCCACTGTTGCCGTAGCTCCCTCTACAGTTTGTTCTTTTGCGTCTTTCAAACCTTGTTTTGTTTTGTGTTCGGCAATTTCTGCAGCTTCTTTTGTTGTGTCGACTACGGATGCCCCTGTATCTTTCATTTTCTGTGTTACTTTATCTGTAGTACCTTTCGCTTTTTTACCCAAACCACTTAAAAATTCTTCAATTGTATCAATTCTTTCTGCTGCAGTGTGCTTGACATCTTGTGAAGCTGTTTCATTAGTTTGCTTCAATGAATCTACTTTTTCCTTAGCTACCTCTGAGGGAAATGCAGCTATTTCATCAGTTTTGTCTAATATCGCTTGCCCAGCTTCTTTCATTTTGTCAGTTGCTGTTATGACTCTATCCACAGCTTGCTCTCCGGCATCTTTCGAAGCTTCACCAGTTTGTTTTGCTAAATCGACGGTAGCTTTTGCAGCTTCTTCGGTTGTTTCGGTAACTGTTTTCTCCGTATCTTTTATCTTCTGTGATATATCATCTTTAGCACCTCCCGTTTTCTTAGCTAAGTCACTAAAGAATTCACCAATTTTATCAACACCTTTTTCTGCGGTATCCTTTACATCTTTGGAAATTGTTTGGGCATCCTTCGATACTGAATGTACGTTTTCCATTGCTTTTTCTGATGCAACTGAAAACATCTCATCAGTTTCATCTAATAGCACTTGCCCGTCTTCTTTAGTTTTGTCAATTGCTATTTTAGCTCCCTCCACTGTTTGTTTTGCCAATTCTGTAGTTTTCTCTTCAGTGGCTTTGCGAGCCTGAGTTGTCCCATCAACAGTTGTTGAGCTTGTATCCTTTACTTTCTGTGCAACGTCATCTTTCACACTTTTTATTTTTTTACCCAAACCACTGAAAAATCCACCAATTTTATCGGCACCTTCTGTCTTTAAATCCTTAAGATCTTGAGAAACTGTTTCAGTAGTTTCTTTGATCGAATCTGCTTCTTCTTTAGCTTTATCCCCAGTGGATGTAATTATCTCACCAGTTTTGGTCATTATCGTTTTTTCAGTACTCTTAACTTCCTCAGCTGCTGTTTTGGCAGCCTCTGTACTTTGTTCTTTCGCACCTTTCAATGCTTCATCTGTCGCTT
The DNA here is from genome assembly GCA_902654985.2 of Oryctes borbonicus. Taxonomy (NCBI): domain Eukaryota; kingdom Metazoa; phylum Arthropoda; class Insecta; order Coleoptera; family Scarabaeidae; genus Oryctes; species Oryctes borbonicus. The sequence goes on from LR736865.1 coordinate 4,356,929, forward strand.
TTTCCACTTTTTGTGTTACACCTTCTTCAACACCTTTCACCTTCTTACCCAAACCACTGACAAATCCTCCTATTTTATCAGCACTTTCCGTTGCACTGTCTTTTATACCTTGTGAAACAGTCTGGAAGGCCTGCTTGGTGGAATCTGCTTTTTCCGTCGCTGTATCGGCCGCAAATGTAACTACTCGATCAGTTCTGTCTGCCACCGCTTGCCCAGTTTGTTTAAAATTATCAGCTGCTTTTTCGACTCCTTCCACGATTTGTTCTTTTGTGTCTTTCAAAGCTTCGCCAGCCTGCTTTGTTGACTCCGCAGTTTTCTTCTTAGTAGCTACTGCGGTCTCTTTCGTTGTATCGGTGACTGTTTTTCCTGTGTCGGTTACTTTCTGCGATATATCATCTTTAGCATGTTTCACCTTTTTACCGAGACCACTAAAAAATCCACCAACTTTGTCAATACCTTCTACAGTGGTATCTCTGACACCTTGAGAGATTGGTTCCACATCTTGTTTAATTGAATCTGTTTTTTCCTCTGTTTTATCTGCTAGAATTTTCCCACCTTCTTTAATTTTATCAAGAGTTATTATGGTTTCGTCGACGGTTTGATCTCTTGCGTCTTTCAAAGTTTCAGTAGTTTGCTTTGCAAATTCTCCAACAGTTTCTGCGCCTTGTTTCGTTGTGTCAGCAACTGTTGCTCCCGTGTCCTTCATTTTTAGTGCTGCATCCTCTTTCGCTTCTTTCGTCGCCTTACCGAAACTACTGAAAAATCCACTAATTTTACCCAAACCTTCTGTCGCGGTATCCTTGATATCTTGTCCAGCTTCTGAAGTAGATGTAACTGTCTGATCAGTTTTCTCCGCTATCGCTTGCTCAGCATCCTTGATTTCATCAAGTGCTTTTCTTGCTCCACTTACGGTTATTTCCTTTGCGCCTTTCAAAGTCTCGCTTGTTTGTTTCGCTATCTCCGTGGTTTTCTTCTCCGTAGTATCTGCAGCTTCTTGTGTCGTGTCTGAAACCGTTTTCCCTATGTCTTTTGCTTTCTGTGATATACGATCTTTCTCATTTTCCGCCTTTTTACTCAAACCACCGAAAAATCCACCGATTCTATCAATTGCCTCTGCTCCGGTATCTTTAACATCTTGAGAAATTGCTTGTGCATCGTCTTTCATTACATCTGTTTTCTCTCTTGTTGCTTGTGATACGTCAGTAAATACCTGTCCAGTTTTATCTGCTAGCATTTGTCCTCCTTCTTTAACTTTGTCAACTGCCATCGTAGCTCCCTCTACTGTTTGTTTTTTTGCGTCTCTTAGAGCTTCACCAGTTTGCTTCGATAGTTCTGGTGCTTCTTGTTTAGCAGTTTGTGCGACTCCTTTTGTTGTGTCAACAGCTGCTTCTCCAGTTTCTTTCATTTTTTGTGATGTATCGGCGCTAGTGTCTTTCAATTTCCTGCCCAAACCACTGAAAAATCCTCCGATTTTATCAAAACTCTCCGTGGTACTATCTTTTATATCTTGACCTGTTTCTGATGCAGATTTTGCTACTTGGTCAGTTTTGTCCGCCGCCGTTTGCTTAGTTTCTTTGATTAAGTCAATTCCTTTGCTGGCTTTATCCATGGAGTATTGTTGTGCGTCTTTTAAGGCTTCGCCAGATTGTTTTGCAAACTCAGCGGTTTTCTTTTCGGTAGCATATGCAGCTTCCTTTGTTGTGTCAGCAACCGCTTTTCCCGTATCTTTTGCTTTCAGCGACGCATCTTCTTTAATATCTTTCGCCTTTTTACCCAATCCACTGAAAAAGTGTTCAATTTGTGCAACGCCGTCGGTGCCACTATCTTTTACGTCTTGAAAAACCGTGACAGTGGTTTCTTTAGTTGCATCTGCCGTTACCTTGGTTGTTTCCGATGCAGCTGCAAGTGTCTGACCTGTTTTATCTATCAGGCTTTTGGCACCCTCTTCAATTTTGTCAGTTGCTGCTTTTGCTCCGTCTATGATTTGCCCCTTTGTTTGTTCAAACTTCTGTGATTTATCTTGTGCATCAGTTACCAATTCGCCTGTGTCTTTTGCTAATTCCTTGGTAGTCTTTTCAACAGCATCAACGGTTTTTCTAGGTAGGTCCGATATACCTTGGACAATGCCACTCTCGGTCTTTTCCTTCGAACCACTTTCTTCTTTATCAGTGAAAATGCCTCCGATTTTAGAGAAAAATCCTCCAGATTTCTTTCTTGGTTTCTTTGGCTTTTTACGGCTTCCGGAAGCAGATTTGGTTTCGGCAAAATCCGGAACAATTTCTTGTGTTTTATCCAATCGGAATTTTATTTCAGGCGCTTCTTGCTGATCTGCTTTTATTACTTCTGTAATAAACTCTTTTGTTTGATCTTTGATCGAATCTGGAACGTGCTTTATTGTGTCATCTGTAGCGGTAATAAATGTCGGAATTTCTTTCACACCTTCCACAATATCCTTATGCTCTGTGCCATCTTTTAGGTTATCTATTGTTTCTTTACCAATATCCTGAGCACCTTTCATTTGTTCTTTAATGTCTGATTCTATTTCTCCTACTGTTATAGTACCAGCTTCCAGCATTTCCTGAAGTTTGTCAGTAATTTCCGGTTTCGTAGTGTCTGACGTGTCTTTGGCTTTAGTTGGTTTATCTTCACTCGTGCTTATTATATCTTCTGCTTTTTCCACTAAAAATTTTCCATCGGTTTTAACATCTTTTGTTTTACCACTAAGCTTATCTCCTAGTTTACCTAAAAATCGGCCAGATTTCTTTGCCGCTTTTTTACTTTCGTCTTTGGTCTCGCTTTCAGCCGCTTCTGCACTCGACATTACTTTTATTTCTGATTTTTCGGATTCTTTGAGCGACTCCTTTATAGATGTAGAAATACGATCTTTCGTGTCTGATTTAATTTTCCCAGCCTTTCCTGACGTGTCTTCAAGTTCTTTTGTAATTTTGTCAATTTCACTTTGAACAATTTGACCGATATCAGTAACTTCAACTGCAGTTTTACTAGTTTCCGCTTCCAACGCTTTAATATCTTTCGTTGCTTTTTCCTTTGCAGAATCCTTTGTAATGCTCACTGCAACAGGTTTCGTAACATCGACTGTTTGTTCAACTTGTTGCGTTATAGCTTTTTCAGCTTTTAATCCTGCATCATCTATAACATCTTTGGCCTGTTTTGTTTTGCCTCCAATTTTCTCGCCAAGCTTGCTAAAAAATCCTCCGGACTTTTTGGCGGCTTTCTTAGATTCTTTCTTCAATTCATCCTTTTCGTTTGAAGTTTTCTCTTCGATTAATTCAACAGTTGCATCCAATTCTCTTGTTAACTCAAGAACGTCTTTTGTAATTTCTTCAAACTTCTGACCTATATCATCGTCGGGTTTAGGTTTTGACACTGTGATATCAACATCCGCTAGTGATCTTTCATTACTCATAAAACCTTCCATGTCAAATTTATCTTCGGCAGTTGTTGGAAGGAAGTCACTTACAATTATCGGTTTCATGTCTTTTTCTTGGAAACTCGTTGAAATTTTTTCTATTTGTTGCGTTGTAATAGCGACTGGCTTTCCAGTACCTTCTTCAATAGCCTCTATACAAATTTCTTTGATTGTTGAATCTGTTGGAACGTTAGCCATTATGTTAGAAATTATATCGGGTGGTGAGAATGTCATTTCATTGACGCTTTTAGCTGCATCAGAAGCATCATCTTTAATCACTACAATTACCTTTTCGGTTGGTTGCATGTCTTCTTTAATTTCTTTAAGAATAGTTTCAACCTTCACTTTTCCATCATCCAAGGTTTCTTTGACTATTGTGGTAGTTGATGCCACGGCGCCTGATTCTAGATCAGATATTTTGATGACTGCTTCTTCAAATGCTACAGATTTCTTAATTTCAGCAGGTTGCTTTTCGCCTGGAATGTATGGCGCATCACTGTAACGCATAACCTCCGTACTTAAAAAGTTCTTTGTTTCATACATATCTTGCAATGCTTGTTCTGAAATAATCGGCTCTGTTTCTTCAACTTTCTCTTCATCTTTAGATCTTTTAGAGAATAATCTGAATGGACTACCGCTTTTCCTCCTTTCCCTCTTTTCTTTCAGCGTAATTTCCTTTTGGGGCTGTTGTTCCTCCGTGTGTTCATCAGATTTCTTTCCAAAAAGTCCGAAGAGAGATTTGGATTTTCCTTTTGGTTCTTGTTCTTTTTGAGTAATATCAGGTTTAGCTTCAGATGTAGAAATAGTTTGCGGTTGCTGAATTGTCTGAATTGTCTGAGGTAGAGGCTTTACGTCGTGATAATTTTTGATTTCATCGTTCAAGAAGTTGTTGGTTGAATGTACACTTTCCACAAAATCTAGAGGCGCTGGAACGTTTACAGGATGTTCTTCTTGTTTGATTATTTCAGGTTGTATAACTTTTTCTCTTTTCTCCTCGGGTTTCTTTACGTCACTTACACTTTCCGCTACTTCAGGTTTCTTTTCCTTCTTTCCGAATAATCCGAAAAATCCGGATTTTCGTGAACTATCATCTTCTATACTCTTTTGTCGAGGTTTCTTTTTGCGCTTCCTTTTATCTTTAGCATCTTCATCTTCAGAAGCAGGTGATTTTTCGCGTTCGTGTTTTACAGGTCTAACATCATTGAACCTAGAGATTTCCTGATTTAGGAAGTTGCTTGTGTCAATCATATTTTTCAAGACTTCTTGAGATAGTTCCACTTGGGGAGTAGCTTTTTCTGAAATTCTTAGGGTTTGTACTTTAGAAACATCTTCGTCGCTTGGTATTCGAGGAATACTTTTGATAATTAATTTTTTATGGGTTATTATGGGTAATTCTGAAGTAACAATTTCTCCTGTTGGTAATATTTGTTTTTGCATTTTCTCTACTTTTTCTCCCATGCTTACTGAGAATTCTCTTTTCTTTGGTTCTCCAGTTGGGGAGACTACTACCTGGAATTCACCTGTTTCATAGGTCTTAGGCTCAAGTGTTTTAGTAATTTCAGCGATGGTCATTTTTCCATCTAAGCTTACATCGGACTTGATAATTTTTTCTTCTTTCTTCGACACTTTCACATCGTCAAATTTAACAATTTCGGTTTTGAGAAAATCGGATGTATTTTGCATATCTTTTTCTACAGTTTCTGAAACAATTTTTTCGGGTTCCATAGGGACCTCAGTTACTTTCTCTTTTTTACCGAAGATACCGAAAAGTGGTTTTGAAGAATCTTCCTGTGCCTTTTCCTTTTTAGCCTTCTTCTGACTGGATTTACGTTCAGGTTTTGCTTTCTCTTCCACTAGAGAAGCTGTTTGGGATTCCAATGTGCTTGATTTTGATTTAGGGTCGTCACCTTCACTTTTCAATTTATCTTCATCAATATCCTTCTTTCCTTTCTTTCCAAATAGCTTGAAGAGTCCTGATTTCTTTGAGCCGTCGCTTTCATCTCCGGATTCGCTGCTCTCTCTTTTTCCTTTCTTCTTCTTTTTACCTTTTTTAGGTGACGTTTCTGTAGGCTCCATTTTAGCGGCTATCTCGGCAACGATCGGCTTTGGTGCTTGTGGTACTTCGTCAGAGAATTCCTTCTCAGATGCTAAGAAAGATGCAGTTTGGAATATATTGTCTTCATGTTCTTCAGAGGGTGTGCGCTTAAGCGCTTTTGGTGGCGATGCTTCTTTAGTATATTCGCTTTTTTGCATACGTTCACCTTCAGAGAGTTGTTTTTCTTCTTTTTTAGATTTCTTACCGAATAAACCGAAGAATCCTCCTCTTTTCTTCTCCTCTGATTCCTCAGAGCTTGCTCTGTCATCTTGTTTTGATTTCTTACTTTCACCCAATTTAACTTCTTCTTTAGTTAACGAGGCTAGTTTAACTTGATCCGTTATTACGGGCATGGCTTCAGGTGTAGATTTTTCTTGTAGTTTGGGTACGATTTCCTTAACATCTTCAAACCGATTGACTTCTTCTTTCAAGAATTCGATAGTTTGTGCTCTTCTGAGTTTACCATCTTCTTTTTCTGGTTCAGTATTGACTGAGGCAGAATCAACTTTGTGAACTGGTTCTTCTGATAGTTCTTTTTGTATAATTGGTCTGACATCTTCAAATCGAGCAATTTCATCTATTAAGAATTGCTCGCAATTTTTGATAGCCAAACATGCTTCTTCGGATGCCTGTTCATCTTGTACTTTTTCATCTTTCTTGGATTTTTTAGCAAATAAACCAAAGAAGCCGGTCTTCTTTTTATCTTCTGATTCTTCAGAACTTGCTCTTTCTTCTCGCTTGAGCTTCTTTTTCTCATCCAATATTACGTGTTCCTTTGCTATCTTTTCTTCTTTGACGTTGTCGGTTTCATCCAGAATTTTCTTAATTTCTATATCCGATAGGTCGCCTTGTAGTACTATTCTTTCCTTGATTACATGTGTGGCTTTAGGTGTGGATTTTTCAGGTGATTTAGGTAGGATTTCTTTCATATCATCAAAACGGTCTATTTCTTCTTTTAAAAACTCAGCGGTTTGTGTCCTTCTTAGTTTAGGATCTTCGTCTTGTTGAGTCTCAGTTTTAAATGGTTTGGTTTCCATTTTTTTGACTTCTTCTTTTACTTCCTTTTTAATAATTGGCATTACATCTTCAAAGCAAACGACCTCATTCGCTAGAAATTGGTCGCAGTTTTCGATAGATTTACGTGCTTCCTCAGACGCTTGCTCGTCTAACAGCTTTTCGTCCTTCTTAGATTTTTTACTAAATAAACCAAAGAATCCTCCTTTCTTCTTCTCTTCTGGCTCTTCGGAGATGGCCTTTTCTTCCCGTTTCGGTTTTTTCTTTTCTTCTAATTTTACCTGTTCTTTAACTATTAGATCTTCTTTTACCTGACCTGTTTCATCAAAAATTTTTCGAAGCTCTTCATCTGGTAAGCTGCTTTCTACTGTTATTCTTTCTTTGATTACATGTGTAGCTTTGGGTGTCGATCTTTCCGGTGATTTTGGCGGAATTTGCTTGACATCGTTAAACCGATCAAGTTCTTCTTTTAAAAAGTCAGCGGATTGGGCTCTTTTTAGTTTAGCATCTTCGTCTTCTTCTGGCATTGATTTTGATGGTTTAGATTCCATTTTTGGGATTTCCTTTTTAATAATCGGCATTACATCTTCAAAGCGAGCAACTTCATTTGCTAGAAATTGATCACAATTGTCAATAGCTAAACGCGCTTCTTCAGAAGCTTTTTCATCCGTTACTGTTTCATCCTTCTTAGATTTTTTCCCGAATAGACCAAAGAATCCTCCGCCTTTCTTTTTATCATCTGGTTCCTCTGAGCTTGCCTTTTCGTCTCGTTTTGGTTTCTTCTTTTCTTTCACTTTTACTTGTTCCTTAACGATGACATCTTCCTTCACTTGATCTGTTTCATCCAGGATTTTTCGAAGTTCTTCATCTGGTAGGTCGCCCTGTATTACTATTCTTTCTCTGATCACATGTGTAGCTTTGGGTGTCGATTTTTCCGGTGATCTTGGTGGAATTTGCTTGACATCGTTAAACCGATCAAGTTCTTCTTTTAAAAAATCAGCGGTTTGGGCTAGTTTTAGTTTAGCACCTTCGTCTTCTTCTGGTTTTGATTTTGATGGCTTGGATTCCATTTTTGGGATTTTTTCTTCTACTTCCTTTTCGATAATCGGCATCACATCTTCAAAGCGAGCGACTTCATTTGCTAGAAATTGATCACAATTGTCAATAGCTAAACGCGCTTCTTCAGAAGCTTTTTCATCTGTTACTGTTTCATCCTTCTTAGATTTCTTTCCAAATAATCCAAAGAAACCTCCGCCTTTCTTTTTATCCTCTGGCTCTTCCGAGCTTGCCTTTTCGTCTCGTTTTGGTTTCTTCTTTTCTTTCAGTTTTACTTGTTCCTTGACGATTACATCTTCCTTCACTTGATCAGCTTCATCCAAGATTCTTCGGATTTCTTCATCTGATAAGTTGCCTTGTATTACTATTTTTTCTTTGATGACATGTGTGGCCTTGGGTGTCGATCGTTCTGGTGATTTAGGTGGAATTTCTTTGACATCGTTAAACCGATCGACTTCCTCCTTTAAAAAGTCAGCTGTTTGGGCTTTTTTCAATTTATTTTCATCTTGTTCCGGTTTAGTTTCAGTTTTTTGAATGGTTTTCTTTTTAATTTCTTCCTTGATAACAGGCATTACATCTTCAAAACGGACAACTTCATTCACTAGAAATTGATTGCAGTTTTCTATACTTTTGCGTACTTCTTCAGATTCTTGTTTATCTGGCAACGCTTCGTCTTGCTTTGGTTTTTTACCGAATATACCAAAGAATCCTCCCTTGTTTTTCTCTTCTGGTTCTTCAGAGCTTTCTTTTTCATCTCGTGTCGGCTTCTTCTTTTCATCCAATATAACTTGTTCTTTAACTATTATATCTTCTTTTACCTGATCTGTTTCATCCAAGATTTTTCGAATTTCTTCCTCTGGCAAGTCGCTTTGTACTACTATTCTTTCTTTAATTACATGGGTCGCTCTAGGTGTAGTCTTTTCAGGTGATTTAAACAAGATCTCTTTAACATCGTCAAAGCGGTCAAGTTCCTCTTTTAAAAACTCAGCGGTTTGGGCTCTCTTCAGCTTAGCATTTTCGTCTTGTTCCGGCTTAGATTTGAGTGGCTTAGAATCGGTTTCCTGGATTTTTTCTTTTACTTCTTTTCTTACCGGCATTACATCTTGAAATCGGGCGACTTCATTCGCTAGAAATTGATTACAATTGTCGATGGCTAAACGCGCTTCCTCAGAATCTTGTTCATCCGCTACTTTTTCATCCTTCTTAGATTTCTTCCCGAATAAACCAAAGAAGCCTCCGCCCTTCTTCTTATCATCTGGTTCCTCGGAGCTTGCTTTTTCGTCTCGTTTTGGTTTCTTCTTTTCTTTGAGTTTTACTTGTTCCTTGACGATTACATCTTCCTTCACTTGATCTGCTTCATCTAAGATTTTTCGAATTTCTTCATCCGGTAAGTCGCCTTGTATTACTATTCTTTCTTTGATTACATGAGTTGCTTTAGGTGTGGATTTTTCGGGTGATTTTGATAGGATTTCCTTAACATCGTCAAATCGATCGACTTCCTCTTTTAAGAAATCCGCGGTTTGTACTTTTCTCAATACGGCTTCCTCATCTTTTTCTGGTTTAATTTTGAGCGGTATGGATTCAGTTTTTTGCTCGGGCTCTTTTGCTTCTGTCCTGATAACTGGCATTACGTCCTCAAAGCGAGCGACTTCATTCTCCAGAAATTGGTCACAATTTTCAATTGTTTTACGCATTTCTTTAGATGCTTGTTCATCTATTACTTTTTCATCTTTCTTAGTTTTTTTACCAAATAAGCCAAAGAATCCTCCTTTCTTCTTATCCTCTGGCTCTTCGGAACTTTCCTTTTCGTCACGTTTAGGTTTCTTTTTCTTATCCAGTTTTGCTTGTTCCTTAACTATAATATCCTCTTTCACTGGTTTGCTTTCTTGCGATGTTTTCGGAATAGATTTATCAGGTAGTATAGGAAACATTTCTTTAACATCATGAAACCGTTTGATTTCCTCTTTTAGAAAATCAGAGGTTTGGGCCTTCTTTAGCTCAGCATTCTCATCTTGGTCTACGTGTTCTACCTTCACTTTAGGTTCCTTAATTTTAATGGTAGATTGGTCCATTGCTTCTGTTACAATAATTGGCTTGACATCGTCAAACTTAGAAACTTCGGTTACCAAAAATTGGTCGGTGTTTTCAATAACCCTTTGAGCCTCTTCTGTCGCATGCTGATCGGGCACTGCTTCATCTTTTTTCGTCTTCTTACTAAACAAACCAAAGAATCCTGCTTTCTTTTTATCCTCTGGCTCTTCAGAGCTTGCCTTTTCGTCTCGTTTGGGCTTTTTCTTTTCATCTAATTTCACCTGTTTCTTAACTATTGCATCTTCTTTCACCTGATCAGTTTCGTCAAGAATTTTTCTAATTTCCTCATCTGGTAAGTCACCGTGTATAACTATTCTTTCTTTAATTACATGAGTGGCTTTAGGAGTAGACTTTTCAGGCGATTTGGGCAAAATTTCTTTAACATCATTAAACCGATCAACTTCCTCTTTTAAGAAATCGGCGGTTTGCGCTCTATTAAGTTTGGCATTCTCATCTTCTATTTGAGATGTTGTTTGCTTAGAATCAACTCCTTCGATAGGCTTTTCCAAAACTTCCTTTTTAATAACTGGCATTACGTCTTCAAAGCGAGCAATTTCATTCGCTAGAAAGTCGTTACAGTTTTCGATATTTACGCGTTCTTCTTTAGGTGTTTGTTCATCACAGATTTTGTCATCTTTTTTGGATTTTCTTCCAAATAAACCAAAGAACCCTCCACTTTTCTTTTCTTCTGGCTCTTCTGAGCTTGCTTTCTCGTCTAGTTTGGGCTTTTTCTTTTGATCTAATATTACTTGTTCTTTAACAATTACATCTTCTTTCACTTCAGTGTCGTATGGTGAACCTACGCTTTCTGTAGGAATTTTTTCTACGTCTTTCTTAACTATAGGTCTTACATCTTCAAAACGGGCAATTTCATCAGTTAAGAATTTGTCGCAGTTATCAATAACTTTACGCGCTTCTTCTGTAGTCTCTTCGTCAGAAAGTACTTCATCTTTCTTAGATTTTTTGCCGAAAAGGCCAAAGAAACCTTTCTTTTCAACTTCGGATTCTTCAATAATTGCCTGTTCTTCCTTCGGTTTCTTTTTCTTGTTTAGCGTTACTTGCTCTTTAACAGCTACAGCTTCTTTTATTTGATCGCTTTCATCTAGAATTCTTTTGATTTCTTCATCCGGCAAATCTCCTTGTACGATAATTGTTTCCTTGATAATATGCGTTGGTTTTGGTGTAGGTTCTTTAGGTTTCCTTTCGAACGAAACAGTTTTAGCGGCTGATTTTGGCAAAATTTGTTTAACATCATCGAATCTTTCGACTTCACCCTTCAGGAAGTCATCAGTTTGCGACATTTTCAACTTAGCAACTTCCGTTTCCTTCGATTTCTGTTCGTCTTTCTTGGATATTTTCCCAAATAATCCAAAGAAAACGCCTTTTCTATCCTCCTCTTCATCTTCTTCTGAAGGCTTTTTGGAGATTTTCTGCGGCTTACCTTTGTCGTCTAAGGTTACGTGGTCTTTTATTATAGGTTCTTCTTTTATTTGATCACTTTGATCTAAAATCTTTTGTAATTCTTCATCTGTCACATCACCTCTTACAATTATGGTTTCTTTGATAACGTGTGTAGCTTTAGGGGTTAACTCTCCGGGTGCTTTGCTAATTATTTGTTTAACATCATCGAACCTTTCTACCTCTTCTTTCAGGAAATCGTTAGTTTGTACTATTTTAGTTTTAGCCGCTTCAGCAACGTCAGCCTGTTGTGTTTGAGCCTTTGGTGATTCTAACACTGTTTTAAACATTACTGGACGCACATCTTCAAACACAGCTACTTCTTTGCATAAGAATTCATTAGTGGCGGTAAGATTTTTATGTACTTCTTCAGATAATTCTTGTTTTTCAACTGGTTTGTCCTCTTTATCCTCTTTCTTAGACTTCTTGCCGAATAATCCCAAGAAACCTCCTTTCTTCTGCGATTCAGATTCTTCACTTTCAGGTTTGTCCTTTTTAGATTTCTTTTTCTCAAGCGTGCCAACCTTTTCTTTCTTAACCTCTTCTTTAGGAAGTCTTGGTGGAGTTGCTTCCTTAGAGGACTTCTCCGGCGATTCGGCTTTTTTAACAGTCTTCAGCTTATCCACTTCATCTTCTAAAGCAGCGCTTGTTTTAGGTGTCTCTACGGAAAGCTTTTCAATTATTTGGGTTTCATCAAATGGAATTGACTTTACAATAAGAACCTTTTCGAATTTTTCTTCAATTGTTGGAGTTACCGGTTTAACATCATCAAACTGTGTTATTTCGCGAGTTAAAAATTCATTCGAAGTTTCCATACCTTTTATTGCTTCTTCAGATAATTTAATCTCTTTTGAAACCTCATCTTTCGTTTTCACTTTTTCATCTTTTTTACCTTTCTTGCCGAAAATATCGAAAAATCCTTTCTTTTCCTTTTCAATGCTTTCTTGAAATTCGAGTTCCGTTTTGTCTTTCTTTTCTTTTATCTTATCAACTTCAGTTATTGCTTGATCTTTTTCTGGTTTTTGAACCTCAACCTTTGCTATTGGTTTTACAATACTGACTTTTTCGAATGTTTCTTCAATCGGCTTAATTATAGGTCTAACGTCTTCAAAATTTGAGACTTCATTAGTTAAGAAATTTGTAGAATCTACCATGAATTGTTTTAGTTCCTCATCTTTAGGCAACATCTCTTCGTCTTCCTTTTTATCTTTTCCGTCATCTTTTTTGGGTTTCTTACCAAACAAACCAAAGAATCCTCCTTTTTTCTTATCTAATTCTTGCGGAATTTCCTTGACCGGTGTTTCCCTCTTATCTTCACCACTTTCCTTAATGATTAATGGTTCTCGCGGTATAGGTTTAACATCGTCAAAGTGGTTGATTTCATCCTGTAAGAAACTTGCATTTTCAGCCAAAGCTTGAATTAGTTGATCATTTACTTGCTGCTTAGGTACTTTCTCTATAGTCTGCTCTTGCCTAACTGGTTTTCCATCAACAGATTTCACTATTGTCTCTTTAATTATGGTTTTTTCTTCTACGGGCGGTACTAATGTCTCGTCTACGATTTTTGTTTGTTTCTCTGTGGAAGGTACTTCAATTATAGAGCGAGTGGTGACTGTTTCTCGTATTATTTGTGTGGCAGAGGTTAATACTTCCTCTTTCGAATTAGGATCGATTTTACCAACTTCTTTTATAATTGTACGTTCAATCTTTGTATCTTTACTGATCGGTTCTTCTGGCTTATCTTTTCTTGTTACTTGCTCTTTTATAATGAGTGGTTCGTGTATTGCAGAACCATTGGCACAACCATTAATTGGTCTCACATCATCGAATTGTTCAACCTCTTTGACTAAGAAGTTGCTTGTATCTGTAATTTGTTTAACAGTTTCATCGGACATTTTGGGAACTTCTGGAGGTTTGGGCGATCTTTCCTTGGATTTATCTTTCTTGTGCTTCTTTCCGAATAAGCCGAAAAGACCACTCTTTCTTCCTTCGCTTTCATCCTCTGAGACACTGGATTCTCGTTTCTCTGGGCGATGTTTCTGTCTTTTTGTTTTAACAGGCGTCTTTTCTCTTTCCTGTGTCGAAACTTCAGCTTCTGGCTTGTCCAGTGTAGATTTAATTTGTGCTGTTTCTTTTATAGCAACTTCAGGTTTACTTCCTTCTGTAGGAACTACTATCAGTTCTGTGCTGGGTTTTGGTGAAACTACTTTAACATCCTCGAAGTATTTGACTTCGTTTAACAGAAACTGGCTGGTATCGTTCATATCTTTGATGACAGCTTCGGAAATTTGTATTGCTTTCGGGGGTTCTTCCTTGATGTCTTTTTTGCCTTTCTTGCCGAAAAGACCAAATAAACCACTTTTTTTATGTTCACTTTCATCTTCTGAGTCGCTTAATACTTTTTCCTTTTTAAGTTTCTTTTTCTCTCTTAGTTTGGGCTCTGGCGGAATGTCTACTTTTTCTATTGGCGCAACTTGAAGCTCTTTTACTTCGCTTTTCACTTTCTTTTCCGGGGATTTCTCGCGAGCGGTATCCGCTGCAAAGGTTACAGCAACTTCAGGTTCTCTCTCAAATATCTCCTTGTCCTCTTTATATTCATCTTCTTTTTTGCTCTTCTTCCCGAAGATACCAAAGAAGCCACCTTTTTTCTGGTCCGCTCCATCGTCATCAGATAAACTATCTGCTTTAATTGTGCGTTCTTTTGATGGTTCTCTATCTTGTTTTTCGATAATTTCTTTTTGGGAGTCCTTCTCGTTATCCGACTCGTCAACTTCTTTTGAGGATTTTTTCCCTAAAAATCCAAAGAGTTTTCCGTGCCGTTTACTCGATCTTGTAAGTGTATGTTCTTTTTCTTTGATTTCCACTGGCTTGTAGATGTTGTGCTTATCGTCTGCCCAGCCAGCAAAGTTGATTTCACTCTGAATTAAGTTAGCGGTTTGGATTTTGATGTCGGGGATTGGTTCGTCATCGAACAGTATCAATTTTGTGGGTAATTGGGTATTGATTGGTTCTCCAATATCCTCATAAATATGCTCCTTCCTTCTCTGAGGCCGTACAGGGGGTCCGATAGCAGGTGTCGTTTGTTGAATTTCGATTTTACTTTCGTCTACATCTACTTTGATGTAATCTTTTGCCTTGGGTTCTTTCATTGGGGTAACGATAACGCGAAACTCTCCAGCATCGTATATCTTAGGCTCAATAGTCTTCTTTAATTTTTCCTTGATAATAATTTTCTTTCCTCCGGGACTCTTCTCAACTATTTCTTGAGCTTTTGTTTCACTAGTCGTTATTATGTCAGTGACTAGATCAGTCGCTGCCGATTTGACATGTTCTGGTATGTCGTTCATCGCATCAAGATCTGTTGTTTCGATCGGTTCGATATCATGCATTTCGGAGATACCGTTCATATGCTCCGTTGGAGATGCTTCTACGTATGGAATATCAGCGAAATCGGGATGCTCATCGGTTATTGGCGGTGGCGTTGGTAGTTTTGGTTTTCTTGGAGGACGTTCTGGTGGTTCTAGAGGCGGTTTCTCATGCGGCAGTTTAGGTTTCTTCTTTTTATCCTTTCGTTTCTCCTTCTTCTTCTCCTTCTTTTGCGATTTTTCCGATTCAGAATCAGAACGATCTTGTGACTTACCTACGATACTTTTGAGGGTACCGAAGAAACCTTTTTTGGCTTTCTTCTCGTCACTGCGACTCGTATCCTCTCTGCTAGAATCTCTGCTTAAAGTTTTTGTTTTTTCGTCCGATTTAGATTTAGTTAAACGCGATTCGCGATCTGCACGTAATTCGTTATCCGGTTCGCGACGCGACTCAATATCTATAAAAGCGTTAGTTTGTTGCGCTAAATTGTTAAGATCGTTGTCGTTCGCTAAGGCTCTCTCTAATTTTGGCGAGTCTAGCGATAATTCTTCGGAACTAGCTAAATGTTTTGTAGTAGTCGAGGTCGGTATTCCTGTAAGAACATGCGTTTCCAACAAGCAATCCTAAACTACCAAACCACTACCTTAAAACTCTTCTAAAGAAATATCCTTACTGCAACTCTGTGTAATCATAGCTTCGGTTAATGCATTTGTTTCGTGGGCTATCGAAAAGTGCCTCTTTTGTTTTTATTATTATTTAAATGATAAAAAAAATAGGAGAATGATATTAGTCAAAAGGGTAAACACGAAAAACTAGCTACAAAATCAAAAAAACCCATGCGTATGAGTTTAGCACGGAAAAATTTAAAACACTTTACCTTTGGTGCCGTAGTTTTCAGGCAACCAATCGCAGTATGCTTTCGGAATTTCGGAAGGATGTTTGAAGGTATCTACAGATGGACTGGATGACTTAGGAGAATTATAACAAGGAAAGAAAGGAGCGTTAGCAAAGAGATCAATACCTTTGCCAGTCTCTCGAGGAGAGTAATCGTTTTGGCAACTGCTCGAATGTAATGGAAAGTTTGAGCTTGGTGTAGCTACCAATTCATTTCTGTTCTTCATTGATTCTTTCATATTAGCATCGGTAGTCCGAATAAAAACTCTTGGTAATGTAAAAACAGGAGTTTCCATGAAAACAGGCGATCGAATATCAAAACACGATCCTGAATATTTTTTATTGAAAGGCTCTTTTTTACTCAACCTCGTCGGCAAAGTTTTTGATTTCTTAGAAAAATCCACTTGCTCGTTTCGTTGAGGTACATCAACGAACTCCCTTACAGATCTAATTTCTATAGCTTCCTTTCCATGTTCTACTGTTTTTACTAGCAGTTTCACCTCAGCTTTAATTATCTTGTCTTTGGGCGATGGAAATATCTTCTCTAGACTGTAATCACTAGAGTCACTATCAGTTTGTTCAAAAGAGCTATGTTTACTACCTTTCTGTGGGCTAAAGTAATTGGTCGGGATTGGCTCATAATTCTTAAACGGGCTGTAGTTTCTAGTAGATACGCTCCTGTTAGATACAGATCCAATCAAGCTTATATTCTCCTCGTCTTCTTCAGGAACTATACTCAAATTTCTGTATGTTCCTTCGTACCAAATATCGTTTAAATACGGATTCGGAGTTTCGAAATCACACGAAAAGAACTTTGATGTTGGAGTATGACTATCTATTGGCTCGTAATCTTGCGTATTATTTTGATCTTCCCAACTATCCGAAGACGTTGATTCACTATCTTTGATGCTTTCCTCGCTGGAAGCTTTACGTGCCTCAAGGTTACTAAATTGCACCGTTTCTAAAAAGTCGTCTTTCGCTATATTTTGCAAAAGCATTTCAGCTTCATCGCTTTCCACTTCCATAAGAAGTCGCGTAACTGAATCTTGTATTTCATCGAGAATTGCAGGTGGTGTCTTTACTTCTGGATCGTCCCTGAAATCTATTAAATCATACTCGACATCTTTTGGCTGTTCTGGCACTTGTTGGGAATCTCCAAAGCTTACGAGCTCATAAATATCGTCTTTATTGGCGGTCGTGTCCGATATTTTAATTTCATGAGTTGTTTCGTATCTTTTAGGTACTCGAATTGATTTTTTAATGGGAATTTCTATAATAGCATCTGTGGATGGTACCAATTCTAAAGTGTTTATGCACTGTTCTTCCTGATCGAGAACATCTAAATCCAAAGAGAATAGTCTCTCCTGCTGCTCTACTTCGCAGAGCATCTTCTCTAGCATTGCATCGATCTGGGTGTAGG
Organism: Oryctes borbonicus; assembly: GCA_902654985.2. Taxonomy (NCBI): domain Eukaryota; kingdom Metazoa; phylum Arthropoda; class Insecta; order Coleoptera; family Scarabaeidae; genus Oryctes; species Oryctes borbonicus. Next base: position 4,373,753 of record LR736865.1, read on the forward strand.
AGGTGGTTTTATGGATGATATTGGTATGATAGGGATCGGATTGGTTTGGTCGCGCCAACAAAACGCTTTCATATGTTAGGCAGCCCTTTTCCAAACTTTTTGGATCTGTTGAAAAGAGAAACTACTAATTGCATTAACCTTTTCTCAACAAATTTGTAGTAAGAATATTTATTTGTAGATTTAGTTTTGAAACCAAGAAATATCTCAAGTTTCTTAATTTTTAATCTTTTCATTTTACCATCTTTTGAATTGCAAAGATTTACTAATCACAATTTAATAGAGGTGCGTGTGTTTCATGATAGTGAATGAGAGAAATAAAAAATGAACGAACGAATTAGAGTGTCGAGGGGTACTCAACTGTTATAAACCAGAAATTGTTACCAAGCGAAAGCACTATAGCTCCAAGCGTTTGTAAATACGAGTGGGATTTCACAAATAAGAATAAAAAAGCTTAGTGCTTAATAACAGTAATAGTAATTAATTTGCTAACGACAGAGAAAAATTTTAATCTCTCGTTTAGTTACACTTTTATCAATTAAAGACAAATTAGTAGTAAGTAGTAAATGCATCTAGTTGGCATCTAGATCTTTTCCTGGATAATCAATAATCAAAATAGACATCAGACAACACAGTTACGACACGATCTAATCGAGGTGCTTCATGCTTGCATGCGTGTGCTAGGGCTGAAATAAAAGGTTTGAAAATCGGTGGGATGCGGATGATTGTTGTGTTCGTAAAATTAACGCATGCAATCCGCCCGCCTTTACTTGCTGCATTTGTTAAACAGTGTTAGCAAACATTTAGCATTCTCTGGATTTATAACTCGAAACTGAGAGAACAGAACAAACGTCCGATAAATTAATTGATGTATGAAATAAGTAGAAATCATGTTAAAAACATAAGAAACATAATCCGAAAGATAAACGTAAAAGAGTAGAATTAAAACGAATCGCAAAGAAATGTGGAGATAGTTTTAATAAAATGAAATGTAAAGATGAGTATGCTCCTAGCAAGAAGTGAGAATCGTAAAAATATACCTGCTTCTTTTGATGGATTTTTCTGTTTGTGTTTTTGCTATGTACCTAGATTGAAATGTAGCTTACCAAATTATAAATGACGTTAAAAAATGAAATAATGATAAAAGTGAAAATAAAATAAAACTTAATTAAGCAATTCTCATATCTTTGAAGCAAGAATTAAATTCATTTTAAGGCTCGGAATATCAGCATAAAATGGTACCAACGTCCAAGAGAATCATTAGCTTTACATAGAAGGAGCTACATTAACAAAAGTCCAAATTCCTTCATATGAAGCGAAATTTGAATTTGAAATTTTACAGCGAAAAATATTCATATCTCGAGTTTTTTGCAAAAATCAGAGGGAAAGACACACTCTTAGATATTTCAAATATTCAACAGTAAGTTGTCAGTTTGGAAGCACTCCATCTTTTGCATATTTTAACAGTTTGGTTTCATAGTTCACAGGGAATTGAGTTTTTAAACAGGATGAGAAAGAGAGACAACCAAATAGGGAAAGAATTGCAATTTTACGAGGTTAATTGAATAAGATACTTTTGTTTTTTTGGAAAGAATGCACGGCTAACTAGATATTTCGAAAAAGCTGTTTTTTCTTTTGTCATTTCGTTTAGTGCCTATGGCTTTGTTACAATTGACTTAAGAAAAAAAAACGCGTAAAGGCGAAAGTTTAATACATAACAATAATAAAACCGTACTTTTTATTTAGGTTATTAGGTTTTAAGGTACGACCAAGGATTTGCATTTTTTTTTAATGGAAACCATAGTCGGCCATGATTTAATAAAAAATGCATTTTTTCAATGATTCCAACGAACACTTGACACAGTTATTTACATTTTTCCTTCTAATTTCCGAGAACTTGGTATTTCTACTTTCGCAAAACCTAAAAATTTTGCCATTTAACAATGGAATAATAAATTAATTGAAGCAGCGGAATTTCTTGGATAATAAAATAGACGTTCTGTTGGTTATTTTAAGTTTGCAAATAGATAGCAAACAACTCAAAAGCATCGGCACACACTTGATTAATTCGGGAGAGTTATTTCAAGGATCGAAGGGAATTTCGTTCGGTTTTCGGTTGAAAATGAGGATCGACGTATCCTCGAAACAGCTGTCTCGGATTAATTAATTAAACCTGTGTGGTGCGAAGTGGGCCGATTCTTTTGTGTTGTTTGCCATACTACCCCATAGTCTTTGCTATAATTATTGCTCATAGATAATACAAAGAAGTGAAAGTCTTCAAAGACATGAGAATTCTAAATTATACTATTCATACTTATGGAGAGTGTGGAACTGACTCTGAAGATTATAGGGAGCAGTAGACAAACTGATTCTAATCTTTTTTGTAAACTTTTCCAGAGATAGGTAGCTATGTTACCTAATGTCAACTATGTGTGTATATATACAAAAAACACTTCTATATCACAATTTATTCATGCAAAACTATACGACTAAACTTCTTAAAATAAGAGGGGACAATTTGAAGAACTGCTTTCTAGAGAGATTTTACTTCACTTTTACAATTTTTAGAGAAACTGTATGTTTGGTAAACTTAAGTTGCGCATCATATACAACTTGGTAAAGCTACTTTTTGCTGGTAACGAAGTGTAATTTCCGAGATTCAAGGAGAAAGTGTCAAAAAAATCCTACCTTGCATTGCTGCGCCCTGCTTGGCTACTGCCACTGCTGGCTTGTCCTTGGACTCTGCGTCTGGGGCACTCCATCCTGTAATGGACCCAAATAGAATAGTAAAAATATTTCACAACAGTAAGATAACTAAGTACTACGTATGTGGTGCATTGCTACACGCTGTATATTACCTTCACCAAACAATTTGACCACGGCTAAAACTACTACAGCATCCAAATAAGCGCTTGCTAAAAAATTATAAAATAAAAAAGCTAACTGATCGCACAAATTACCTGTATTTATTAGATCTTGTCTAAGAAAAGTACTACCCCTGTTATTAACGTTAAACTTTGTCCTTATACTCATGATTTTCTTCTGGTGATCGCCCTTCTGGTATCTTTCGCGGGATTCTTGGCTAGTACTGAATGATTCGAATTTAGTTACCAATCTGGCGATACTATCTGGTAGTTTTTTATTGGAGTGTCTGCCGAAGAATCGTTTCGGTTTTTCTAAATCTCCACTGTCAGATGAACCAAAATGGTAAACAGAGGTCTCAATGCAAGGCATTGTAACGGTATAGCAATAATTTACATAGAACATACTTAATGAATTTAATTTGATTGGTTCGTAGTCGACGTTAAAATTCGTAGCAAAAGACGTTCTAGCGGTTACTGTTTGAGAGCAGGAAGGCTTTGGGATATTCATGTTACTTTGGCAATGGCTAGCATACGATTTTGCAACTACTTTCGATTTACCTTCGCCGAAGTAAGGGATATCATATGTAAAAGGGAAGTCCATATTAGTTACGTTTTGGGAATAACTTCCACCTCTCAAATACGTTATTTCTTCTGATACTTCTAGTTCGCCTTTTTCTTGAAAATCATCCTGTTTTTTAAAGCCTTTTTTCGGGGAGGAATTGTCGGAATGTGATTCCTCAGTGTTAGAAGCAGCAAGGTCATCGCTGTCACTTAAAACCTCGTCGCGGTGACCATTCGTAATCCTTACTTTATTTTTCTGAAAATGTGGTTTAGCCCCGCGGATCATTTCTTTATTGCCATTATTTGCACTCTTTAAACTTGATTTAGGCAGAGGTTTACCGCTATCACTGAAGTAGACGTCTTCAACGTCAGTTAGCTCGGATTTATCATTCTTGTGTACAGTCAGGGTAATCAACTTTGGTTTACTACCAGCTTCCGTATTTAACGTAATCTCCTCTGTGTCAGTGGTGTTGTCTACCTTTTCTGCAGGAATATGTAAAAATTTCGCTAATTTTGAATTGTTAACGAACTCACGTTCTTCAATTGTTTCGTTATCAATTTCATCTAAAATAGGCGACTTAACGACTACAATGTCTTTGTTATCATCGCTGCTATTTGCATCAGATATGTTTTCGGTATCTGTTACTTGTTCAGGCGTCGTATTTAGTCCAAGTGGATATTCTTCATCTAGCGGTGTCGCGATTACAGTCGGAGTAGTAGCGTCGCTCTCTTTAACAAATATCAACTCTCTTTTGGCACTTGGGAGCTTTATTAACGACAAATTTTCTAAGTAATCGTTCGTATCTAAGACTACTTCTTCCTCGGTTGCATTTCCAGATTTAATATCTTGAATTTTGTGTGTCTCCTGAGGTATATTTTCCTCATCAGAAGAAAACACGCTTTCAATGTCGGTTAGGCAACTCTCATCAGTTTTAGGAACGTGCAACAATTGCTTTACACTCGATCTACGCCTTTCTGGAATTTTTATGTGCTTATATTTAATACTATTATCACCATCCTTATCAGATTCGTCATCTGATACTATCTCAGCAGAGCTGCTACAGATCGCTTTACCTTTTCTATGCTTGTATAAATGTTTCTCTTTAGTTGGACCGTAAAAATGTTGCATCTTTTCGATTTCTCTGTTTATAGCACTGCTGTCATAAGAATATTCCGGTGCAATGTTCGAATCTGTGTCGAATTCTTCTACATCGGTAGTGCCTTCATTCTTTTCGTAATTGCCTTTATTGGAAGTTTGATGACTGTGGCTTGATCTTTCATAGCTCTCAATATTAAGACGGCTGGTATCAATTTGATTATCAGAGCGCGATTTATTTCTGGAACGTCGTTTTTTAATTTTCTTTATTTTCTTGATGACTTGCTCGTCATTTTCTACGTCCGATTCTAACATTTCAACATCTGTAACATTAGAAAGATACAACAACGACACGCTTAGCCGATTTCCTAAATTTTGAACGCTTTTGTTTTGTTTATTACTGGACTCAGTATCTGATAAGCATTGTGACGGTGTAGCGCAAGGTGATGGTGTTGCTACTAAGCTGTATTTAACGGTATCTTTTGTTTTCGTCGAGTCTACGCATTCAAATATTTCCGAATTGACTTCAATATCGGGAACATCTGAATTACTATCGCTTTCGCTAATAGACCAATTTTCAGTGTCAGTAGCAACGCCTTCATCTCGGAAGTCGAGGGATGGTCGCTCGGTCTGCGGTGTTAAGCTTTTTTGTGTCGATAACTTCGAATTGGTGTTATCAATTTTATCGCTGATTTTACATATTTCTTCCAAAATTCCCATGTCTAAATTCAAAGTAGGGTGAACAATTCTGCTTCTATGTTGTATAATTGCAGGACGTTCGTCCAAATCGGAACCTTCAAAATCTTCTACATCAGTGTTACCCCCTGCATCATCCTTTCGTTTTGCCATTATCTTTGGTTTTGGTTTATTTAGTTGATTATTGGCTTCCTCTAGATCCTCCACATCTGTGAGGGCTTCCGCCATGTCTAAGGTACGATCGGCATCGCTTTCTTCATCATCCGATACAACGTTGATTATCGGAATAGTGTCAGACATGTTTAATTGGAGATTACTCTAAATGTTTCGCGAGTAGAATATATTATCGGGTTGGGCTCCTGTCCGACAAACAGAAAAGAATAACGAAATAAATAAAACAATGGCATGACAATAACAAAAAAAGTTACCATGTACCAAAACTCGGGTAAGATGTTTGCAACTTACCTTCTAAAATCTACAAAACATATCGTTTCAAATAATTACAACTACGATTTTACTGGGAATGCTAATTTGGGTATGTGTCATGAAAAGCCGTTGCCTAGCTAGAATGCAACTCTTTAACGTATACCTCTTTTGTTACTGTGTAAGCCATGCTGTGGGTTGATACATCAGTAGTTTCAGGCAACACAGAAATCGTGGTACCTGTCCTAAACGGATCGGTAGGTTGTTCCTTTTGTTCGCTTACTCGTGCCGATACAGGTGAATCGCGTATTTCTTCGAACTGCGAAAGTAATCTCCTGGGTAAGTCAATGAGTGCTTCCTCTTTACCTTCAAGAGTAAATCCTTTTTTAACTTCTTCAATATCTTCGGTACCTTGGTCTTCCGGAATTAGGGCACAAGTGATTAAATCTGAAACTCTATGCTTCATTTCGTGAATGGAATCTAACGATCTACGTTTCGGGGATGATGGAGAGGAACTTTTTAACTTGCCATTAGCCTCGGAACTAATATCGTGGTCCGATGGAGAACTGGGCAACGCGACGGATTCGGACAGGCTTGAATCGGTTGTATCGATCATTGAAAATTCAGCTTCACGGATACCCGAAGCTACCTTCTTTAGATTGTCGTATGGTTGTTTATAAATAACCTCTATCGATCCTGCGTGATCGTGACTTCTCGTGAATACTTCAGAAGTTAGCACTTTTGTACCGCCATTTGCGGAACGCACTCTTACAGGACTTCCTGGCAAGGACGAAGAACTAGGCGTTCTTTCAACCTGTCCTTGAATCTTTTCTTGATGTGTTGACGGAGTTACAGATCGACTAAGACTGGCTTCGGTGTCTTGGACGGGTTTTTCTATTTCAGACGGCTTTACGGACGGTTTACTGGATAACCTATCACTAATTGAAATCTTTCGTATATGTTCTTCAACAGGCATGGCGCGTTTTAATTTAGTTGGAGATGCAGATGGCTTTGGGCTTTCTATTTTCTGCACCATATCAATCTGGTGGGTTTTCACAACAGCCGCTGGTACATCGCTGTATAATTTTTCTGGTGTAGTCTTGGTATCTTTAGGTTTTTCCAATGACGTGAATGATTTTTCTTTAGTTTTCTTTGCGGTGCTTTCTTTTGTAGCACGGACATCTTTTCGGAATTCTGTAACCCTTCTCGTATCCTTTTGCGTTTCAACAGTACTTTTATAAGTTTCTTTGCTTCTCGTTTTAGTTTTAGTAATTTCGGTTCTATATGACTTCTTTTCTGCAGCCGCTTTTACATCGTGTTCATCGACAGAACTAGGAATAGTTTTTGGAGATTTGGGTGTTTGTTTACTTTTCTCCATGGCGTTTTCACTTTCTTTTTTATCTTTTGTCTTGTAAAGCGTATATGACGCGGACTTTTTGGTTTGAACCATTTCCCTGATGTTTTTGTCAATTTTCATATCTCTGGATACAGTTGACTGCATATAACCATGAACTCTGTTGTCATATTTACGTACAACATGCGGTGGTTTGTAGGGTTCCGAAAGTGGCGCAGGAGTAGTTTTTTGTTTTCGTTTTGGTTCGTATCGTCTTGTTGTAGTAACAGCAGTATCTGTCGATGTACTATCACTGCTGTACACTTTTCTAACTGGAGACCTAATCAACCGCGGTATTGACGTTTTCTCTTTGCTGATTTCGCTTGTACTTCTTGCACTGAGTGTTTTCTTTAAAATCTTGCCCTTCACTAAATGGTCTTTCTTTTCGTCATCTGAGCTGACATCTGCATCGCTTTCTGTTTTAATTTGCTTTACTCGCACGCTGGAGCCGCTATGAGCTTTCATTTCGACTTTTGTTTCCGACGACTTCTTTACTGTCTTTTTACTTTTTGCCACACTTGTAGATGTCGATTTGATTCTCTTGGATTTGTCAGTATCTTCTCGATGCATTGTGACTTTTAACACATCACCCTTCATCTCAATATCTTCACGATGTATTTCATAATCCACTTTCTTGTCTGAGCTATCTGGTTCTTTCTTAGATTTTGGAGTTTTTATCGTGGTTGAAGGAGATGTTGTGGATAATGAATACTCAGAAACATCTACTGAATATTTTTCTTCCACCTCGTCTTGTAGTTCCACGGACACCTCATCAACAATTTGACATTCACTATGGGACTTGGTTTCATGTGTAGAACTCTCTATAATAGACTCAATATGTGATACACTGTACTCTGTAGCATCGGTATAAGGAGACTCTACGTCGTAAGCTACACTTCGCGCACCGACTTTGGCGCTTTCTAAACTTCCTTCAGACATCGTTTGAATATCCAATAATCTATATGAGGATTCTGTTTCTGATGAGACAGGCTCAGCGTCGGTCTCCGAAAATTTTGCAGAATCACTACGATACACCGAACTAACATGGGAAAACTCATCCGAAGTTACATAATCCTCCATTTCAGATTTAGGTAAGACCTTTTCTTTCAAGTCATCGTAACCAATTTCGAAGACTACTGCGAGCTTATCAGTGGAAACCCTACGCCCTTTAACATGTAAATCAAATTCTTTCCCTTCCTTAATTGTGTCAGAGGAATCCAAACGTGATTCTAAAACAGACTTTTTCTCCCACAAAACCTTATTAAAGCTGTCATCTGGTGAAAGATCCTCGGAATAACCAGATTTACCCACCACAAAAC
>LR736865.1:4422101-4626950 GCA_902654985.2 Oryctes borbonicus
AGCACTTTCTCGGTCACTTCCGTAATTTCGGTTACTTTCAGAGGAGATACTTTTTCCGGTTCTGCCGGTTCTTTCTCGGCTGTTATAGGCGATTTGACCTTTACCTCTTCCTCGACTTCCTCTACAGCCTGGTTTACCGATTTGACATCCTCAAGCGTTATGTCTTTAGGTTGTAATTTTTCTATAATACTCTGTTCGCTTGGTTTGAATATAGTTGATACTAAAGGTTTTATAGTCACTAATGGTGCAGGTGTAATGGAATCCGTCTTTCCTATTGACTGTGGTTTCCGTTTTGAGGGGGTTATGTGTGCTGGTTGCTTCGATGCTACTTCAAAAATTTGTTTTTGCTGTTCAAACCTTTCTTTCATTTTTCGCCTGTTATTATCCAAGTATTGGCTGTCTTCAGCTATTCTTGAGACCTCTCGTGCTTGTGTTTTTTGCAATTTTTCAAATTTTCCACGTATTTGTGCAAACGTTTCAAATTTTTCTTCTTCTACGTTAGCAGCGTCGTCATGCAATGTAGTTTCCTTTTTTATCGGTACCTTACCTTTTTGATGATCCTGTTTTCCCTGTAAATCGTAACTCAGTTTATCTTTGTCAGATTGAGTACTCTCGCGTATGCTTTTTGTATATGTATCTTCGGAATATTTCTTAACTAATTCTATCGTTTTAATCACTTTTTTATCTATTTCATTTATTTGGAATGTTGGTTCAAAGGTTTTGATTATTTTTTCGTCACGTCTTAAAATGCTCATTTGAGATTTATCTTCTTTGAGTACTTCATGTTCCTTTAGTTTGGCGAAATCACTTACCGGGAGTTCTATTTCTGTTACAGCTGAGCTGACACGATCTTTCAAGTGTTCGAGAGAAGCTGATGGCAATATTGTTATTTGCTGTCCCTCGGGTGTAGGTGTTAAGTCAGGTTTTATTTCCTTTATATCGGCTTTTATCTGCCGGCTTGCTTCTAGCACTTCTGAAATAACTTTTCTCACGTCTGAAGAGCTGATAATATCATGCTTCAAGTCTTCTATTTTAAATTCGGTTGGTCGTTGTTTTACTTCCTTTACAGTGGTTTTGACGATAATTTCTTCTGTTAAATCGTCTATTGTTCGATCTCTGCTAATATCAGTTATATCAGTTAACTCTTTTTCAGACGTTGATTCTATCTGAGATTCTCTCTCTTCACCGGACCGTATATCCTTAAGTATGCTGTCCGTGATAATCGCCTCCTTGACTTCTGTCGGTAAGGCTATAACAGATACTAACTTAGTGTTGGATATTAGAACTTCCTTTATTATACTAGAATCAGTTGATGTTTCATCCTCTACCTCACCGTTTATTTCTACCATCTCCTTTTCTTTGTCGTAATCGGGAGATTTTGTAAGAAAAGCTTTACTTTCAGATTCCATATCTGGATATCTCATCGCCTCCGCTTTCAAGATATCTTTTCCAGGACCGATTTGTTGAATAATAATTTTTTCACAAACCGGCTCCAAACATGGCATGCCAGGAGGTGGAGTGGGAGCTTTATCTAGGGACTTTATCACATATTCTATTGTTTTCTCTTTTTCCGTAACTAGTATTTCTTTTTCAATTTGATCTTCTACAGCTGAAAGCCGTCTCTGAATTTCGTCTTCTGTTAAGGTTTTCTCAGGAGTGTCATGTTTTCTTGGTTCTTTCGGTGGTATAGCTTCTATGTAAATTTCACTAGTTTTATCTAGTAACGGCGGTGTTTTAGGCTTTTTCAGAGATGTAATCTCTGCAGATTTCGATATTAAACTTTCAAACATTTGCTTAGCTTGTTTCACAGTCTTGTATTCAATTTCAATTTCAATTTCAGGTTCGCTGATAGGCACTTCAGGTTTCATATCTATCAATAAAGGTTCTGGCGTTTTAGACTTGATTTCTGTAGTTGGTGGAGGTTTTACGTCTACCCCAAACTTTGCAATTTTTGGTAATTTCTTAGACAGGGATTCATCATCGCTATCTTCAAATTCACTTGACTTACTGAATATTTTTTGCAGTTCGGCTATTTTTGGACCGACATGTTTGGGTGTTAGATGAGTCCGTTCCTTTGATTTTAAACTTTCGGATATAGCTCTATCATCTACGTCGCTGTCTACATCTTTAGAAGTTTTTTCGGGTATTTCGATTTGCTCGAAGGTGTCGTCTAATTGAGCTAAAGTTTCTGTTGACCCTCGGAGGACCTCTTCTTCTTTCAAACTAGATAATTCGTCCTCTGAATCTACAATTTCCCGTTTTCGTCTAAGGTGCTCAATATGCGAAGTTACTTTTGTTTGGTCTTCTATGAATTTTATTTTCGCCTTAACGTCTCCTGAGCCTCTTCGCTTATCCAAAACATCTTCCCCTTCAACTTTAGAGGTTTCCGTTACCACCACTGGTGCTTCATCTATCCGTATAGGGCTATTCGAAGCATCTTTAGTATCGATTTGATCCGTTAATGTAGCGGCTTCTGAAGTATCGACATGTGAAAGAGGCAAAGAGGAAGATTCGGGAAATTCAATAGGGCTAGTGCCAATTTCTGTGAAGTGCGCCTCTGAGTCCATAATAGGTGGTAATTCGTCAGCTTGAATAGGGCTTAAACCAGCATCGGTAAGTTCTCCTTCTTCCTGCTCAACGTCATCAGCAATATCTGAAGCAAATCCAGTCGTTTGTAATCCTGGTGTGGTGCCAGGCATCATTTTCATAGAGCTCAATGTATCTGTTGTACCACGAGTTATAGAGATACCTGTGTCTGAGCCATGATGCGATAAACTGTCATCTATCGGCGATTCCAAGTTTTTGTCCGCTTTTTCGGTACTGTCATAGCGGTAAACCTCCTTTTTACCGCTAAAATTTACGGTTTCTTCTCGTTTCTTCAATGTTACTTCAGTTATACTGCCGGGTTGAATTATGTAATCTTCCTTGCGGTGTCCTTCTTGTATAATTGATTCGCCCGTACCAGCTCGAGCAGTCATTCCAACATCTACCTTCTCCGACGTTTCCGTTCCGGAAGTATCTTTTCTCGTAGTAATTACAGATATGTGTGATTGCGAATGAATTGATATTTCTACGTCTTTTGTTCCGTACAAGGTAAGCCTGCTTTCCGCGGTCGCAGATGCTTCCTTCGTATGTACTTCCTTACGACCTATTACTAACTCTAACGTAGGCACTAAATGGGAATTGTCCGGTAGGGTTGCGGAAGGAACTTTAGGATTATGAGGATCGGGTTTGTCAAGAGGAGAGGTCCCTCTCGTTGTGAACTGTGTTCCCGCCGAGTGTTCGACGGAACTCACGAGTCTATTCGGAATGTGAGCTGAGAGATCGCTCTCTTCCTTGACAAATTTTATATGTTTACCTTCGTCGCCCTTTTCTACCTTTCCCGTTATTTTGATTGATTCAGTCTTATATTGTCCAGTCTCACCAAAATCTTTCTCCAGCATTCTAACATCTGTAACCTTTTCGACGACAATGTCGCCGGATTGATCTTTAAACGTGACGCTAGTCCTTTGCTCCTTAGATTCGGCTGGGATTTTCGGTTTACCAGCACCACCTTGCAGTCTCTCCACCTTCCGTGCTTCTTTACGCTCCCAATCTTCGGGTCTCTTCGAGTCCTTAACGCCTTTTTCTTCAGGCGATATCGTGGTGAGTTTTAATTCGCCCGGTCGGGCGGGATCACTTTCGATGACCTTATATTCGTCCTGCCCTACGCGTACTATCCCGGTTAGCTTGTCCGGTGTCGGCGCGAGATATTCCGAGTCGAGATCTTCAGTGGACGCTAATCGTTTCCTGTCACCGGCGAGTAATTGAATTTGATGTTTGTAATAATCGCGGATATCATCGTATTGCGTGACGTCTTGCGATTCGAGATTACCGTACGGCCGATCGTGTTGGTAGCTTTCCAAATATAAACGATCCGCGTCGTCAGCCGCATCTTCGCTAGGCGTAGGCGTCTCCAGCAGATACTGATCTTCGCGAAAACCGTCCGTATCCAAAGAATCGTCATCGTCTTGCGGTGACGCAGTGGCTGCGGACGTAGGCGTGTTATAATTTCGACACAGAGATAGAGAGACAAACAGAGCGTAAGTTGGATAAAGGAGAACGAGACGCGTGTGTTGTTGGTGTTTGTTGTGACAGCGAAACGTTGTCGTATTGGAGAATTAACGTGTTTTTTTTTTGTGTGTGGAGTCCAGAAAAGGCAGCGTGCAACAGGAACAACCGATTATTTCACTTGAATAGAGATATACGTATTTACAGCAGAAAATAAATCACATTGTATGGTCTAACCTCTTCATACGACACCATTCTCTCGCTAAAAATGATATGTATGAAGTTTCGGAATGGGTGAGACGTAATATCGTATGTGTACTTTATATAATATGTATAAAAAATGGGTACTCGGGGTATCGAAGAGGGATGGCGGGGTGGGATTTGAACATTCGGATGTCAACAGCCATGGCTTGTAGTCTGATTCTAAATATATACATACTCTCGATATGTATATACGTGTAATATATTTAGTAATAAAGCCAGCTAGGCATTCCGCACTACTACGGGAAAACTCCCGTAAGCAAACCTCTGTCAACATTACCCAAACTAGCATAACAAATATTTACTAAAAAAAAATAGGCAAAAATAAATCGTACATTTTTTTCGTATTAAAAAAAAAGAAGCGTAATCCTGGAGAGGCACTGACCTTGATATAGCCTTTGCTATATGCCGTCCGAGGCCATGAAAATACCCTCTGAAAATCTCGATCTACATTTACCCTAATTTCTCTTCAGAATAACAACGTTAGAATACATAGAAAACGAACTACATGATACATTGAAAAATTAAAAAAAAAAAGAAACAGATCACATCAAGATAAACATAGATCGAGTTGCTTATCATGCACAATTATACACAGTAAATTCTTAAATTATCCTACTTGAAATGGAGTTTGCAATACGATCCACCAAGCTTGGAAATAATATCCATTTATCAACTAAGCGTTTTAAAATGGCTGGGTCTGTTTGTACATGTACATTGAGGTTTTTGAGGGTGGGACAGAAGAAATAGAACAAGTTACGCTTCACACTCAAACATTTCCCGCGTTCTGACCACAGAAATGCACGAACCTTTGAAATATTTGAGCGTGAAACCGATTAGTATGTGAATTAGTGAAGTTTTGAGTGTATATGAAATGAACACTGAGTAGTAAGTAATATTTAGCTGTAGTAACTTTTATATTTTGTCATTTATACAAGTACAACTAAATATCGTTGTGGCGAGTTTCATTTCGTCTTTATCGTATTTAATATTGTATTATTAAGAGAAATAAAACTCTGTGAGGCTACAGTTAGTATGAACAAATAATACGCAAATCACACACACTTCACAAAACAAAAATAGGAGGTAAAACGAAGATTATGTACATTTAGATAGGATGTGGACTGAAGCTGAAGAAGTTCCGTTAAATAGACAGACTGGTCGTTTTCCCAAAGAACGGTATGCATGCTTTTGTACAATTTCATTCGGGTGTTCAAAAAAAAAAGTTAAAATGCGCTCGTGTTAAAAGAAAAAAAAACAAACAGACAAAGAGAGTCGTAAATCAACAACAAAAAAGACATTTGATTATACAGTTCGTCCCATTGTATATAAGAAACCTTTATTTAATAAGAAGAAATGTGTTGTAAGATTTGTTTTCTTTCTTTTTTGTTTATTGATAGTAAATCATATAAAACACATGTAACAATGGAACACGCTGTACAATATTAACTCAAATAAGCGAAAGCTTTCAACTTATACATAGGTATGTGGTGAGACAGAAACAGCTTGTGTCAAAAAGCTTCGTTGCCATTTTACAAAAGCATAGCATTGAAGCGGGACATCACGTAAAACAATCTGATATTATGTGAGTGATAAATTCAAATCGGCGCCTCTGTTCGAGACCCTAATCTATACAAGACTGAATGTATCCCTCAATCATATATGATTTATTTTCTGTGTCGGCTGAATCGCACGTCAATTGATAATATAGTATTTAGAATAGAGCTTTGAAAGAAATTTGATTGTGTCACTTTGTTAAAATTTGATAATTGCTAAAAGCGTTAAGCTGTTTTTTTACATCGATTTTTGTTCAGTGTCAGTTTGTGTATTTCCAGGTTTTGGGCAACGTAGGAGGCCGATTTCCATATAATTTTGTGAAAGGTTAATAATTGCACCTCGTTACTTTCTTCAAAAATTATCTCCAGATATCTCGAACGATACAGCTTCAAAATGTAAATAACAAAATTCGAAAGATAAAAAAAGACCGCCCGCTCTTGAATTGAAAACACAGATATCGAAGTAAACCCAAAATGAGGAGTACATACTACGTAATGCGCACAGAAGTAATATTTTCATGGGCTAATCTGTTATTGTCCAACATTCAATAAATTTAAATATAATCTGTCATCTTTGTTTAACATACGGCACTTTACAATTCATCTATCTATTAGTTATTCGCGATTCTTAACTTTTCTGCGCAGTGTACAAAACTTTAATAATAACTGACATACAACGTTAATAAATTGGAAAACCTTCAGCTATTTAAACCATTGACATCACTGGTAAGTTAGGTTTGCGTAATGTTATAATAATCGAAATTGTTATCTAGATTCGGGAATACAATTTAGATACTCTCTCGCAAATTACAAATAATAGACTTTACGAAAGATAAATTGATTGAAAAAAAACTAACCTGAAAATTCTACGTGCTCCGTCTATGCTAGGCGAGCGCGTCACCTAAGAGACATTTGATATTCCAACAATTTAATTTACAATTCATTAAATTTCCTTTCTTCAACAATGTAATATCTTAGCCTGTAACATGCTATGGGAGTTCGCGATCTAGCGTCTATCGAATTGATATTAGCGAGTATCGACAATCGTAGAACATGGACATTCCCCGCCGCGTGCAAAGTCCAACGTACGTTACAAAGAGGTATTAAATTAGCGACTTTGTTATCAAACAAAATGCAATTTATTTTCTGCAGGGTCGTAGAAAGGTACATTAAAAACGAAACATGGAGTTATGTTATCGTTTCCTCGGGATTATCGTTGACTGCAGATATATTAACCTAATAAAATCCCGAATACAAAAAGAGGGGAGCCAAGGGCTATATAAGCAGCTGCCGAATAGAAAACGGAGTCAGAATGGCTTAACTATTATATCGTCTGATCGTCATTCTTCGTGACGCTAATACAGCAATTTTACATGTAGAATTGAATATAATCATTTTGGGTTTACTTTAAGTAATAGAAGCTGAACCGATGGAATTTAGAAGACGAATTTATTCAATTAAAAAAATAAACCATTGGCTAAGTGAACATAGAACTATATCTTTAAAGGCTAATATTAACAAATAAAAATAAATTATTCACAATAAACCAATTTTAGTCGATGCATTATGAGTTACTGATAATAACTGAAGAGCGGCTCCTTGCCATATTCTTTAGTAATTATTGGCTGGACTGGATCAAGAACTGACTACTTTCCCATTTTGATCATTTTATTTAATTTACTTCTTTATCGTTGCGTGCATTTCTACAATATATCGAAATTGACCTCCATAAATTAAACGTCTTCTTTGGGTTTAGGGAGTAACAGGTTAGGAGTGTTAGGTGTTTAGTAACATTTAAAATTGTGAGAACATAGTAAAAACATTAGTAAATAAAGGGAAATATGAACATTCGCTTTTTTAGTTATTTAACGATAAAATATGTTTTTTTTTGTTATTAATATGAAATATGTTGAATGTTAGTCACGGCAGTACATGTAAATAGAGTGGTACATTTGGAAAAGCGAATATTATATTCGAAATACGTTCAGTAAAAAATAAATTCTAATAAAAAATTATCTAATCTCTTTCGGTTGCAAACCCCATTTTGTGGCATATCAATATCACACATAAAAACGACATATATCTAATAATAATAGACAAATTAGGTACATGGTAACTGTTCTCCATATCATAAACACATCTAAAGATAAATCCAGATAGAAACGTTTTAAATTTAAAATCTTGACTTACCGGTCCTTTCAACACCTATACACACCAATTGTAAGAAACGCAAATCGATATTTTTTCGCGATTTATCCGCGGCCTACCCGTACGCAGCGTTTTCCTCGCGAATCGCGGAACAACTGTGTTTACACGCCCTAGCTAGCAGCTCAACACTGGCGTAATTTGAGCTAATGAAATTAAGAAGTCCTACAACTTACAATAGACGCATATTTTTAACATCATAACACCGCTTATGTTTCACGCAAAGACAAAGCTCCAGAACACAATAGAATATCGTCTATTCAATGGGTTCAAATTTCATTACCGTCTAGGTAAGTACAATATAACGCGTTAGCAAAAAATACATTTAAAACCGTAGTTCAAGTTAGTTTGAATACCAATAAGAAATTAATTAAGGCTGATAATTGCTTATTCATGTCACAGGGGACGTAAGTGTACTTCCTACTACCGGCCTAAAAAACTATTTGACAAATATTTAACGCCAATTGCTATTTTAGTGTATGTCCCTAGGGACGCAGTAGTAATATAATAATTCAAAGTATTCCTTTTATATGCTTTTACCATGTTTATTGATTGTTGAATCTCTGAGATCTCAATTATCAAAAGAAACCAAATATGGGATGTATGCGATGAAAAATTATTTAAACTTGCTGCTAAAAATGTTAGTAACCTCCATTAGATGAATACTAGAAAAAAAGCAGTAATAATTGAATACTATAGCTTAAGTAGTAGGTGACTAAGAAAAATTCCAGAACATTATAGCTGCACAGGACAAGCAAAAGAAAATGTTTTATAACATATGATCACCAACGAAGACATTCAAAGAAAGCACAGTAACTGGTAGTCAAACTCAGACCAATATGTTGGCTCTGGTACGTAGACCAAACGTCTATCATATGGCAACAAGACGTTTACTGCAGAAATTGCCATCCTTAACAAGAGAAATTATTAAGTGTGCATAATTTTTCAAACTATCGTCGAGGAGAGCGGTAACAATAGTAAAGAATACGCATTGAGGAAATATCTTAAAGGATAATTCACGAAAAAGTCATTAAAACTAAAATAATACGAGGAAACAAGGACAGAACCAAGAGAAATTCGTCGGTCTAAGCGAAGAAGTTTGTCATAGCTACAGCAATCGTCCAATCGGTCTAAAGTACTCCACGGGTTTGTTGAACCCTATGGGGAGTGGTGACTCGAGATTATATCGGATCTACCAAAAAAAGCCGCCACTGAGATGGGTGGAACTGAAGCAAACAGCTTCTAACTCTATCACAATCACAATCAAACCCTCTTATCTCCGGGCCACTGGGTCGTACAATTACAAAGAGAATTGATGAAATGTTAAGGAAAAGTAAGGTTTTTATAAGATTCTGTACTGCAAGGCAGTTGTAACAAATTTCTATGAAAAACAATGTAGGAACAGCAAAGTTAGAGAGAGTTAAGAAAACATCATGCAAATGTGGAATGAAGTATTGAACAAAGGACGGAAGAATACTAAGAAAAAATTTTTACACCGGGATATGAAGTGGATTTGAAAAACTTAGAGATGTTGACGGACATGAGCGGTGGAGAATGAAAAATTTAGTAATTTGAATCGGGATGATGGATATGAATTCGTCAATGCAGTGGTCGAACGCTTAACAGGCTTGTCTTTCGGTTCAAATGACGCAGGTTCAAATCCACGCTTGGACGGTTGGTTTCGAATTAATCAGGGATAAAAATTGGAGTATGCCCTCTTCTTGGAAAAAGAAGTAAAATTCCTGCTGGAAGTTGGAACACTTAGAATGGAACAATTGCGTCCGGCTGCAGTTATTGTCGCTTGTTAAACTACAATTTCGGAAGACCGAATCAGCAAGATTTGTTACATTTCTCTTTAAAGCACTCATCGCTGCATCAAAAATGGATAAACAGTTTGGAATTAGTGTAAATCTCTAGAATGTTCTGATTTTCAAGATCACAACATTGTAAAAAATAGAAGAACAGAGTTCTTAACAGAATTAAAATTGGGTATGGCTATAACACCTAAATAAAAAAAGTAGAGATCAAATTCAAGAAGCACTTTTGGTAAGTCTCATCGCTTATCGTCGAAAATATAAGTTTGTGTGCTTGTTGATTGATAAAAATAGAAAAAAAAAAAACAATGTCTGGCGCATGTAAAAGGAAACTCGAATGCTTCGTCAGTTTATAAAATTTTCCATAAATTTCTTATTGAATTAAAAGAAAAATCATTAATCCGCATTCATAATAGGGTAACATTTTTCAGTCTTCAATACGACCTTGCAACGTACAGACCGTCGTATTGATCCGTGCTACACGTCATAATTCAATTATTACGCCAACACAAATCAGGTACAACAATACATTTACATTTTACATTTATGTACGAGAAACTTGGTTCGATTGATATGCCACAGTTCGCGTCAAGATATATGTTACGCCATTACGCGGAAGACAAACCTCTTCCCGTACATTGCCTAAGTTATATCTTCACGCGTCCGACTACTAAAACAAGCTGTACTCGTGAAAATCATAAGTGGAAGAATCCTACCTTGAATTATTGCTGCCTGCTCCTTGAATATGAAGTCCGCGGGGCTTGGTGGCGGTGTCTTGGAAAACTTGGGAGAGTTTGGATCCGCTGTAATTTGGAATTTAAAAAAAAGGCACGTGTTAGAATCGAAAATAAGAAGATTAATTTGAAACAAACATTTGTTTTCAGCATATAAAATAAATTTAATAAAATGTAAGGGATTAATTAAGACTGGGCGTTTGGGAATTTTTTCGTTTAAACCCAAAGATATTAAACTTGATTCTAGTCTTTTACAATGTTTTGAAATAATTAAACATCACTTTGTACACCTCATGGGGGCTAAATAGGTTCTTCGATAAGCACAAATTAATGCTGGCCACTGTATGTATTTCTTCTCTATTGCTTATTTTTGAGGTATTGCGTATTTCCGAACCTGCCAAATATCCATGAATCCATAGAACAAGCAAAGGCTGTCGTGTGGACATTCTTTGGTAATTGGCAGATATCCATAGTTACGCTATCACAGGTGTCATACAAGCATCTACTTTTTTGGAAAAAGTTGTGAAATGTTCCAAATTTTGGGCTAGATATCGTAGTTGGGAAAGGCGCGCGTCTCTACTGAACCTAACACCCGTAATTTCAAACATAAGCTACCCAACGCTAACCAAATTGAACGCATGTTCTTAGATATTACCAAGCTTACGTAAATATTTAAAAAAATGATCGAACTTACCGTCGATGGCCGAGATCCTCGGCGCCATCTTCTTCGTAGTCTCCAAACGCTGCGTAACGCCTTCAAGTAGGTCTGAATCTCTTCGATCCGCTTTGACGTCAGTCGGTAACTGGATCTCATTGCTCGGTATATGTTCGGTTGTGCGTGTTTCCGTTATAATAGTTCGAACGGTGGTTTTTCTATCGGGTTGTTCTTCTTCCATAAACTGTTTCGTGACGGTCACTTCAGTCGGTTGATAATCAGATGGTATTGTGGTTTTTGTCATCTCAACCGTTTCGGCGACCGTCTTCTTGCTGTCAGGTACATCAGTGGTCACTGTCTTGATAATTGTTGTGGTTTTTGTCGGGTCGGGTTTCTGTTTGATTTCCGCTTCGAAGATCTTATCTTCAACCATGCTCTGTCTCTTTATCGATGTAATCTCTTCGACTATCTCTTGCCGTTGCGACGATGCGGGTATGTTACGTTCGGTTAATCGCTTCTCGATCTGTTGCCGTCTTTCTGATACCGATTTATTGAAGTCTTCCTCATCGGAAGGCTCGTCTACTATTTTCTCCTCGGCAGAGTATTTACTTTCGTAGGTCTCCTTTTGTTTGGGTGGTGTTTCTAATGTGATATCGATATCTTTTTGGTACCTCTCCATTACATCTTTTGGTATCCTCGGTATCCTCTCGACATCATCCACGTTTAGGCATTGTGGTATAATGTCTTCCCTGCCTATCCTCATCAACGCATTTTCCAGTGCGTCTCCTTGTGCTTTATTACCAGATTGGGAGATCCACATTCTCAACATGGATTGTGCTTGTTTGGCTACGCTGTCAGGATATTCCGATTTGATCACGTTAATCTCGGAAGGTGTCAGTCCTAATTGGGTCGCCAACGGTACCCAATCTTCGCCCAGGAGGTTACTCATATCTGCCAGTCTGGGATCTGGTCGGTAGTATTCAAAGTTATCTTTGAGGAATATGTGTCGTTTAAGGGTGTCGTTGTCTGTTAGGGCGACTGTTTCCGTGACAATATCATCTGGTAGGACTATGTTGAGGATGCAGATAGGTTGTTGGGGAGGTTCTCCTTTAGCTATCTTCGGCTCTCTCATGAAGAGGCATCTTCCAACTGCTTCGGCATGTTGATCTTTCACCCTTACCGAGAATGGTAGGCGATTCTCTCTAAAGGCTCGGAAGGAGAATTGTAAAGGTTCACCGCTTTTCGTTATAGGCACTAAGTTTCCGGCGAATTCTATGTATTGTGGTTTTCCTTCGAGGACCTATCGCAAACATTAATAAAGATAAGATTGACTGATAATCTCTGCATTGTAATCAAATAATTTAATGAGACATATCTCAACTCAGTTGCAGATGAATCTACATAATAAACTACGTTTTCCAAAGTTTCAAAGAATTTTTGAAATTCCTGTCGCTTATTTCAACACTACAACTTATATTTTGGCAAATACGAATTAAAAAAGGAAACATACCTCAACGTCTCTACTCTTGGCAACTTCAGTAAAGTGTTCTTGATGTTCCAACGTCTTATCCTCCTTATCGTCAGTCATACAGAATACTCTCAGTCTAGCTTCGAGAGGGTCGATTCGTTTGGCGAATACCACGAATTTCGCCATGAAAGGTACGTGTATCGCTTCCCTGAATAAATCAGAAATTTTTCTGAATAAGTAAAGCAACCCTCCTCTCTCGTTCAAGCTAATTTCTACATACTTATATAGTTCCGTCGCCATTTTGGTCGCGTCACCTATGTTTCTACAGTCCATCAGCCAGAATCGGGCGGAAACTGTCGTGGTAAAGGAAACGCAATC
The DNA here is from genome assembly GCA_902654985.2 of Oryctes borbonicus. Classification (NCBI taxonomy): domain Eukaryota; kingdom Metazoa; phylum Arthropoda; class Insecta; order Coleoptera; family Scarabaeidae; genus Oryctes; species Oryctes borbonicus. Next base: position 4,435,223 of record LR736865.1, read on the forward strand.
GTTTACGAACGTCAGAGGCGTCGAACCGGTTACGTCTTCCCATTGCGCCCTTGTCGTACCACCTATTAGCATCAAATATCGTAATGATGAACTGCTGATAGCTCGGCGTTTCTAGATTTTTGTCAAAAAAAAGTTGCTCTCGACATGCTCAGTTCACTAATTTGTATTTGTACATTCTCGATTTCATCATCCATTTTACCACAAGACGTAAAGTGTGTGTAATTGTGTGTAGTGTGTGGTCGATGGTGAGCCCTACGTAACTGAATCTCAATGGAATCAAAAATGATTTCACATGTCCTTCGTAGATAGTGAAACAGATAGAAAAATAAAAAAAAGTACGTGACGAAAGGATGGATGATAGTGTGGTATAAGATTACAACATCGAACAACACAGCTTGCTCATTGTTTGCTAGACATCTAGACGTTACATTGAAGTGAAAAAAGATGAAAAAGTCTTCGTAACTCGCTTTAATAATAACAGTAAGATAAAATTGTGACAAGGACAAGCTATCAGAGATATAGAAGCATATTCTTCTAGTATTTCTTAATTTTTTGAAAACAAGTAAAAATATTGTTTGATTTGGGCTAATTCTATGTTTTGGAAAATATCAAAACAGCCGAGGAATTTCTAATATTCTAACATAAAAATTTGTAGTAAAATTTCCAGAATTCAGCACTTGATTTGTAATCTGTGCCACCCACAAATCGAAGAATTAGCTTTTATGGAATATAACCCACTCGCTATTTCTTGGAACTTCCACTATAGCTTGATGGTGTATGGTGGTATACTGATACATGTTTTTTTTTTATTATTTTCATTTTCTTAATCTGGCAACGTTAAATTCTCTCTCCGTAACAACAATTCTTCAACCTCGGAGTGCCACAGATTATAATACATCAGGTTTTGCTACATCTGAAGGACTACAAAAAAATTATCAGCTTTTCAAACATAATCAATACTAAACAGAAGTAAAAAAACTAGGAATCGCCTACTTAGCACAAGAGATTTAGGAAAAATATAATATTCTTGTTGGGCTTGCAATTGCAATGAAATTTTAAATTTTGATTGGTGATTTTCAATTAATGCTTTTGATTAAAAGGACAAATCGTTATTTAAAAAAGACTGAAACGAGTTGAAAACTATTGTGATTATCCCAACTCAAACCAATACCTTCTCATCGTTTCAATAGTTCTGGAACGTCGGTCAAAAGTCAAAATATCACGAAACAGAGATAGATGCAGAGATTCAGTTATATAGCGCAAGTCAAAATGTCTATATTTTGATTGTATAGACGACAACGCAAGCGTACGAATTTGCATGACAGATATAAAAAGCGTCAAAGATCAAGAAACAAAAACAGCGTTCCATTATCGTAAAATACACAATGTAAAATTGTAATAATCAATGTAACAATATACAGTGTACCAAAAACGTCCGGAAGATTGTAAATATTTCAAAAGCTACTAAATGTTTTATTTTCTACACTGGCGTATCGATTTAGTTAAAAACAGTATATTTTAGAGGTGTAAAACCGTCTCTGTACCTATACAGAGTGAGTCAGAAAAATTTTTGAACATTTTAATAACCTTCTGAGAGATCTATCTGTTAAAATGACACATGAACAAAAATCACAATCAAAATAAAAAACACTCGACAATTGGACAAACACTATTTTACGCGATTGTTGTCTAAGCAACGTTCAAGCTTGTCCCTAAATTACCATAAAATATAGTCGAAAGTATCCAATTAAATATCAGGTATTTGATTTTTCAAACCTTTAAATCTTCAATGTTAAGCGACCCGTTTTTTGTAAACTTTACGCTTTACATCAGTGTCACAAATAGAAGCCGAAAGGAGTGAAGTTTAGGGATCCGCTGGGCGATTCGACTCTTTTTCTCCATTCTATCCACTGATTTGGAAACATTTTTTTGTTAAAAAATTGACATGGTTCCAAACCAAAATGCGAGGAAGAATTTCATCCTGTTAACCTCAGATATTCCTTCGGTCTGGATAAAGGTTTTCTAATTGTGGAACTCCAAGTAGAGTGCAGACGTAAGGTTCCCATTAATACAAAATGGTAACTTTTTTTGGTCTTTGCGTGTATATTTCAACCATCCACCGAGGAGTAACTACAGACTTACTTAATAGTTAGTCCTATTGAAGGTACCATTAAGCATTAGTAGCTCCATAGGAAAAGAAAGATATGTGCAAAATCACCTATCCGTCTAAATTTCGCAAAACTCTGTCCATCGAAGTCGTCTTCTACCAGATCGGTGAATTTTGCAAGGATGAATCTTCTTTAAATACATCCGCAACTGGTAACACATATCGTGGTTTAGCCCAAACTGTCGATTCGGATTATGTTGCAGGTCAATTAGAAAATCCAGAGCCTTATCATGACCAGTAGCTATTTTTGATCTACCTAATCTGCATCTGTCACAATTTTTCGTAGAATCATTTTAGGAGCTTCTCGACACATCCGATTTACTGTGGGCTAATTACGATAGGTGCGATTAAATAAATCGGATACCTGGTGCTTATTTTCTATTGCAATCGCCATGTTCAACCATTATCAAGCTCATATTTTTTTCTTTCCAATTAATCATTCGGTTAATAGCTACCAACCTAATTCTTGGCATTTGATTTCTTATGAAGATGGATTTACATTAATATAACCAATGTTAGTCTTTTATTTGCATAAATCTACCGTTTCGTTTAAAATAAAGAAGTTGATATTTTTTCTGACTCACCTCGTACAGTTACAGAAGCGCTTTTAGGGTTTACCTCGTTTTTAACTACATCGATATGCCAACTTTCAAAACGAAATATTTAGCAGTTTCTGAAATATTTGCGATATTCTTGCGAGTTTTTTGACACAGTGTATGTACCATAACAAATACAGCGTGTGAAGCAAATGCAGTGTATTTAAGCAATAAGCGTTCAGAAGCAGTCATGTCGAATGGTTTCAGAAAAGACCAGTCGCGGGGCAACTAACTTCCGGTATTCAAAAAAATAACAAATCTCATCTCAAAGTCGTTCCCGTCTAAATTCCAAAGAAAACAAGGATAATAATAAAACAATAGACGAAAACCAAAACGAAAACAACAACCACCACAACAAATGCGCTGATAATTTTAACAACGACTGATCCGACAAGTATAGTAAGTATAATTTTGGTGACACTTTACAAGCGATTCTCTTTTGCGTTCGATTTTTTCCGCGGCGATTGTCGGTGCAACTAAAATCAAATAACAATTTTGGGAAGTAGTTCTTGATCAGATCGTAAAAAATAAATAAATAAATAAAAAGGAAATATAATAATAGTAATCAAAATCGAATATGCAGCAAACCTAAAAAAGGTGAGATTGCAATTTGTGTATTCGTGAATACGTTTCTTTTTTACGTTCATCTCCAAAATTAAACTCAAACGACTAAAGGCGTAAATTACAAACGAAAAGTTGATTATTTTGAACACAGGAAACAACCAATTTTGTTCAAGATGTACACAGTAATCATTTCGCAGATAAGCTATTTTCATCACAAAAATTAAAAGATTTAAGCAATCATAGATTCCTTATTTATTTTGTTGTTTTTGGAAATAGTTTTCAAGACGATTTAACATAAAATTTAATAAAAATCAAATTTTTTCAAACATAATAGCAGCATAGAGGAATAAGAATAAATCTTCCTTTGTTTTACTGTAAAATTATTAAAATCAAGATAAATCGAAGAAAATTAGCAAAATTATCACAGTTCTCGATATTCAAGTGAATGTCTGGTGCTGAATACTAAATCATCTAAGTGCTTCTACTTAGTATAAAGGTGGATGTACGGTATTAACCCAGTCTATATTGGCTTTCTTTTTAAAAATAATATAGAAGTACGAGAAAAACTACTAAAGAAGCGGATATATTATATGTAGCTAGTTTAAAAGTACAGGATGATTCAGAATTAAATGTGGATATCAAGGGTTTTGCCTCATATTTATTGTTTCATTGTGTTAACTTAGTTATTCGCAATCCAAAGAATTCAATCTGCCAAAGTAGATAAGGGTTAATTTCAATGGCATCTCAAATCCCTTGAAGATCCCAACATAAATTAATTGATTCACAGCGGCATGATATTCAGGTGGCTTGAAAATTGGTGTAGGCAACTATCACCTAAAAGTATTTGTAGGACTTCGAACTAATATATTTCAAGCAGAAATTTTTGCCTGAAGCTTGTATGAGAACCTGGAGAAAATGATACTAAAGGCTCTTAAAGTCTTCACGTACGACTCTAACGTGATACATGAATATGTGCAAAATCTAAAGCAATTGGGGCATTGTAAAACCGTGTTGTATTACGGTAAATCCCAAGTCACCAAGGGATTGAGGGAAATGAGCAGATGAAAGGAGTAGTGAATGCCACTTTCAAACGGGACGAACAGAGAAGGCGTTGGCCCCGACAGAACATCCCGGGACAAAATCAAGCGAAAACATTCATATCAAACTTGCCAAAAACACTAAAGACCGTGCTGTCTTTCAGCAAAGGAAACCTCAAAATACTGACAAGTTTGCTGACACCTAAAATATCACTTGCACAAACTAGGGAAGCCTGAAGATCAACTCTCTCATCTAGCCCAAGATGAGTTCTACGCCCTTAGTCACACCATGAACATATCACTAGGCTATTCCTAATACCTACTGAATTGTAAGATGGAGATCATACGTTAATAGAGTACTAAAGTCTTACGTGATTCTCCATTAAGCACGTTGGAAGGACGAAAACCTTGGAAGAACAAAGTATGTAATGTATAACTCAAACTGAACTTGAAGAAACTTCGAAGGACAAGACAAACTAGAAGAATCACTGCAGATTTGCCTCTACGGAAGTATGCCTCTGAGTTGTTCAAAATTTTATGGCATTTTATAAAAAAATAAAAGAGGTAACTTATGAAACATGTTGAATATGTGTTTGAAGGCTTTCAATAATTCTTTTGTCTTTTTTCCAAATTTAATCTTCACATAATATAGACATTTCCTTCTGAATAATTCTGTACGAACAATTTTATAAAATAATAATTAATTCCGATTAAAAAATACAAAATCTGATGTTCACTTCCTTTATAAACGTGTATAACCTATTTAGTAATTGATATGATTGCTTAAATAAATCGAAACAACATAATTCCTTTCGAAACTACGTATCCGTCTGTGTATCTTCACATCCGAAAAACAAAAATAAACATATGTATATGTATAATATATAAATATAATGTATATAATATATATATATAGAAAGATACATTCTAAAAAAGGGGCAGCCCACAATATGAGTTAGTTACCTTTGAGAGATCTTTTCCGAAACACCCCTGGATCGCGTGTGAAAATGACGAAGTAGCGCATTAGTTTACTAGAACGACGCCATGAGCGCACACCGGCGTCGGAATCGGGCGTTCGGCGTTTCGAATTTGAATTTGCACATATCGAATCAAAAGGGGTACATGGTATCTAACTTACCGATTAACCGAATTTGGCGGACGAACCGTAATAGAGATCAGAGGAAAGCTTTCTAAATGTTTTACCAATACAAATATCTATGTCGCCATTTTCCATCTGATCGTAGCGGAAATTGATGTCAACTTGCTCACTTTAAATAGAACATTCTGCATGGTTTCATTAAGATTTTCTTATACCTAGCTCTTTCCATTTCCGAGGAAAAAGAATTTGAATGAAATTTAAAGAATATGAAACAACACAAAAGAGTAGACACACTCCTCACCACACCAATTTAATTAATTAATCCGAAGCAGCTATTTCAGGGATGTCTGGATTATCATTATTAATTTTACATTCATCTCTGCTCCCGAGAAAAAAAATGTTTACAAGCATCTATTTTTGAAACCTAGACACCTTCAAACAAAGACATGCGAAAGATATGGAAAGATAAAGGAAAGAGTCTTTTGTCATTGCAGTATGAGATATAAAACATTTGTAAGCCGTACCCTAATAAATCAAACAGAACTGAATATGACAACGGCCCGTTCCCTCTATTCATCAAATTTGTATTCCTTTTTATGGTAAGCCTCTAATTCTAATTAATATTATGTCCGGTTTGGTTTACGTGTTGTGTTACACTTGACGACTCTATTCTACCGTATCTGTAGCCCCCAATGTGCTCATTTTTACCAATTTAGGCTTTGCGCCGTAATTTAACTTCGCCGCGGGAATTAGCTGCTTAGAGACTATTTATATAAAAAGGAACACAAATTTGATGAATAGAAAGAACGGATCGTTGTCATGTGTTCTATTTGGTTGATTAGGCTACGGCGTAGACATGTTTCATGTTTTGAACTACAGTGACTTATAGAACAGGCATGTTAGAATTAGTTTTTTCTCACATCATTCGGTTGATAATCAAGATCCACGCATCCTCGAAGCGGCTGTATCGAATTAATTAATTAAACTAGTGTGACGACCCCTTTGTGTTGTTTACAATATTACTCCTACAGTCCGTGCTATCGATATATCGATGTTAAATCAAAGGAAACTACCTTTCGAGGTTGTTGATTTGGCTAAGATGCTTCAGTAATATACAGGATGTTCCATTAAAAGTAACTGATTTATTAAGGTGTTTGATTACATGAAATTACAGGGATCTTCTGATCACCCTGCACAACTAAGGTCCGCGTTTTTTAGAATTGAGAATTAATCGATAATTGTTACGTCGATATACTACAAAATTTTATTCACATCTGGTTTTCGATATACAGAGTGTTCTATTTAATGTAAACAAGCTCGATTACGATTAATTCTCCAAATTCGGCCAATTGATAAGTTAAGCGCCACGCCCTGTGTATAAGTATAAGGAATGAGAGTTGCAGAACAACAAATGAGTCGAAGACGCGCTCAAGCCCTCTCCGATCGCCGTATGCGGTCACATGAACAAAACAAGCAGGCGGCTGGCAAACTTTTACATCTGACGCGGTAATGCGGTGACAATGACAATCGTTTACGTTATTTATCTTTCGAGAAATGCTAACCGATAACACCTTCTCGTAACACATATGACTACGCTCCTAGGTTACGCAATACGACGCCTTCTTATTCGGTTCGAGTGTATTCTTCTGTTTTCACTCGAGTGTAAATAATACGTCATTAGTGCAGGATGGCGAACGTAGGTGCCGTCCATCACACAGCGTATCATGCGTGTTGATTTATATTCAGGTCGAGGTACTTGTTTGTTTACAAAAAAGAGACGCAACGAAGTGGCACAATGAATTCTACATGACATAAGAGTGAAACTCTACCAACATCAAGGGAAAACACCTAAGATGGGTATACAATGTAATCTATTGAGATTTATTTTAAAACTTATACGTGTTTTAGTTATAATCCTATAAGTAACTCTATTTAATTACACAAGACCTGCCTAAAAGTCATCGACTGACATCTCACTGGCGCATTTAGCCTTCTTACAGTATAATGGAAGACTATTAAAAAAGTGTTTTTAACTTTGAAGTGGAACAGTTTTGTAAAAAAACACTCCAACAAAAAGTTTTTATTTAATTATTCTCTAGCGATAATTTCTGGACGGACTCTATATAAATTTCAACAAAATTTAACCTTCCTGCTATTAGTTAAGCAATTTTTATAGCTACGCGGAGATGCCTCCACAACCTGCTCAAGTATTTAAATTCTTTTAAAATTGAGTATTTTTAAAAAAATTCGAATTTGTTGGTGGAACATTAAGTTTCCTTCGGCTAAGTTGAATTATGAAGAAGTAGTGTGGATAAATTAAAAATGAATTTTTATCCAATTAAAGCTGCTTCGAATCTGACCTTAAGTACGAAACAATGAAATATTTCGTTATTATTAGTTATCTTTGACGCGCGAGTGATCCATCTTAAACTATTATTTTTTTAAAAGTGATAAATTATTGGAATATAAGCATTGAAAAAGTTCAAATTTGTTTATGCGAGGGCCGTCTTTTTAGTTTTGCATGTGGCCGTGTAAAGGGCGCCGTCAATGGAAACTCCGCTGTCAAAATTAATTTCAATGTTTATTAAAATTAAGCCCATCATCAAATTACGGCAAATGAGCCACAGGAAAATGGAATTTTCGCAGCGAGATGGTTTCTATTTTTGGCAATGAAGTACCACACCAGTGATGTTGCGAATTCCAACATGGATGCAACGGTCTCAACGACGATTCCGGAACAGAACCACTCACACTGGTGAGTCCCAACTGATAAAGGAAGATCGAAATGTGACATATCGCGAGATTGACTTCAAAGCACTGAATCCATCCGTTGGATTAAGTGAAGAACAAAAGGCGATTCGCGTTAATTGCTGTGGAAAAACTTTGAGCCGGTTCAGTAACGGAAGCTCAAAAAGGTTTATAAGTGGCTAAATCATGGATTCATCCCTATGAAGCTTAAATCGAACGTTAATCCGCTGTGTGGGTGTTTGAAGACGAGGAGAAGCCAACAGAATTTATCCGTTCCCGAAGCTTATCAAAGAAAATGAGGATCAAAGAATGTTGGTACACGACCACTTGCTTACCAAAAGTGATTATCATGCTCCGAAAAACCAACTCACTCCACGATAACGCGAGTTTACGTAGAGCTCAAAAGAGTTTTTAGAGCAGCAAAACACCGAGTTTTTAATTCATCCTGCATACAGTCCTACTGACCTAAGTCCCAACGATTTTTTTACGTTCCCTAGAATCAAGAATGGACTGCGTGGTCAACTGTTCCAGTCGCGGGAAAAAGTAGTTGATGCCTTTAAAATTAAAACTTTTACTGTTCCAACTAATGACTGGCGTAACTGTTTCGAAGTTGGTCCGGAAGGATGAAAAAATGTTTCGATTTTTGAGAAATAATAAAGCACTTTGAGCTGATCTACTGTTTACTTGTATGGCTATACGCAAAATTATAAAGGCAACCCTCGTAAGTCCACCACCTAAGCACGAACAACATTTTGTAAGCAGCTGCCGATTTCTACAAATTTTTAGAAATTTCTATGAATTTTGGCAATGCCAATTATGGAAATATATGCTTCCAAAATTAGCAACATTGGTCCTTCACAAAAGCAAAAACTTCCGTTTTCTTCTAGACATTATCTTAAGCATTAACATTACTAAGTCACGAGTCCAATTTATAACTTAACGGTCTAATTTCATCATCAATGCTTGTATTCCAAATTAAGATTGACATCACTTATTCAAGAGCTATCGTATGCTACGATGTATTTCAAGGAAGATATTGAATTTCCTTTAAAAATAATGCAATGCTAGTGATATTTGTGGCTCAAAATTGTTTGTTGACGAATGAAATTGATTATTGTTTTTTTTTAAGGTAAAATATGTTGGTATTCATAATAATATAATGTATGTATACTTGTATATATGTATTTATGTTTATTACACTATCCATTCTAATCCTATAGCGATTTCTATAATTATCAATATACATACATTCTAGATTTCCATCACAAGAAACTAATTTCTATCAAATTCTAAATCAAGGAGTAGACAACAACAAAATAATTATCCAATTCGAGTCCGTTTTTATACTCGAAAGATTGGATCAGATACAGGGGATTCCTACACTATATCCTATAAGAACTTTACTTTACATGTAAGTACCTATAGTACACCTCTAACGAACGCTAATGTCAGGGTTTTACTGTTAATATACTCTTTCCTAAGCATCGTTTATAACATGCTCATACTAAACTGGTATAAATGTCCAATAATGGTTACAAATTCTCTAACTAAATAAGTAATAACAATAGCTATGAACTTTAAACAACGTATTACTACTACGTCACTACCTACAGATTACTACCGCAAAAATGTAAGCTTGCCAACCCCTTAAAAATAAACAGAACGAACGAAATCAAACGAAACGATTTACAAAAGAACCCAAAAGTTGAGAAAGAAAAAAAAATACAAAAGGACACAGACACAACATCAAATGTAATCAAAATTGATTGATGAGAAAGATCGAAAAAATATAAATTCATCTTGTATATGATTATATAAGATAAGAAACAGTACGATAACAGAAACATGTCGTATTCGTACGGAAAAAATGAAAAAAAAAATTAAGAAAGATTGCTAACAAAATACAATAGAGTACATAAATAGGTTTTATATATTCTTTTCTGTGAAGGTTTTTTTTAAACAAAAACTAAAATTATAAGAACAACATTGATTAAATTCTTATGTAATAGAAACATGAAGACATTATCGATACTAAGTAACAAATGATAAAGGAAAAAGATGAGATCGAAACGATGAAGGAGTTTATATGCGATAAAATCGAACCTACCTGTAATGGAACACAAGAGTCGCAAAGTTGGTGCGTTGCCCGAATACTGGTTTATCATTCCTTGGGAATGAGCACGTGGTGCTGGCATACTTAACGTTATTGCCTTGTGGAATTTTCTTCTTCTGGGTTCTACTGTCACCACTGGAGATACTGCAACTCCATGTCCCAGTAATTTCGCTGTTAATTCTGGATCTATCGGTTGTGCCTATGACAAGAAGATATTATTTATGTAATACTTAAAATTGCTAAAACCATTTTGATGGCAAAATATTTAGCCTAATTGCTTAATTTTAAGCGCATCTGTCTCTATTTTTTTAATTATACAATAAATACGTTAAAACGTATTTTCTTTGTTTAATATAAACTATGCCGAAAGTTTTGTATTAAACATATTAAAAATTATATTGAAAGCCAACGCTAAATTACTGATTTTAAACGTGTTAACACAATTTTGCACACAACTGTTTTTAAATTATGTAATGTTGTGGAAAGAAAGTTGATATATATGATCGACGTATCCCTTTCACATAAACGCCATATTCTTAATTTAGTTTTAGAACTTTGTAGTAATTTATTTGAACTTTGCACTTATTTAATAATAAACTAACTCAACCTCCCATAATCAGATCACGTGGCAGAGATTACTAGAAGCTGTTGAAGGAACTTAAGGGGGTGCCGATTACAAGCAGGCCCAATGACGCTATAAGTCATAAATGCAGCTTTACTATAAAACGGTAAAACCAGATAACGAATAAATAACATCTCCTACAAAAACTACGAGTGTTGTCATTTTAGCTTTGCATATAGCCATTACAACAAACATTAAGTAGATTTAAAGTGCTTTCCGTAGTAGCACAGTTGGTTGGCTGACGGTTGGTACAACGTCGAAATATCCGTAACGGTTAACCATGGTCGGTAGAGTCTGGCTCTAGGTCAGCACAATCAATTAAGCGTTGGTCGACAATCGGGAAATGACACTGGGCAGTGAGCATAAGCAAGTCGAAGTTGAACCAATTTAGTCAATGCAGCGTTGTAAACAGTGATGGCACGGTCGGCAGACAACAGTGGCCCAATTTTCAAGGAATGTTCGTTAAAGGTCGGTATATGACAAAAGTAGATAGTTTGCCCAAAGATCAGATAAGGACGCGAGAACGTTGCGAGCCAATGCGTGTAAAATGTTCACATTTTCACGTAATGCCGACATCGAGCCAAGCGATCCGTGATCGGGATATAACATTGCGCCAACCGTCTATGCTATTAGGGCTTTTGGTTTTCAAACAATTGTCTGTAACTCTTTTATTCTTTCAAACCAATTGTTAGAATAATTATGCCCGTCGTCAGTTGGAACAGCCAAAACAGCAATTTTAAAGGCATCGACTGATTCTTTCGGCGACTGGTAACGTCGACCACGCAGCTTATTTTTTAGTCTTAGGAACGTCAAAAATTCATTGGGACCATACGGAAGATGATCTAATAACCCTAGTGCTGCAAAAGCTCAATCGTCTCAATTTCGCGACATGTCACATGCCGATCTTTTTTGATCAGTTGGCGCACAGCAGCGATGTTTTTTCTTTGAGTGACTGCGGTCTTTGATGGTCCTATTCTGAGATCATCATTGAAATAGGTGCGTCTATGTTGGTTTCGTAGTATCAGCGAGAAATTGACAACTGATGAAGTGCTTCATCGCCCATAACAAAAACCAACTCGACGAGACGTTGTGGAGATAAGTTGCAAAAAATTTTATTTTAATTCAATTTTTCGAAAATTTGCTATGGCTAAATCAATTGATGATACTTTGGATTTATGTTCAATAAATATTAAAATAAATATTGAGAGGCGACGTTTCATTGGCGGTGCCATTTATGCGGCTATACGCAAAACTAAAAGGATAACATACGTAGAAACAAATTTTACCACAACATACACACGATTCCAATTTTTTTTTCATTTGTTTGCGTTACAAATGGCAATTATAAGCGACGTTGTAATATGTTTCAAGTATTACTCGATAGTTAATAAAATCATTGAAAAAATGAAACGTCTCTTTATGATCCATGATACCTTTGTACCCTACCTCCCTCCATTATAAAAGATATGTAGTTTGCATAATGATACATTGAAACCTATACTATGATGTTCTTTTTCTATTTTTCATCTGCACTGCCGACGTTATCTTTTATAAAAATTTAAATAACTTAAAAACAGTTGCAAATATAGGAAATCTTACATGAATTTAGCTTTAAATATTACGCATATAATTAGTTAACATCGACTTTCGGTATAACCAGAAGCGACATCCCACTATCAAAATTTGATTTTGATAGTGGGATGAGATTTCCGTAACAGTTCAATGGAACACTCTGTGTAATTATTTGTAATAGTCTATTACCCCTATTCTGATAATTGTCTCTATAAAATAGTTAAACATAGCAAGCATGTTTTGATTTAGCTTATTTTCTCGTCTAATAAATGAAAGACCTCACTCCAGTTTCTTCTATTAATACTTACCTTCCTTAACTAAAAGAAATCTTCGAAAAGCTACCTTATACAATGATTCTTATGATATAGGTCGACACCATAGCGTTTATATACCATCACCTCAAGATAATAATCTTCAAAACACCGACACATTCACAGCACACAAAGAAACCAAAGCAAAAAGCACGTACTTACCAGCAAAATTTTTAAATCAGTAGTTAATCAAGATGATTTTGCGAAAGGAAGAGTGGAATGAAAGGAAGGGAAGGCATTCACACAAAGCAAGGTTCGACGGCAACAGAACACAAACAAAATGGCAACAGCGCAGAAAGTGCAAAAAAGAATGACAAGCAATGATGTCGTGAGAACGATCTTGAGCTGAGCGCCCAATATAATCTCTAGTTAAACATGCATTGTTCTTCGGTTATAAATTTTTCGGTTAAACGATTTGGCGACCTGGAGAGAGTAATTTTTCTTCCGTTTTACGCGCTTGCGAACCGTGCTTTGCATGTTTTTTTTTTTCCAGATTCTAGCCCGCGAAAAATTGCAAAACTTTGATGCGAGAAAATTGGAATTGGAGCAAATAGTACCGGCTGAATTTCAAATTTTCGCGGACTATCGCGGATTTTGTGAAATGTGAAATCAAGTTAGTCCTTGGTTAGTTTAACTGAATTTATTGGGCACTCAATTGTTTCTGGTATACAAGATAAGACAGACATGTTAGTGCAGCAAAAACCAGTGACATCCACTAGAATTAAAACACACAACTATGAATGATTGTAGGTGAAGAAATTCAAGTTATCTCTCGCACAAAATGTTAGGCAAAAGAAGCAATGAATGACTAGATTTAATAGTAACCTGTTTGTAATAAGAGATAAGTTGAATAACACATATATGTTCAAATCAAGCTAATATCTCAATTTAACATTGCAAATTTCATGCAGAAGGTTTCCCTGTAGTATTTATAAATAAATTAGCTTTTGAGGTATTAGCTTGATATACTAAACTATGTAAGCATAAATTATCATTTATTTCACTACAAATTATCTTTAGAAACATTAGAACAAACAAACATTTGATAGAAACACTAGATCATGAGGTACGCTCTAATACTATACGTGTTTTCCAAGGAAAAATGATTATTATCGTTTCAAAATTTGTACTTAAGTTATCGCAATGAATAAATTCAAAATAATGTACCAGAATTTCTCGTAGGCCATGCAAAATATAACGTAAACATAGCCAGCTATTAAATACGTATTATATCAATAAATATATAATTGTTATAATTGTCTTCTTTAATTAAAAATATCAGCAATATATGTATATAATATAATTAAATATATATAATTTTCATCTATGTATAATGAACACGTATTGTTTCTTTTTTTTTCAAACTTTACCCACTAGATTTTATGACTTATTTTCAATATTTTTGTAAACATGTATAAATTTTTCAACAATTACATATTCCGAATATAAAATTTGCCATTCTAAAAAATAATATCGTTTCATGATATAAATACATATATTTGTATATAATGCAAGTATGTATACGTTTATATAATGTTTAAGTACATACATGTACAAAAAAAACATGCGGCGACATCAAATTCGCGTTTTCCTGTCTTTGGTAGAGTAGGTGTTAGAATCTCAACATCGTGAAATAGCAAAACATACTTCAACGAACAACATTTGAAACAAATTCAATTACTAAGAATCAAGCACCCCGGCGGAGTGATTTAAGAAAACAGGTATCAAATATTTCCGTTTACTGCATAGCTAAAAGTGCTTGAAGCAATGTACGAAACACTTCTTCAAAGTGCTATACCCAGTCATGATCAAGACCAATTCTCAGAAGATTAATTAAGGTAGCAACGCCGTTAGTGATAATTGCAAAAGCTACATGCGAAAGCTCAAATAAAAGTAATAATCAAATAGAACCCAACGTAAAGAAGGTACAGTATAAGATTAAAAAAGCAATTGGGAAGTTAAGCACCAACAACTAGCAAAGATTTACTAATAATGGACGAGAACTAAAAATATTTCCGCAGTAGGTGAAGACATATCAAAGTTGGTGCTTTATAAAACGGGAGTAATCAATATATTTAAAATACGAATTAAAAACAAAAGAACTTCTAATTATAATAGCAACATAAAACATCAAACACCAAATAGCACCAAGAATTAAATAAATCTGCTTTGCTGTAAAATTAGAATTTTAGATAAAACCTCTTCTCGACTTAAAATGTAATTTATGCAAAATTCTAAAGTAACAAGTCAATTTAAAACCTGCCATTTTCGTATGTTGTCGTAAACTAACACCTACTCGTTTAATATATGCATATCTCACTTTAACATCCACTAGCATCTTATAATTTAATTCAATAAATATCAATATATCGTAAAAAACGTGTACAGTGCTCGACGGAAACGTTAGCATCACTTGAATCTTATATCTCGCTTTCGCATTTTTGAGAAAAAGTTTAATATAAAATTTAATTTGATTAAATTCGTTATTAGCATCACCAATTCGGAAGCTTATTGTTGGCATTATTCTGTTTCTAGTTCTATAAAAATCCTTTTAGATTCTGGATAAAAATAACATCTAAAAAAGGCAATGGTTGGCTTAAGGTGAGTCTTGTCCATATTTTATGCAAATTATGCAAAGTGTTTGGAAGAATCAATTATAATGTTATATTTTCTAGAAATTCCTGAAAGACGTGTTTCCTTTATTTCTTGGGAGACGCATTTTAACATCCAATTTAGATCTGTCGCCACCGTATCACCACCATATCGAAAATCTCAAACGAAAAAGAAGATCCAATCCTATTTTGTGATTTTTACAGTTGCTTATTTTGTGGAAAGACCTTGTTTATTCTGTTTTATTAGAAAATCGAAATCAAACTTTTTCATTGAAAAATTAAGAATTAACAAATTAACAAGATTTTAGTGTTATTAAATATCCAAAGTAATCTTGTCCTTCAAAATATAAAAATATCAAAGGCAACTCATTCTTGATTGCATGATAGTTAATTTTAAGAAATTTTTTTTCTTGTGGCTTGGTAAGAAATTATTTTATCAAGTTTTAAAGTGATTTTCGGTTTTCTAGAAAATTTCAGAATCTTTTAAATAAATGAATGCTCTTGTCAAATTCACCTTAAATCTCCCATTTCTAGAAACCCAAATTTCCCTACCTTCCTTTTATTAAAAACACGAAAGGAAATATAAAACTATTTGATCCTAAAGCTTGACCCTGACACTGTATACGAAGTAAGCACAACCGTTTAAGTGAACTTCACCAAATCAGCGACCAGCGTTTCTTTTTCGGTATATGATTGACGGTGATCTTTCTTAATTTTTCCATCGGCACCCCTTTACGCGGCTTAAATAGATTTACCTGCAATCCAACTTTGATCTTCTTCGTGAGCGCACCCTGCGGGAAGACTGCTTGCACTTGCGGTACCACCGTACTGGACACCATTCCGCCTTCGGGACCTATGGCGTGCACTTCCTGTCTGATCCTCGTCACGATGGCGAAGTATTGTGGAAAATCGTGTGTGACTACTCGGGTTATTCTGCCTGAAGAGATGTCTTCGAGTTGACTTAGGTCTGAAAGCGAATGGGAAGGGTCGAATACTTTAATTGGGAAACCAACCGGAATGAAGATACATCACCATATAACCGAAAAGGAAGTAAATACAAAAATCTCACCTTCAGCTTCGAAACTGTCATTAAGGACTTCATTTAGGACATCGTCAGACGCATCTACGGTATGTTCTCTCCAGGTTTCGCCGTTATCCGATCTCAAAATCACTATTTCGCGTTCCTTACCGCGTAATGCAGCAAAGTGTGGCACTTCAATTATAACAGGCCTGCACAAATGACAAAGAATGAAAATTGGACCATATTCCTCCAATTATCAATTTACCCTAAGAATTTAGCACCAACCGGACCTAGCTCCAATACCCTACTTGCTAGAGCTTCACCTTCCATCAAAGGAGGTGGATGCGGCGTTCTTTGTGGTCTGACATATCTGCACGTTATCCTAGTTGGGCTGGGCGCGCACCTAGGTGGTACGATCACCCTAACGCCCGAATGTCGACATCCTCTCATAGCTCCACCTCTAGCATCAACTAGAAATGATACGAGGAAGCTGAAAACACGAATTTACAAATTAGAATTACATCGTAGGTATAAATGTATTGGAAAAGATTTCTGCTACCAAGCGTGCTGAAGGTAGAGTGTTGAAATGAATTAATCTATTACATTAAAAAATATAGTCGTGATAAGAGAACGTTCGATATAGATTAAAGATGATGGATTAATTTGGAATGGCAAGGATCTGTGCTGGAAAGCCTATACAGTACATAATTTGTGCGATAATAAAATTTATTTACGACATCCAGTGATGAACACTTACTTCTTCCAGTGCAGTTTCCTGAGCGGCATTGAAAGAAAACAGAATTAATATGATTATTTAAGTACTCTAATAGTATATCTACAAGTGCTCCAAGATCGTGAGGGAGGTAAACCCTCTTTGCAATTAGAGCGTTTGCAAGTTATTGTCAGTATGTGTTTATATCCCCGTTAGTAATAGGTTTATAGTCACATCGTTTACAAAAAAAAATCTATTTTCTGAGCGCAGCTCTTTTGATTGTCAAAATCTTAATATTAAAACTGAAATAGTTAATTGCTATCAAAATAGGAAACAAACAGTATTCAGCTTATAAATAATGTAATAACTAGAGCTGGCGCTGAACGTCCCGGTAGGACTGGATTCCTTGTAATAAGTACGTATGTATGTACCAAACTGCTGAATGAGCGAAACTTACATTAGCGGCGACCGCCGATCGGTAATGCATGAGTTTGCAGTTAGTATTAATTAGCTCCCGCGTTGTGTGGTAATTTCAAAGATTATTTTAACTGTACTTGTCTTACATCGGTAGATGTTGAACGATCTTTCTCAAGGTATAAGAACATATTTTCATCGCAGCGAACATTCTTAACCAAGAGAAATGTGGAAACATATTTTATGTTGCAAATGTTCCACGGACCTTATTCAGTTAGTCATTTTACAACAGCTGTTACATCCATCCGTGATATCCATCATGTATTTCCGATCGGCACTCGATGTTAGTATTCCTTTTTCCCGTCGGCTATTTGTTTGCGGGTACGTACGTACTTAGTACAATCCTGGCGCGATGCGCGGAAATGGCAGCTCTAGTGATAACCAATAATGGATAAATTAATTCTTTTAAAACTCACTAGGTTATGTTTGTGTTGAATATATTAACATTATCGTGGCAATCTAATTATGTACTTATAATTAGCTTGGTTGTAAATAAAAAAAGTCCTGAAAATCGTAGAAAGCCTAATGCACGGAAATTTAGTTTAATAAGATTTGTGTATTTACAATTTCGAATATAAAATGCCACAAATTAAAAATACCTGTGAAAAGATAAGAATATCGGGTGAAATTAAAAAAATCTTATTACGCTACATCTTGAAGGAAATTTTATTTTGAATTTTAAAGTAATCATCCCCAATTAACAGACTCCACCAATTATAAAGACAACAAAATTAGAAAAACGTAATTCAAGTAATTTCTTCTATTTCTAACATCAACATTTTTCGAGTAAGTTTCTACTCTTCATTAATTATAAAAAGATCTTCTACAAAGGTGTTAAAGTCTTGCACTTAAACTTTGAATTGCAGTACTAAGAATAGTTCACATGTCTCCTTGACCGACCCTCTCCTGTGGTAAATTCTTCTCATTCTTGTTTATTACCCTATCTTTATGTAGTTTCTTTATACATACCTTGATGATTCTTAATAATTCCTTTTCTCCAAGCATTTCCAAATTTTCCTCCTCTGTACCATGTTGAAAGTTTTTTTTCATATTCATAATACGTGGCCTTGTGTGCATCTCCTTTGCCTATTTCACGTCTCATTCATTTATTATTTTTTCAAACAGCTTCCTTTTCGTATGTAACAATATTATAACTATTACAACCATTGCTGCATGTTTCAACAACGGTAGCATAAGGCCAAGTTCCCATTAACTAGCTATTTATTTTCTTGTTCAAATTATTTTAAGTATCTCAAGCTTGTTTAATCATTTCTGTGGCGATTTTGTCAGTACTTGGCGCCTTGCCGTTCTTTTGATCTTTCTTCCTCTAGATTACGTTCTTCTCGTTATTTTTAAACTTATATGTTTTTCGGTTATTTCTGTCTCATTGTTCTTTATTTTTTGTTCTACGGTATCTTCCTTTCCTAGAATCTCTCCTCCTGTACTTTTAATTAGTGCATTTACCCGCTTACCGTTATTTCTAACATTTTAAAACTATAACAAATATTCTTTTTAGCTACTTTTACCATCATTTTCTAATTTTCTTTTTTCTAATTTTCTAATTTTTCGCCAAATTTAATCTTTTGGTTAAACTAAAATACAATGTCTTTTACTATTACGTATTATTGCTTGTACACTTGGACATTAATTTCTGTTTTATTACTTAAATATTTTTGCTTTTTAATATTGACTGGCTTGTTGCCCTCTGTCTGTCACGCAGTCTGCTTGTGATGGCTATTTCTCCCGTCCGATCCACGTACATCTTACTGATCTTAAAATTATATTTTAAAAAATTGCCCACACTTCATCTAGTTCCATTTTATTTAATTTATATTGTATTTTTCCTAATTCGTTGTCAATTTTCTCTCATATAATCCTGCCAATTGTACATACTTCAGACTGTATATTCTGCTTGTATCATTATAGATCTTTATTGTCTTTTCCATCCTGCTTAATCTTTGCTATTATATATTATATCTATTTCAAAATTTCTTTTCAAAACCAATCTGTTTTTTTTTTCCTCTCTCTGTTTCTCTGTCGCTAACTAACCGTATTTAGTTTAGAACTTTCTGGTAGTTGGAAACCAAAAAGATTGACGTTAGCTGCAGAAATAGCCATTAACTAAAACCTCTCTAACGGAAGAAGGTGACTAACAAGTGAAGGGTGTGCTTTATAAACTGATGAAGCATCGTATCTGATATGGCGGCAGAAAAAGCGTCGCTCCGACAATTGTCATATGCGAACGTACCTGAATGCACGTGGCTGAACAGCACTAGTCCTGGCGCTAATCTGAGGGTTATTTTATCGGCGCAGGGTTAGATAGAGCTGTTAACATAGCTCTGAGATTGTACAACGTTGCACTTCTTAGTTTTTTTCTTTTTCTGTTTTTTTCTTTATTTTTTGTAACTTGTACAATAAAGACTATTATTATTATTTTTAACATTACAGTATGTAATGGAGAGTTACAATAAAAGCAAATATTAAAGTAAAGTTTCCCTTCAAATGAGAATGATTTCATTAATCTATACTTAACCGCATTGTTTGAGTATTTATATAATTACAACAAAAATAAATTAAAACCGTTTTATTCGTAACCTAATTTAACAGCGATTAAAGAGCAGGATCTCAACGCGAAAAAATCACGTACGAAAACGATCAACCCATTACGAAATCGCTATTATACGAGAATGCAACATTTCAGCGATATGTGTACGCGTTTATGCGAACGATTACATCATCAACCTTGGTTTCTATTCTCTTAAATGGATGAAAAAGTACCGCTCCGCATCCCGCAACCGCTGACCGATGTGTTGCTTGCCGACTGGTTCGGCTTTCTGCATGCGTGTACAACGACCTCTCCTCTATTTAAGTGTTAAGGTTACATAAAAGTAAATGTTTACCCTCGTGACGAATTTACCTGCCAGTCCCGATACCAGGTGTTTATTATTTTTCTCTCTTTTCTACTTGCTGATAGCGACGCGCATCTTCCGAGTTAACGACGCGGAAACGTGAGGGTCTGACGAGTCGTATTTTTAGATTGCGGGGACTGGGCGAGTATAACATAACATGGAATCCATGTAATGTTGCGGAATTCGGATTTGGGGTTACCATTTACGCGCGTAAATATTTATGAGCGTACATGTGTTTGAACGTATGTACGTACTTATGTAGGATCGACGAGTCTAGGAATAAGTTCGAATTATAAAAAAAAAAGATGAAACGGCAATCGGGGAGTGTTTATACGAATACATCGGGCTTCAACACGTTCCATTGACTTTAAAAACTGGCTGTTTATAAAAAGTTACTTGCCAAATAACATCGCGAAATCGCCAGAAGGAAGATACAAATTTTCTTGATTTTTTTTAATATTTTAGCATAAGTAAAGGTGTTCGTCCAAAAATGTTTACGTGAAAAATATGATTTACCTATTCATCCGTTTATTTTGCAATAAATACAAGGTTAAACCATTATTTATTAATGCTTTTCACACGATTTCATCGATTTTATATAGTGCATGCGAAAAGTTTCGAAACATATTCAATAATTTAGGCGTGAAGTTGCACAATTCAGCTCTAGTTGTTAAGCTAAGCAGATTAAAAGGGGGTTTAGCCATCGTTTTGGTTAAGTGATATTTTTGGTTTATCAATATTCTGCTAAAGTTACCAGAATCGGCAGTCTAAACAAGGCTTTCGTACAAATGCACTGCGTTCGTACAAGTTTACTTTTGACCCATTGTACGTATTTCCCAAAATCTGCACTGATGTCAAGCACATACAGTAGTCGACTAAACGCAGTTTGTAAGTGTGATGTTGTCTAACAAAACTGGGTAGGAAGCGGATGGGAAAACATTTTTACGAAGTTGGTTTAGTATGTAAATGCCAATTACAAAACTTGAAAGTACTAACAGCTCTTTAAACAGAGGTTGGTGAAGCGGTGAAGAGGTTGGTCAAGATTGGTGAATGATAATAACTGCAGGATGTACTAGCAAACATAAAATTAAAAGACATCTACAAGAAAGTAAAGTTTTAGGTACTGCTTAGATTTTAGTTTTTGATTGGACAGAAGTTTTGACGAGATCTTAAGATTTTAAGATGAAATTTGAATTTACTCCAATAAATAACACAAGAAAAATGGTTACAACAAAAATTTCCCAGAACAGAGCATGATTCAACAAATCAGACAAATCTTCTTTAAATAAAACCAAAAGATTGGCAGTACATCGAAGCTGTTTAAAAAGACATTTAAAAAAAAAATTCACCAGATTTCTTCTTTCGAGGAAGTCATTTATTTTACAATTAAGACTACGCCAACATAAAATCTTGTAACATTCGTTGAATTTATTTTGATGCCGATTTATATATAACAGCTTTGTATTTTCGAAAAAAATAGGTCATGTAAACAAAGAATGTCGAAAAAAGTTACAGGAACCTAACGCCGTTAACCGATGATCAAAAGCCGCTGGTTCAAATTCAAAATATGTCAAATTTAACGAATACAACTCAAAGACTCTAGATGATGTGTTAGCGGTATACTAACCGCTTCATACTACGTCAAACACATTTGGATGGAAGTTAAACAAACATTACTATGCTATAATTGTTTTAATAACACCAAAGCCGTAGAAGTACTATTTCCATTGTACCATCAACAATGCCCGTTAGACATTAAATTTGCCATTTATTGCGAAATTTATGGATTATATGAGTGTAAAACATGCTGTTTTCATAAACGCGTCAATACGGCTGGTGCTATAAATACTTATTTCAACGCCTCACGACGGCTGGAGTAGAACCGCATAAATTTTACGTGCATTATCTCGATTCTTCGCGTGTGTACCGTACATACATACGTAAATAACTATGACACGAGTGCGCCATTAGATTTGCCTGAACCGTATTACGTGTCGGCATGCATCTGGAATTCCGCATTGTTTTCAGTTTCAAATTGTTTACTCGCTAATGCAGAAGAATAACAATAGCAATCGTAACAAGGTTTTTTCTCATCCTTCAGCGAATGTGCTTAAAGGTGTGGAAAGAGATTACAAGCCTGCGAATTATGACGCATATATACTGGCAGAGAAATTCTTTTTATATTGTAGGAAAATGTCGAATGAAACAATTTAGCGTTTAAATACACGTATTACGAAATTTTTTACAATTTCTGTTAGTTTCCTTAAGTTATTTTATGAAAAGGTACGCTTATGACTTGATTTGGGAACGTTTGCGGTTATTTTATTAACGTTACGTGCATACGAACATGTTTATTGAGGACGGATAAAATCTTAATGAGCAATACATGCAAACGACTAGATTTTTATTTAATTCATAATTGTCTGATATAATCTGCATGTATTAAATGTAAAAGCACGCGTTTAAGTGTTTTGTAATGCATTCTGAGGTGGAAGTTATTTTATTACATTGGATCTTTGGTATTTTTTCCCTAAATAAATTTTGCGTAACTATTCCAACGCAATCATTGCATTGGGGACCCAAGCTTATATTAAAACAGAATTTAAGAACAAAAGACAAAGAGTTATTTTTTTTTGATGAACTTGATCGTTTCAATAATCCTGAAAAATCGCTTCAAATAAATGTACTTAGTGCAATAGGTTTAAAGGATTAAATAATTTTTGAATCATGCACAACTGATTATTTTAAAAGGAGAGGAGAATCACGCAACAAAAATTAGAGAAACATACGAAGATTTTCCTGAAAATTTATAAATGCTTAAATCTTCTTATTTATAAATGCTCTCAAAGAAGAAATAGGAAGAATCAAAATTCTGGGAGAACTGGCGAAAATGGCAATAATTCAATACAATGACATGAGTACAAGTTAGCCAGATGTTTGCGCTCTAATTATTGACTTACCAATCACAATTGGAACGGAGAACATTTTCAAAATTAACTCTTTGGTACAAGGACGCTGGGCTGGATTGATAGTTTTAAACACTGAAGTCGATCTTACATGATCTCAAGTGACCAATAACAATTATTGCATTGGGGCCCACAGTTTGCAGTTACGCTACCGACGGCACTCATCAAAATGAGACAATTTTTAATAGCGATCTTCTTGAAAATGCATAATTATGCATGGTTTATTGATATTTGTCATTTTCTGAAAATTTTTGGGAACTATGAAAAAAAATTGTAGCTATTTTAATAAAAATAATAAATGAAGACCATAGCAAAAAAAAACTAGATGGTGCTACTCAGAATTAACATAACTATTTTCGTAAAATTTGACACGTTGTTATTGTTGAAACAGTGGCAGCACAGAATATCGTAACAGGTGCTAAAACTTGGATATATTCATACAAGTCGGAAGCTAGGCGATAATCAATGGTTTGATGAACAGACGAGCCGAACCCAACAAAAGTTGTTCGTTCACAAAGTACTTCCAAGAAAATGCCTGGATAGCGATTTTGATCACCTCAGGAAGCCGGTAAAGCCTTCAAAACCCATATTTTGGAAACACCATCTTCAGAGTGAAAAAAAAAAATTCGAGAAGTGGTTCGAACGCATGCAAAAATTAAATATTAATGACGAATATTTTGGAAAACAATAATACGATTTATAGAAAAAAAATATCTTCCTTTCGTTGTTTTAGTCAAAACTTTTGTAATGCTAGAAATCATTTTTCAAAATCCATTCATTGCCCGTTCATTTCACGTTTAAAAACGGTTTATGGAAGAGCGGTCCAATTCCGCCATTATTGTTAATCCAGGAGTAGTTTAAAAATAGTATGAGGCAATAATGATAAATTTAACGAGTGAGATTTCTTTTGCAAAAAGAGAATTGGGGATTCACTAAATTCGGACCAAGTACCAAGTACTGTTTCTACGGATAAATATGCTTTATTATTGTAAAAATGACAAGCTATCTTCGTAAAAGAAATTTTTCAATTAAATTCATTCTCCCTAAGTTCCGATAAGCCCAATAAATTTGCTTAACTGCATTAGTCCGCCATTACCAGGAAAATGTAGGTATTATTCCTTATTTCCTCTATTTTGTTTTCTATTTTCTTTATTAACTTTCCACATAAATTTGGGCAGGCTCAATTTTCTATGTTTTGTTTTAATTTAATTACTTTCAAAAACCTTCTAAAATCCAGGAATAATTCTAAATTATCAGATTAATTTTCTTACACTTCGGTGAAAGTTTTTAATCGAATTGGAATTCGCCGAATTTTCTTCAAAAATAAGACATTATTGTAACCGTCTTCTCAAACATAAGCCTTACATATAAAAATAATGATACCTGCTCAACTTTAATCAACCTTTATTTGCCACCATAAATACTAACACGATGAATCAGTATTACTGCTAATTGTATTATTCAATATCAAAAAGGAGGTCATACTTATTTTAACCCAACGACGTGTTTAGCAATATGGATGCGTTTATTATACGTAGGAACCGGTGATCTCACGAAATTACATCCGAAGGATGAAAATTGGCTTTTATACAACCCAATTTGACAGTTACAAGAATATATTCGCTTGCAGTCCACGTCATACCTCTTGCATTCTTTTCAAATAACAAATAGAACGGTTGTGAAAAAAAAAAAAGAAAAATGTGCGGCCCAATTTAAAATAGCACCATTTTGTGTAGAACGTCTTGAGCAGAACGTATAAAAATGTTTTAAACGCTTCCTTTTCCTGTTTTAACGCGACCTTGTTAGGCAGATAAATTTAGATCGCTGCATATTTCGAGCGATTTTAATTGAAAGACGACAAATTGAAGACAATTAATGTGTTACATATTCCATGTTATTATGCTGAATTTACATGTTTTAAGCAACGAAAATATTATTAGATACGATGATGATGGCAGCGGCATATTGAAATGTTGCCGATACCATATATCGTGTTCTTTAAAGCACCCCATTAGGTTCTTTTTGGGAACCAGTAAAATGGAAGAAAATTGAAACCTGAAGAATTATTATTCCTCCCTTTATTGTTTGAGTAAAACTTGTGGTGAATTAATAAAATGCTTATACAAGGTGTTGATAAATAAACCAACCAGTATTGAACCTTATTGTATTAGAATTTTTTTCTTATTATTTTCCCCAGTAACATTTACCAACGTGTGTATAGTTTATTTATTAACACCCTGTAAATCCATATTTCTTTTTGGAATATTTTGTATTGAAAAGGTGTTTCTATAATTAATAAATTCTGTTTAAAAGCAATGGAAATGGAGGCGCATTGAAAATCTGCGCAACAGTTTCTGATTACATTCCAGCAAAGATCACATTCTCAATTCATAAAACGAATGAAAATTAATGCATTCAGCGTCAATTAAAGGAGTGAAAGTCAACTACCTATATTTGGCGAAAATCTTGATCTAACGCTACATAATGTCGGTGCGGCTTTTTAAAATGTCAACATAAACCGTACACACCTGCTCATAAACAAGAAAAAAGTAAATACGATTCTGCGATACTCGCCGTTTAGATCTGAGAAACCTGTATTCAAAGTTTACCATATCGTTGTCTAACTGGCTTCGTGCACTGATGGCATGTAGAAAGTATTTATGTCGCAGAAAACAATACAGTACCGCTAAAATTAAATGATGATCAACAAATGAGATCACGATATACGATATGAAACTTAAATGCATGCAATTACGATTGCAGTTATAAATAAATTGTTGTTGTTAATGTTATGAATCGGTTCAAATAGGTCAAAACGTCTCTCATAGCCGAAATAACTTACTAACAACTCGTATCTAGTGAAGAAACGATTCCTACAGAGGACAAGGGTTTGCGTATAGAGAGGCGATCACAGGAACTGAGACAACTTGGCGAATTTTGCAAAAATAGAACTGAAATCCGACGACCAAAGATTCCGCCGCACATTCACTGACTGGGTTCTAAAGCAATCGGAATTGGATCCTGTGTTTGGCCGAAACATCATCTTTAACGACTAATCCCACTCTTGGATGTACGGTTTTATAAACAAACACAAATGTCGCATTTGGAATGACAAGGATCCAATGCAAATTAAAAAACGCCTACTTCATCCTAAAAAGTTACCGTTCTGTATAGTTTCTGATCCGGAGAAACCTCTGGTTGTTTTTTTTTTTAACGAGAACAATGAAGGACTATGGATAACTGTCAATAGTGAAGAAAATTGCGCTATGATAAAGAATTATTTTGGGCTCGATTGCAAGGGATCGACCTCGCTAAAGGTTTGTCTGCAACAAGACGATGCTTAATGCCAGACCCGTCAGAAATAATGGAACCTTCAAATGAAGGATCTTTGAATCCTGCCTGGTGGTAACGTTAACTAGTCACGTGTTTTGACATCTTTGGATTTGTTTTTGTGAAGTTATGTAAAATCTCCAGAGTATGAGGAAATCAAACGAGTGTTTAGTAACGAATCACGTTGCTCAGCCGAAATGGAAACAATGGATTCCAACGTGGTCGACTTTTCTTAAATGACAATTTTCGAGCTGCTACGCTAAAAATGGCAGTTGCCGAAAAGAATATTGATCTTGTACAAGACATGATTGAAGAGAGCTAGAGCATGTCACTGCCACGCCAGGGATGTCAATCTTGTATTTCAATATTTTTATGAATGTAGTTCTATCGATATCTGCTACGGCGATAAGAAGGTAAAAGTATTACCGGCGTTAGAGCATAAGGTACGTGGTCTCTGCAATATTTTCGTATAGTTTGTTGCAGATGGCTGCGAGAGTTCTTTATTTTTTGTTTACTTTTCGATTATTTGTATATTGACTTTCCTTCGGTGTACGTTGTTAGGAAAATCTCTCCGCCATTGAAATACGTAAATAACTGTAATGATTTCTTTTATTCCAGTGATGTGTTTGGTTGATTGACTTTCAGGGCAAATTCGATGTTTCTCTTTACTGTATGTTATTAGGCAATCCTCTCCATCAAAGAAATATGTAAAGTACTAATTAAAATTATTGTTCTTGTTGCAATTTTGGGTTTATGGGTTTAATTTATTTAAAATAAGACCTTATTTCCAATAAACTGTATTAATCACAAGTTTCCTTAAACATCTGTTAGTCTAATGCAGTCCATTAATGGTATAACGGAGGAATAATCAAATATTGCTGTTAATTTGAACTTTAAAACTGAATATTGTAATAAAATTAATTTAAGAAGAAAACAAACAAAAATATTGTGTAACTGCTACTTCAATTTTTTATTTGTCAAGCTAGCAGCTTGGATGGAAATGTTTGGGTCACCCTCAGTAGCTGGAAAAAAATGTTAGCAATGGCTTCAGAAGGATCCTCCAACCCGTTTAACTATCCGTTGACTGCATGAGAAATTTGTGCGTACAGGATCTGCGAGTAATGATTGTAAAGGAAACAGTGGACGTCCCGGAAGTATTCGAACGGAAGATAACGTCATAAATGTTCAAGGCACAATGATTAAGAGCCTAAGAAAGTCAAGTACGAGATTAGCATTGGAAATTGGAATCGCTGTCTTAAGAATTCTCAACCTCGATTTAGGAATGAAGCCGTACCACGATCCAATGGTACAAGCCACTTCTGACACTGATAAAATTGCTCGTGTTTGAGCTGCAGAATTGTTATTAGATATGACGAACACAAATCCTGATGTTGTGTTATTTATGTTGGATGAAGCCACATTTCACGTCAGTGTTTCTTCACGAAAGTTAACGTATGGTGTGGCATTTCGAAGTTTGGAGTACTTCGGAGTACACATGCATTAAGAACCACGGAGTACAGGTCGAAGGAGTGCATTAGCTTCATTTGGAGTTCTGCACATAATGTGTGTTATTTTGTTATTAAAATAAAAATCATCCCATAGTGTTAGAATAGTGTTAGTTTGCCAACAAAAAGTTGGCCAAAAAAAAAGTTAAAAAGAGAACCATGTGGCAGTCGGTGTGCAACATCATTACGGATGATAGAACGTGTTATAATCTCGAAAGAAAGCAACAGTTGGCAGTTTGGGTCTTTGAACCACAAAATTTTTTCGTGAAAAAATCGAAACAAAAAGATGATCGCCACATTTTAGAATTACAGAACATGTTTCCATTGTAGCACCGGAGAATGCAAAATGGCACGCTACAGTTTGTTTGCCTCAAGTGAATGAATGCCCAAAACGTTGAAATAATAATAATAAATCATTTGCCGAATAGTCCACACCTAGCAGATTTCCTTTTATTTCCGCGTGTAACGAATACGTTACAGGGTTTCCGTCTTAGATCGGTCGAAGAAGCGGTGAATGCGTTTAAAAATAAAATAAATAGCTTAACGCGGGAAATTTGAAAACAAACTTTTGAAGGTTGGTTTTCAAGGATGCAATAATTATAAATAAATATATTTTGTCAATAAATTGAATATTACTGTGCTAGGTTCATTGAAATGAGAACAGCCCTCGTAAATGAACTTTAAACTAAACAAAATAATAAAACCATATCATTTAGACAGCTTGTTATATTTCAATTATGTACGGGTACGGGCCTACGCTGAGATGGCAACAAAAATGTGTTTTTCTTTCAAAATTCGTAGAAAACTTAGATTTTCATATAAACTCTACACAAGTACTTCTATAGGCATCGCAGGTATGTACATTTGTAGCAAATTACACCGTACAAAATGCCATAAATTCATCTCGGATAGCCCTAATTAATTAAGCGGTTACATCTGAATACTCGCCCGATGTTTCTAAAGTCGAATCGTAAATTTAATCGATACATAACGATTCTATAAATATTTAAAATTTCTCGTCCGTTGCGTAACAACCTATTATACAGCTTACTATGTTTATTTTACATCGCTGCAACGTACGCTTTACACGCTATTATCAGTACATAAAGAGACCGAAAGAAAAATAACTCTTCGCATTCGGATCCTTGTAAAAAATTCAGGCACTGCAAATCTTAGCAAGAATATCGATAATCCGAGGCACCGATGTATGAAGCTATATCTTACAAAAATCTCGTTGTACATTTGTTTGTTTATTCTTTTTCTCGGAAAAAACGAGACAAATTCTCTACATCTAGGATTTAAATATTTATTGAGAACAAATCCAGCATATGTACCAGACGCACGCTTCCCCCGATGTTTACGTATGTACGTAGCAATGTATTTTTGAAAGAAAAATAAAATAGAAAACGTCAATTTAGAAATAAAATCGGCGGATTTCGGCGGAAATAATATGCGCATCTGTGTTTATACGAAGATCAAGAAAAAGATCGATTTAAGTATATTAATTTATATCGGGACCATTAAGCGCAAACGCGAACGCAGACATGCTGCAGCAGATTTTACTTCACTTCCAGCGATCGAATAAGTAACATCGGTGATATGTGCTAAGCCATAAATATTTTTTACAATTGCACAACATCTACATGTGTGTTTATACGGATCGGTGTAAAATCTTGTTTGTATCCACAGGATCGCGTCTAGGTTAATAAAAAGCCATGGCGATGATCGAAAGAAAGGTTGCTGCTGTAATAAAAAAAAATCGGAAATCTTCAGACTAAACATGAAAACCTGTTATTAGTTTGTTTTCTAAACAAATCTAAATACAGAATCGCGGGTTTTTTTTTATAATTCTGGTGAGACACAGCATTGTTACAAAAGGACCAATCTTTATCAGAAAGAAAATTGTTTGCGCGAAACATTGTCGTTTAATGTTAAAGTCATACTTTTCTTTCACTACCATAAGTAATAATGGAAACCATTTCATGTTAAAGTCCTCATTTAACAGTGTTAATCTCAGAGGGTGCTTCCTGTAAAATTATAGAGCGAGCACTTTCCTTTCAGGGATTTCAATTCAACGAATTCAGTTCCGGTTAGCGTCAGTATATAGGATGGATCCCTATAAATTAGCTGCTCTTGTGAAGGAAAATATTTATGTTTTAAGTTTTCATAATTGTCGTCGTCTCTTTCCGAAAATATGTAAATTTATCAGGTCAAATAATTGAATTAAAAGCTCTTCAACAACTGCGGTTCTAAACGCTGCTATGTCACGATCTTTTGCTGCCAACTTACAGTATTGTTCTTTCGCATTTTATCAATGGATCCAACAACGTTTGATTCAATCACTGTGTATTCTTTCGTAACACAGTGTTTTCTTTAAACTAATCGCCATTGGTCTCTCTGGATCCACGAGATTACGTGATCCGATAAAGCAAAAACAGGGAGAATCGAATGTGAGGTTAGAAATTTTAGTTAGCTGAACCAGGACCAAGCAGAGCTGTTTTTTTTTTTTTGTAAAATTCTTCGAAAATTAACAGAAAACGTACCAAGAAACTTAAAACTGACAAGAAAACGTATTAAAAGATTAATAGAACGTCAAATTTAAATTAATTATTTAATTTCGCCATTATAAGTATTTTTCTCGGTAAAGAAAAAAGAACGGTTCGCTAGACCTTTGTCCATGCAAAGCAGGTGAGGACACGTCTTCTTGGTCCACTTTCGTTTAACGTTTGTTTATTTGGACGATCCTAAAAGAATTGTAGATGCGCTTGCTTATTATTTTGGAGAAACCTATTCGCCGACTTGCACGCTGGATTTACCTAATAGCCTCAACATTCCTTCAAATCTGTGAAGATGATATGGTTAACATCATGGCGTCACTTCAGAACAAATTAACTGCAGGTGAAGACCTTGTATCCAGTTTCTCGATTAGAGATGTTCGCTTTGGATTGAACAAACCTACTGCCAAAATTATTAATTTGGCAATTAGTACATTGCATTAGAAAGGCGGAAAAGCTTTAATCACTAATTATCGGCCGATCTCTATCTCAGATAAGTTTTCTAAGGTTCTTGTACTTCTTTTACATGAAGTAGATTCTTTCGGTTTTTCTCCCAGGTTACGCCTTTTAATAGGATCATATTTAACTATATATGTAACTTCCTACAACGATTTTTAATTATTTAATTTTATGTTCCGCAAAAATCAAATCTTGGCCCATTCCTTTTTAATTCATTTACAAACGATCTCTTGCAGCCACCTTAGCTGTTCTTTTTTGGCGCAGGTGGATGTGTGTTCGTAAGGAAGTTGATGAATTGTAGCGTAATATTAATCTTCTGATTAGCCCTTTTCTCTATCGCTTTTTCTGATTTCTCATGAGAACTTCACGACACTTTAATGATGTCCGGTTACTAAAAACACTTTTTATGCCTTTATCGTCACTAATGCGGTTGTGTTATTTAGTTTCCTTTTTATACATCTCAGCAGCTTCCAGTTGGGCGTATTCAATGCCGGTTTTTGAAGTTCTTATAGTGGAAAATCGATGGAACAAATTACCAAATAATAAATCAACTAAAAAGTTTACGGACAGTACGGATTTAAGTTCCATATGTGATCATTGCAATGAAAGCCCTCATACCTCAGCCTTCAACACTATCTCGAAACAACGTATTCTTAGAAGCAAAGAGATTCAAATGTGAATATGCACAATCATAAATCGGTCAGTACAACACATAAATAACAAACACCAACGGAATGCTTAACTGGAAAAGATTGCCTTAACGCGCTACCATGAAATCTTTATATAGAAACCATGAATAAGTCAAACATCTTTTTTTTAATTAGCAATTTGTTAATTGTAATGTTACGCCAAATTAGAACCAGAAGAAATTCAAAAATAGATCTAAATGAGGTTAAAAAGAGGCGAGTACATGTCTACCAATTAACGGTACAACCGCCTCCGCTTGCATTAAAAAAAAATTAGATCGTTCCAAATCAAAGACGACCCGATCCTTTCATATATACGTGTATATGAATCACGTTCAAAATTAATTGGCTTTTTTGCTTTTTGCCCTTCATCTATGTTTAAATTAAAAAAAGGAATGACGAAAAATTCTGCTCGACTTCGCCATGCAATCGTGGCGCCATAAAATTTCACGTTGTTTATTAAATCCAATACCTATCGACAGGAGCGCACGAGATTATTTTCGCGTGACCTATATGCAGCATTAATTTCAAAAATAATTTCCGGTAGGAAAAGTAAATATGCGAGAAATATGATGTGCGCTGATCATATGTATATGTGCAGCTACATATGTACATACGTATCCAGTTCATTTGGCTATTCTTGGACACTTAAGAAAACACAGCTGGTGAGTGTGAAAATTATGATTCATTAAATTTCGAATTATATTTAATAGTCGTGTAGTATCGTCATTTAAGACTATCCTAGATCGCGGTACATTCCGAACTTAAGATTATATTACATCAAACCACAGCAGGCTATTATTGCAGCCTTTAATACGGTATATTTAACGATAGTAAAGTTCGTTACTGGTTCAGTATTCAACTTCAATAGTTCTTTTTTATTTGTTTTTTTGAAGTTAACGTCCTACCAGTAGCAGAATACGACATGTAAACGACCTATCAAATGCCATTTAAGCTCCAAAACGAACTTGATCAATTTCAGCAAAGTTTGCCAATGACTTTAGCTTCTTTTTTTCGTAAATACTGCACAACACTACACTTGATACGTTGAGTGTTTCGAAACTCTTACATCAGAACCTTCATTTTGCATTAGGGTAGAGATCCTCATAGTAGAAAAGTTCAGATTCGTCAAATGATTAAATAAAAAAACTTTAAAAGGTATAAGCAATAAACCGCTAATTCCAAGGTTTACTAAATAGAAATCACCACCTAATAGGGACTGCTAAGTGAATGCATTTGGCGAAGTATAAGCTAACCAACATTGCCTAAAGCTCCGGGGGAACATTTTGGGTAGATTTTGTAAACAATGGCGCATAAGTTGGTTTATTCACAACAAATTTTCGCTAAGCCTAGAAAAAAGTACTTAGTCTTTCACACAAAGCATAGCGCTCAAGAATTGGGGACCTGTCCGTAGACCAAGTACAATTAGAGCAATCCAATTCCGCAAAGTTACGGGTGCTATCGTTGAGGATAATCTGGTCTAGAATGAACATTTTCGCGTATTAGCTAGTAGGCTCTTCGGTAAGTATCATGTGTTTCGCTGATTAAGATCGCAGGTAACGGTGGAGCGCCTTCTGATGCTGTATCAAGCGAAAATTTATTCCAAATTGCGGTATGGAATGCTCTTGTGGGATTCATCGAGTGCAGCTGGTAAAGTGTTCTTGGCTCAGAACTGTGCACTCACTTCATCGAATCTTGTAGACCTTTATTCCGCAAATTGAATTTATCACCGTTTGTTTGCATATACATAATGGAAGTAGCCGCTTATGAACATCAGAATAAAGGCACCCTCAACCTGAATTCTGAATATCGCACATACCTTACAAGAACGAGAGATCGTTTATACACTGCTGGGAATACACTTACTGTTATTACCTTGGAACAAAAAAAAATGAGGATCAGGTTTTACAATCACTTGCCCAAGCTATTAAAGAATTTCTTCAAACAACAATGCTATTGTTTTAATACTATGGCCGAATATTTCACTTTGAAAACCTAGTAGTTTCTTCCTTTTTTTTAAACCTATAAGGAGACCATGTTAAGAAATAAAACTCAATTTGACAAAAAAAAACGTTGTTTCTGTGTTAGGCTGTAAGCGTTTCAAACTTGAGAAGACCAGAATAGAGTGAACATGGAAAAAATTGGGATAAAAAATGTTGAAAACAAAATGAATGGCAGAAAAAGAAGAAAATAGTAGAAAGGACGAAATAATAAAAAGCTTATGGGCGGAAACGCACCCGAAAACGAGTTCTTTTAATGTAATTTTGGTTAAAATTCATTGCTTTGCTTTCTTTTCAATATTTTTGATATCTTGAAAACGATAAAATTAATCAAATATCTATTAGTATTGTTTATTTGAAAGGATGTTGAAAATATGCTGCTAAAAATTTTTACTACCACAGAAAACTGTGGCAGTTTATTCAAATATAATGCTTCGATCTGGGGAGGCTCTTAAGTAACGCAGCTCGACACACATTTTGGATTTCTTTACCTGGAGACATAAGCATGATAACAATGCTGATACGAATAAAGAGAATTGTACGTTTATGTGTTAATAGATTAAACAATAAGAGAGGATGAACTTTGGTGAACACAAAAGTGAAGATGTCTGTCTACTTCCTTAAACAAGGTTGAACAATTTCTTTCTGCTTTAAGTTACAAGGAGACATCGCAGTACTAAGCTACCAATAATTCCATCCTGATTACCGGAAAATATGTTCGGCTTTGATTGTATAATGCCAACCTGCTTTGAGCATACATCAACTTCTACAACTACTAGATTATTACTTAGCAGACAATAATAACTAGTAGACGTGATTTTCTAACAAAAATTGGGAAATACCTGCAGAATTTGAATAATGTAAAAAAATCTTTTGTCATTCACTAAAATTAAAAGTTACATCAATGGAATTAAACATTCGCACCAAATGGATAAAAAGTTACTAAGTACTCTGTTTGTCCAAGATCCAGACATAATCAAGCAGTTAAGCTACTATAAATATGATTTTAATTATTAGCACCAATTCTAAAATTACTTAAGAAAGTTTCCTTTCTCTTAAATGTTATCTCAATCAATTTTTTTATATTGCCATTTCCTTGCTTTAAAGATGATCTACAATCTACAAGTAACATTTTGCGTAAACAATGAAGAAGCTCAGCTTATTTTTATGTTCCGTAAAAAACAATTATTACACAATCTAATAATTTAAAATGTTATACGCAAGAAACATTTATCGCATATTTTATTGCTGCTTACCATCTTCATTCATAGTAAATATTACTAAAAACAGTATAATTAAAGCAAAGATACATGATAATTAGCAAATTAGCGGTTGCCTCATCAAGTAGACTCGTAACACAGGATATGACAAATCCAGCCAATAAAAATGTTTTGCATAAATTCTTACGTTTGTTGTCACAAATATCTCGCTACATTATTCGCAGAAAATATCAAGTTTGCTTATTTAACACGTACTGGGTATTAAATCGTTGAATTTTAAGATGTGTTAGCTGTGGCATATTTTTAGCGATAGTATACTGTTGTTTTGTAACCTTTTGTCAATACGGTAAAAAGCAGTCCGAGCCATACCAGATAGGTTATAGGTCAGAGAATGGTTCACACGATGCTAAATAGGTTTTTCTCCTTTAATTCTATTCTAACATCAAAGGGTACTTGCAAGATATCTATCTAAAAACGAATAAAATTGCCATTCTCAAGTGGAATTACATTATCGTACAGTATGCGTGCAATAAAACTATGATGTTTACAGTGTGTTAAATGGGAAGATAAGTGGAAAAGAACTTGAAGACTTTGTGCAATAACATGTTATTATGTCATTAAATCCTGAAGTGGTTCTTGATAGATTTTAGACTTAATTAATTTTCCTCTTGAAAACAAATCATATTCACGACGCCATTAAAAATGTCAAAAAATTGAACATTTTTAGAATAAAAAATTAATTTTGTTTCTTCATTGCCATAAATGAAAAAAAGAAACAATATTTTAGATATCCGAGACAGGCGTTTCGAGGATCGACGCATCCTCGAAGCGGCTGCCCCGGATTAATTAATTAAATCTGTGTAGCGCGGATTATGCGGATACTTTTGTGTTGTTTGCCGTACCTCCCCGCAGTCTTTGCTATCATTATTAGCAGAGAATTTATTGAATTTCTTTTCGGAGAAACGGTAAAGATGTCATTGCACTTATTTTGTTTTACCAAAATAGAATTCCTCAATTTAATTTTTTTTAATCAAATTTTCAATTCATTCGTTGTTAACTTAAGTAGGCGACCTGCAGCAACTAACTCAAAAGGCTTTCTAAACAAATTCAACCTGTTTCACGAGAAAAGAGAATTATGAAATATGTTATTTTTGAAATGCGGTGTATCTTTCACGTTCATTTTAAAAATTATTATAGGGTGTGATAATGTAAAAATACGCACAGTCTATCGCTTAAAGCTTAAATAATGTGTGTTTCCCATTTTTTTTTTAGTTAAGATTAAGCAGCTTTTCAGTAAATGCACAATATACTCGATAATAGAGAGAGAATATTTTAGAAAATAAATTACGTAAGTTGCAAGAATCTGTTTTGGCATTTGTTATACTCGGAGAAGTTTATTTACAATTCACCTATCCGGAGAACATGTGCAAATATTTGCTATATAGGCTGATACAAATCAACGGACGATTATTGGTCTTACTCTTTTGCCAATAACTATCAGGCGATTAATAGAAAAACGATTGAGTAATGCATTTTTATAAGAAAAAGTTCTTACGAAACATCCTGTATGTTCTCTCAAATTTTGAAAAGTAGTTTAATTTCTGGTACAACTTTATAAATTGTTACAATAGATTGTCGTAGCTCTTAACATCTTGAAAAACCAACATTTCTCGCATCTTTAATAATTCGTTTTATGAAATTTCTTTCCATTAATAGAAATGTGAGACGGCAAAATAATTAACTTTTCAAGAGAGCCAGTTTAAAATTTTTCATTGCATGGTAGTTAATGGACTTGATATGGGCTTGTATGCTCGAAGCATTAATATACATTGTCAAAATGTCGTGTTATTTTTGAAAAGCCAATATATTCGGCTTTTAGGGTACATTTTGGCTAATTATCTTAAAAAAATGGTGATTTTTGACTTGCGCCACTTTTCTATCAATGGAAAACGAATCCCCCCAAAATTTTGAAAAATTTATATTGTATTAATTACTAAATTTCAAATGTTTACAAAAAATGCGTTATTCACTCGTTAATTAGCAGCGTAAACATTATTAGTTTGCGAACAGAAAATAGAATTTATACAAAAACTGACTTTTAAAGCCGGTTTTCGAAATCGAGCTTTTCCAAAGCCCCCCAAAGTCAAAGGTGAAATTTTTGCAAAACAAAAGACACTAAATATAGTTCAAGGATTATCACATATACAGAGTGTTAATGTAGCTAGAAGACGCGTGGAGCTGGATAGTGATGTTTTCCACAATATACTTTAACACAATGCAATTCTTTTTTGTCCTAATAGTGAAATTGTTTTTTTTCTAAAAGGTACTTAAAACCGCTTACACAGTTTACAGTTTTGTTATATTGTGTGATTATTAAAAATGAGCATTTTTATAAGAATTTAAGTTACGCATGATAAGTAGACCAAGCATCTTAAAATTTTGCTAAACTATTTTGGAAACAATCTCCACATATCTGTGTAATCTGGCCGGTTATTAATTATTTTTGTAATGGCTGAGAAAGGGTTTGTTTTATTTTGCTTATATAAACACCCTGTATATTTATCGAACTATATAAAAACGTAATAAAGTAGAGTATACTCAGTATACAACACTCTGAAGAAATTAAATAATTAATGTTCGTGCTATCTCAAACAATAGCACAATGTAGATGCAATTTTAGGATTTTAGAAATTGAATTTCGTAAACCGGCGAACCCAAAAAGAAAATAGAATAACAGCCCATTAATTTGGATCACCCTATATATTTAGTTCGAAAAGAATTCTATACAAAACTAAAAGTACTTTTAGTTAATCTAAATATGCATCAGTTAATTTGTTAGAGTTCAAAAAAAAATCACAAAAACATCAGTTTGAGGTAAGAAAACGTCACTTACCCGATGTTGATGGGATGTCTTCCAAGATCCACGTTATCCGGCGTGTATTTCTTGGTATATTCGACGTAATTTTCGGTAATGTATTGCGGACTCATGCCGTCTTCGATGGCCTGAGGCGGCAAAGCGTTCTGTTGCTCTTCGCTGATGACCATCTTGTTTGAGTCCATCCTTTCGTCTCTGGTAACGTCTATGGGTAGCGAGTCATCGCCGAGAGATTTCATTTCATCGGCGGTCAGATAGCGATAGGAGTGATCACCGAGCACAGTGTCTTCTCCTGCAAGCAACAAGAATACGATTCGAAAATCGGGCGCAGATGCAGGAACCGCGGTACCACACAAGAACGACCGTGATGGGCTGGTAAAAACTCACTAACATAGGTAACTACACGCCAGTACTCGCAAGAGTATGTATAGGACCGACTAAATTGTTTATGTTAAAAATGTTAGATACTTCGATCGTTTCTTCTGAGGGAGAGGGTTCTTTTCGGGCTAAGTTAAAAGCGATGTCAGCTTGCCAACGTAAACAAACAATAAATGTATTTGTATGTATACATGAACGGGAGAAAATATTACAATAACAAAAACAATAAAAAAAAAAAAGGAGACAACTATATAACGGAAACAGTGTATCGTATCGAACTGAGTCAAAATAAACGGAATAAGAGACTATTATGAGGTGATGCTCGAGACTACGCTTCGGAATCGAATCGGAGAGTGTTTGTGACGATGCCGTGGTGGTGAGATGGTGTTCGTGGAGGTGGTGCATAATCGGGAGTAGTAGTAAGAGCGGCGTAATAGTTTTGGCGATGATTTTCGATTCGCGCTTAAGTATTACGCATCGAGAAACGTTATTAAGCGCGACTCTGTCTCGCGAGTTGTCGATTGGGAAAAATAAAGTCGGCTTGAACGACTGACCTTATAATACACACACGACATAGGAGAGAATCGTGACTTCTTATTTAATATCTGCGCCGGTACACTATGTACTTACATATTGTAAAAGTGCTTATGTACTTCTTCGGCCGTTCTAGTTTTGAAACTGTGGAGTACAGTTATGTCTCGGAGAGTGCACTTTAGATCTTTGTTTTGTGTATAGAATGGTTAGATTGTAATATTAAAGCGTGTCCTTAAGTCGCTTACTAAACAAGGTTTAAATATACCGTTTATGCATGGAGAATTGTTCAAATCTGGAAGATGCCTTCGAATTTAATTTAATTTAATTTAATCTTGTGTGTGTTTCTTAACTCCGCTATTTATTTGAAGTTATCCCATTTACGTAAATTATCAATTCTGCGAGGTGTATAAAGGTTTTCGTTATAGTGATACTAACCTCGCTAGTAATTTTGAAAATTTCATCCAAAAGATATACATTTAATTATACTGACTTGAACATAAGTTGTGGCTTGATTTTTAGAGACGAAAGTAACATAAGCAGCTTAATATTTGGAAAAAAAATCCGAAGAAATACGTGTATGGATTCTTTTTTTTCACATATCTTCAATCACTAATTCAACGCTAGGGTACATAGCATCCAATTATTTAAAAAATTTCATTATATTGGATGCAAGGGTAATCAAGCCTTAACATGAATATGGCGGGTTACTCGTTTACAATATTCCGGTAATATATTTGCGCGTGCGTTAAAAGATATATTTTGACTATCTCAACCATGTTGGACGCTCTGTTGTTGTTTAACAGTTGGTGTCTAAAACTGGAAACTTTTCAGGAGAGTCATTTTAAATTTTTGTTGCCTTTATTTAGTCCGAATTATCAAAATATACATAGCATACGACGTATTCAATTTAAATGTTCACAACTTTTTTTTTGAGTCATCCAGTATATATCAAAACAAATCAAAACTTGCTCCCAATGAACCTACCTAGCAGTAAACAAAAATATTTTTAAAATATTTCACTTTAAGCATATAAGCCGAGGCGAATAATGAACCCACTTTTGCATATTTGCAGAAGATTGAAGATTTGAATGAAAAACGCATTCGAATGAACATTTTCTAAAGCGCTATTGAAGCAATTTAAGCAAAATAAGTCGGTGCTTTGACTTGAATTAATAACTGTAGATGAAACTCGAAAACATCAGCATAGTTCTGAAGCGAAAGCGCATTCGAAACATTGCAACGAAGGGTAAATCGGCTCCATAAGACCGAAGACACTTCCATCAACCGGGAAACTGATAGCGACTGATTTTTTTTTGGATAGTCACAGAATTATGTTAAAAACGGGCGTATCTAAAGAAAAAGACCAAAACAACGCGCCGTCTCACGCTTCAGTGTCGCTACGACAAAAATTCACGAATTGGGATTCGAATCTATTCACGAGATCTGGCTGCTAACGATTTTTTCTGTTTCCTACGTTCAAAGCAGAAGTCATCACACTCGTAAACGGCTATTTTGCAGAACAAACTGCCAACTTCTATTTGGACAGATTAAAGAGATGAGAGCGTCGCAAGAAAAAAGTGTATAAACTTACAATGGGGCGGCGTTGAGGAATCAAATGAGTTTTCAAGCCAAATAAAATTTTAGAAATTACTTTCCCCATGCATAAAAATAGGACGTATTTA
The DNA here is from genome assembly GCA_902654985.2 of Oryctes borbonicus. Lineage (NCBI taxonomy): Eukaryota > Metazoa > Arthropoda > Insecta > Coleoptera > Scarabaeidae > Oryctes > Oryctes borbonicus. The sequence continues at coordinate 4,475,970 of LR736865.1, forward strand.
TAATAGGTTCATTACCGAGGCGTGCAAGATTTTCCAACAAATAATACGAAATGTTACGGCTAGAGAAATAGCAAATTTGCAAGAATAAAATTTAAAGCAACTTGGATCTGTATTTTAAGACGATGATTTATCGAAGAAAAAATGCCACCGTGTTACCAATACCTACTACAACTAATTGCAGTTGTTGGAATTAAATTAGAAGACCTTGTATATCATGCCTTGACGGCGAACCATTGTAAAATTTAAGCATGATGTCAGATAACACGTGGGATTCTAGCAGTGTTATAATGACAAGGTCAGCTATAATATCTCCTTTTCTTATGCGTGGTACGCTTATATGTATACTTTGTTGCGTTAAACTCGCAATTATAAATATGACTCGAATTTTGATACCGCGAGATTGCTACTGATTAAGTGGTCCGGCGGGTCAAAAGAGGGCAATTTAAAATTAGTAATATGGTAATACGCAGAGATTAATGCATAAGATTGGGAGAAAAAGGAACCTACTGAATCAGACAGTCGGTAATAATTGAAAAATAGAATTTATTTTAGGACGTGTGTACTTGTACACATAACAACAATTTTTTTTAGACGCACCAAGCTAGAGAAGTATAAAAAAAGGCGTTGTAGATATTTGTTTATGTGCAAGGATACGTAATGAATATAAAAAAGGTGTTAAGCGATGAATTTAGCGATGAATCCACGTCATTATCCAATCATAATAGGTATAATTGAGTATCTGTTGGCTGGAATTTAAAGAATTTTGTCTAATTACAATGGATCTTGTAAACAGCGCAGATTCCTTTGAGCATATTAATAACATGCTATGTCTCAATCATTGGCGTCGCATATCGTTATATTCATAACTACTGTGAATTTATCAAAATTAAGATTAAGATCACAGCATATAAAACATGAATTATTTATGATCAAATTTGTGAATAGATGTGATAAAAAGATCTTTAGAATCACAAGATAAAATTGCTTCATTTTTAGCTCTAAAATTGAGCTTTTCTTATGGCGAGGAACATCCAAACATCAGAATTTATTAGAAAATGTAAAAGATCAGTGCTTTGGATGAATATGAATTCCAGAATACTTTCGTAATAATTGTAAAAATGTTTTACTCCAGATTGGAGCAATAGTAGGTAAAGTGAATGTTACGATGAAAACTTAACTTAACTTAATGGAAAAGTAATAACAGTAAAGATATTATTTTTTTGTTCAACAAAAATAAAGATTTTATATTGTTACCAATATGTAGCAAAGTTCATAATAACAAAGGCCTGTAGAAATCACCTTCAAAATTAGAAAATCAATAAAGCTAAGCTTTTTCTTGTTTCTCTCATTTGAATTGAATTCGTATTTAACATTTTATTGGTAACATGGTAACCCTGTCCTTTTGTTATTACTGGGCGAAGCGTGACCATTAGTAGACCCTACTAAAAATTCACTTTCAAGTAACAAAAAGAAACCTATAGATGGGCTCATAATCTGTATTATGGTCAGTTGACCACGAGGAAACAACCCTGTCCTTTTGTTATTACTGGGCGAAGCGTGACCATTAGCCAACCCTACTAAAATTTCACTTTCAAGTAACAGAAAGAAACCTATAGATGCGCTCATAATCTGTATTATGGTCACTTGACCACGACGAAAATAATGTGGTTATTTTTAAATTGTTTACCCATAAAAAAAAACTGATGTAATGGTTTGAAATTTTGAGGTAACTAAGAAATAACTATCCGAGGAATTCTTTAAAAGTTTGTAGGAGAACCAACAAATACTTCAAGAAATATTGATAAGAAAGGGAAGAGATTGATAGTTGCTTTTCTTAGTCGTTGTACAATTATTTTTGTAAAAGAATTTCTTGGTAGTAGCGGCTTATTTAAATAAAACTTAAAAGATATTCTCTTTTACGTACAATACGTTCCAAGCAGACCAAAAAATATCAAATATTAACTTAAAGTGATCTTAATTGCAAGATATTCATTGACAACATTTTATTTTGTTTTTATTAATATGTAACTAATCATATGCTCTGAGGAAGGCAATAAATTTGTTGCCGAAACGTAGAGAAGAAAATTGCTGAAGTTTTATTTAAGTAACTAAGCCGCTACTACCAAGAATTCCCTTTATTTAAAAAAAAACTAAAAATATTACGTGCGTTGTAGTTTTTGTACTTTCCATGTACTGTGAAAAATAAGCAAATGTTTATAGAAACTGTGTGCTGATACTATTCAAAATTTGATTGATTTTGAACACTACTTATATCACCAGAACATTGCATTTTAAGTAAATCGCAAAGAAGGAAGTCTTTTAATTACTTGCGTCAATTACGCCTAATTGGATCAGTCCAAAGTTAGTAGTTCTAACATACAAATATTTGACGCCAACATTTTCTGACTTCTCTCATACCTTTGCAATTTACATCAGGTAATTCCAGTTTTTCAAAAGAAATTGTTTTGTGGCAGAACCCTCGTCCGTAGTAAAGTTAATAAACCTTCGGCACCTTTATTGCGTATTTTTTATTAACACTGGAGGTGATTGTAAGATTCATCTTCTCGTTGCCTTGCTTTCATAAAAACATAAAAATGTACTTTTATAAGTAGAAATTAAGTATTTCGGTCATGATTTCGTGAAATTTCGCCTGTGCGCGATGTGACGAATAGTGATTTAACTGGACAACGCGCATTCCACAAAATTTCAGCCCTAGCCAGCCAAATATTCGGCCGAACTAATGGATTTGCACAATCGTAATTTGTTTGAAATATGTATTAGTTTGATACCAAATGAAGAGTGAAAATCAGGAATGGGGTACCCGATCACTCCCTGTATACATGTTTTTTCCGACAATAATTTCCATAATCCTTGAGACTAGGTACATTTTTCTTCAAATTATATCCGTTATACCCTAATAGCACACACGGTTGGTGCAACGTTGGCTCCCGGCCGGCTCAATGTTGGCAGCGATGTCGGCATTACGTGAAAGTGTGAACATCTTATACTTTTGCAAATTATCTACTTTTTTCGTGCACCAAACTTTAACGAACATTCCCTGAAAATTGTCTGCCACTTAACAACTGTGCAGAGCAGTTACGCTTACGCTGCACCAACGGAATTGGTTCAACATCGACTTCTTTATGTCACTCAAGTGTTTACTGCCAAGCGTCATTTAATTATCATTTTCCAATAGTCGACCAACACTTAACTGATTTTGCCGACTTAGACCCAATCGGGGCCCAACGTTAGAAAAGTACCATACCTCACTGACACTCTACTGACCGTGGCTAATCGTCACGGGTACGACGTTGCACCAACTGAGGGCCAAACATCAGCCAACCATTTGTGCTGCTAGTGTAGTTTCCGAAATATTTATAAAAATTACAAAACCGTGCAAATTTTTGGAGGGAGCCATAATCCATAATCGGGAAATGTTTCCTCCAATCCCCAGAGTTTCATCGAAATCCGAATTTTCGAATTGTCGGTGTTTCCTTAGAAAAGGCGATACAAAACATTAACATTTGTCCGGCCCCAAAGATCAAACGAAACGGTTTTTAAAACTTTACGAGTAAGAAATTCTAATAAACAACTCCCTATTCTATCTGCAGTTGTTTAACTTGCCGGGTTCCTACTTCAAAAATTCAAATATTCAAATATCAAGATCTCGAAAAGTAACTTATGACGCGATAGCAATATTACTTTTCATTCTCAAAAAATATTGCTTATAACTTCGATAGGGAACTTCCAGTTGAAAGCAAATTATATTATTACAACACATTACTGCTAATTATCAACAAATGATGTTTCCTAAATCCTCTTTTAATATCAACAAGTAATAACATGAAGAAAATATTGTGAGTTACAATAAAAAAATTACGGCGCTAATGGGTTAAGGTTAAGTTAAGATATGTATAAACACATCCAAATTCCGAACTAGAAATGTAAACTAAAAGCGAAAATATTTGCCAACGGGCTCGGTACAGAAGTATCTCAAATACATACATACATACACGTATTTCTGTATCGCTAGTATATGACTTCATAACTTGTTTTGTTTTTAATCTCCGGTTGTGCATAATTAATCTTGTTTTAAATGTACAAAATTTATTTGGATAACCTATTAGCATTCTTGTTCGATATTTTCGACATAATAAAGAGTATAATCGCGTCATCGATCAAAAAAGATTCCTTACGTTATTTTACGATTGTTAAGGACAAAATGAAAGTGTTTTCTTCTTGTTCCACAACTTAGAATTTCAGGTTAAAGTTAATGAATGATAAAAATCTATCGATCATTTACATATATCAGCAATATATCTATTTATAACTACTAATATTACGTCTTAGCAAGGTTACTGTAAGTTCTAAGTTGAAGAGAACACGTACTTTTCTTGTTTATGTTTAGAATGAAATGTTTAATGGTTGCAATAGAGAGACATTAGAATTGCCTGTTTATTATTCCCGCGATCATTGTGACCTCGTTAATCTGTGCTCGTTATAGAATTTTTAAACGAGCGCATTGTTCCATTTTTGACCTCATAAGACGATGTTTCGAGGAAAATGGATGCAAACAACAATACTTTTTTAAATTATTTCAACGATAATGATTCCGTTTAAGATAAACAGGTAACTGTAAGAAATTTACAATGTTTTGCAGCTGATACAGAAAGATCCAATTTGTAAGATCGTTAAAGTGCAATAACAATCAATTAAACCATCTCCACTTGCTAATCAATTTACGTTATCTAGATTGGAGTGTCACACTTCTTTAGTTGGGAAAGTACTTAACGTAGAAATAATAATGAAAGTAAAGAAGAGAATAGTCTACTTTGAGCGAACAGAAACGATTAACAATCGTAAAAATTATTAGAAAGGACTAATGAATAATTTATAATTTATAATTGACTATTTAGATTATAGATGCATATAGCTTAATGCGGCAATTGTTCTAACTCGCGGTTTTATGTAACAAATCATCGAGTACGGCAAAAGGAAGTTACTCATTTGCGTTAGATTGCAACTATGAAGCAATAGTCACGCTCAAAAGAAAAAAAATAATTATTTTAAATGGACAATGAGGTTTTTTGCAAGACTTTCAAAATGGATAAAAATAAAAACGTAATTGGACTAGCTTATCTTTAGACTTTAGCGATTGTTTTCCAATTGAAATAATCTCTTCCGGGTTTTGCTCGTTTTAGTAATGTTTCTTTGAGCTCCGGCTTTTTCAGGAGCTTTTTACAAAACTCCAATAAGCTGAGAGATGTCTGGTGAAACAACGCACTCAGCAACAGCCCTCACCAACTATTTTCTGGATTATTTCATAAAGAAAAAGTTTTTTTTTTAAATTCTTTTGCCTAACGTCCTAAAAATATTGGAAATTACGAAAACTGTAAACGATGCACTGCACATAGATGATATAATATAAGAAAGCAAAGTGGGTACTTTGTAAGGTTTAGTGGAGGCTGCTATCGTTGGGAGTGAGACATGTGTGTCCGAATTTGTGCTACAGAAACAAATTGATGCGTGTAAGGAGATTGTCTTCGAATTTTTTGAGCCTTCCATATCTGATCCTGGCTTCTAAGTAAGCCTGCAGAAACGAGTTGCGCTTCACGAAATTAGCAGAGAGTAGACAGACTCGTCTCATGGGAGGGGGTTCGTGTTGCCTACTGGCAAAAAAATATTAGAGTTGAATAACTCAGACCGTGTGCAAACTTCTGTTAGATTTGGTCGCAGATCTAGTCTTGGCCAAGAATGGCAACAATGTTATTTAAAAACTTCAAGAAATTTGAAATAAAAAAAAATAAATTCTAAAAATCTAAATTAAGAACGCAGAAGGACTTTATCGAGGAAGGTCTGTAATGAAGAAACGCCATTCACTAAATTTCCTCAACCCAAGGAAGGCTAGCGGTAATTGATTAAATCCACTATCAAAAGGGGTTGTATGCGTAAAAAAACTAACCTAAACACTTCGGCAGTGGAATACATCATTGACACTTTTTATTTGAATTGAACGCACGTTTTGGTAGCTAGGCGATCATCTCCAGCACTGCTGAAGAGACTGCTAAAGATGTACGTGCATCCAGTTTTATGAAGAGCTGCAGTAACTAGATGCATCATTTTTTAAAATAATTTTTCTAACAAATTCAAATGATTTTTTATCAATTTACCTGCTTTTGCATTACTATAATCTGATAACTGGAAGGGTGGACCTACCTTTTTGGCACTGAATTTTTCAAAAATGTGCACCTTTATACTGCTTAGAAAGCTCTTTCATACGTATTAAATTGAAATTAATCGGACAGTGGCGTGATAGGGTACACTCCCATTTTTTTCCCCCAATAAAAGGGGCCACTCTTTACAAATATGAAAGAGACATGAAAGTGGAGTATTTCGATATATAACCATTTTTTTATAATTATTACAGCAACAAAAATCGCCGAAAATTGAGAGGAGGTATTCACCTTGTTAAAACGTTTTTGGGCCGATTCGGAAATTAAATTCTTTAATACCGCCATTGAAGACTAGGATTTAAATGCTTGCATTTATTGTCTATTATTCATAGAATTACGTCATAAATGTATGAACACTATAGAACTTGTTACAGCTTGAATATTACGTCTAATATAAGAATATTTAAAAAAATTATATTTCTATTTAAATGCATCTCGTCATTGGTTTCAGCGTTCAATCGACCGACTTTATTTTACTGTAATCCCTTCCCGTAACTTAAATGTTCGCAAAGTAAAGTGTGTTACGACCACTATTACCACTGTAGCGATTTCTCAATCAATTGCACGACTTTGTATTACTTTATTTGTGGATATAGCAGGCACTATTGGTCGAGGTTTATCGTATTTCAAGCGTACTAAATTGGTATCGGACCAGCAACAAGGTACTCGAATAATTTTCTCTTAGTATCTGTATAAAAATCATTGTCCATTGACACTTACTGGTTAGCAAAGTGGTGCCGTTGAAATACGGTAGATAGACATGTTGTTCATGTGGGGCAGCACCGAATCCGTCCAAGATTTCCTCTCCTGAATTTTACATTCACACAATAATTTCATCATTAAAACAAACGATTATATCTACAAATTTCACATGGATATATAATAATGAAATATGCAGAAGCCCAAAGCGTTTACAATCACCAATTCCGAAACCTAACGGATAAAAGTAAAAACATAAGGACGAAGGAAACAAGCCAACCTTACTTTCTTTTCTCTCTTTTCGATTTTGACAGTGGTGCAAAACGCGATTGGATAGCTTGACGCGGTGCTGACAAGTTTTAGTTCGTATTAGATGCATCTAAGAAGACCGAATTGGTCTCATGGATACAATTTGAAAAGTCACGAAATCCGTAGATTTTACATTTTGATCCATGACTTTTCGCTTGTATCCAATATAATTATACCGTTGTGTACTTCCGTTTACCTTTCAATAGTTCATTAAACGAGTTAGTACTTTTTACGTTAATTTATACAAACAAATACGACGAGATGATTTCGAATGAAAACAAATTTATGAGATGTGTACATGCATGATATGATTCTGACGGCAAAAAAAGCTTAGAGCAAAAGCAGTGCGGTACTTTAGAAAAAGAAAATATAGAATTTGTAGAGTTGTGGTGGTACACGTTCAACTTTCTTTTTAACGCCAGTGAAGATTGTTGAAATGGTAGATTCAAATTCAAAACCTATTATACAGCGCATTCAGCGAGGATGCAAAATTCTGAAAAGCTTGTTATAAGCGTCCATTAGAGCAGATATCGTAACTTTTGAGTTTGAGTAGCTTATTTTTTATTCGATTTAAAGTAGTGCCCTGATATGCTGTATAATCCAGTCTATAGGTAAGATAAGATCCAAGTAGGTTGCTTATATCTCGTGAAAACCCTATTTGAGCAAGTTTGGCTGAGAGAACGTGATGGTCCATCTAATCAAAAACTTTTTGAAAACCGGTATATATAGATAACGTCCATCTGACCTTGTCCATCCATTGCTTCAGAGATGTATTGCGAAAAGTATCTCTGGTTCACCAATACCTAAATAATGTCTTCCAATAAATTGAAAAGTTGTTAATCATCCATAGCTGCAAAGATTAATTTACCTAAAATTTGATCAAAACTCAACTAAGGCACCCACGAAAAGTTATTGGTTTTTCCTGAAAGTAAATGTGAAAATCGGACAACAAAAAATGAAGCCAACAGAATAAATGTACCCCTTTGTGAGACATTGAAATTAGCGGACATCATTTTATCATGGAAGATTTTAGTGAAATTTATTCACAAATTTTACAATTTCCTAGCTCGTGGTTCTGTGGTCTGATGAAAGTAACTTTCCAAACAACGGAATAATCAAAGCTCATAATTTACATTAGTGGTCGTCTGAAACTCCACGTTGGGATGAGAGAAACTAATTTCCAAAGATGGTGCAGCGGTGTAATTGTCTCGTGCAAAATATTAACCAATTGCCTCTTTTGCGGCGAGTATGTATTTTCAACAAGAGCAACATAGTCCTATATGATGGCCAGCTCGTTCTCCTGATTTAAGTCCTTTAGACTACTTTGTTTGGAAACATTTGGAAGTTGTCGTCTACAATACACCTTCCAGAAATGTTGAAGAATTAAAAGAGCTCATTAGGATCCTTACGCCAGCGTAACGCCAGAAACTTTACAAAATATAACAAATACAGCCTTAATTAGATGTGATTAGATTAGATCAAAAATGTGAGAAACTTTTGAGCATTTAATTTAATTTCGCTTTTACTTTATGAGATTTTGTTTTCCCAATTGTGTTTTACGTATTGAGCATTTACTCTAACATATTCAATTCGAATGTTTCGTCTTCGATTTTATTTATAACATTTTGGATAAATTCATTTTCCAAGCCCATCAATTCCAAGATATCGAGTCGTTCCATTCCTCGCTGATCACGCTGTGCACTATCAAAATGAATCCATGTTTTTGCCTCAACAATTTTGAATTTGAGTAACATTTCCAATCCTTTCAATGCGATTAATCCACGTTCAAAAGCAGCGTGTGGACAACTTATTAAAACGCAATTGATAATTTTGCCCGTTCTATCTTGAACATCCGAACAATAAAGCGACATTTTTCAAGCACTTTCGCAAAACTTACCGCCTTCCTCTTCCGAATCCGACATGAAGGTTTCTTGCATCGCTTCCGGAGCAACGACTTTGTACTTTTCTTCTATCGTCGTCGTGGTAGTGGTCGTCGTGGTCGTTTCCGTAACAACTTTCAGCGTTTCGATGACGCTGATGTATCCCAATTTTTGGGCGATGTGTAGAGGTGTTTGACCATTCTGTAAGGAAAGGTTGCGTTAACGAGATTTAGTTATAATGTGAAGCTACGCTCACATAAGATAGTGCGAAATTAGTGCAAGAATTAGGTTGTAGAGTAAAATATTTCGGTAACACGTTAGGCACGTAGTAATTAATAGCTTTTCCGACAATGAGTCTAAAGTAGTTTAATCCAATTGCTTCGCATATTAAAATAACAGTCTTACTTAATTACTATAGCGAAATATGAATCGATTCTACGCTACGTTTTTCAAGTTACGACGTTCCGCACATCCAGTTTTCAAGTTACGCGGAGAAGCGGAATCTTTATTCCTTCGCAAAAGTAATACCGGAAAATGTTGGTAGACAATTTTGAGGCACACTTAAAAGTAAAACTGAGACGCTATATGCAGACGTAGCGTAAGTTTAAGCCAACAAATATTTTATTATTTCAGTGTGGAATGTGATTCTGATATTGAAAAAAATATTGATCCATATCCACATCAACACGCAGAGATAACCAGAGCTACTGACACGGCACAAATTACAGCTGAATAAAACAGCGAATCTGAGGTAAATGTGTCCAAAGAATGGTGTCATGAATGGATTCGTTAATCTTATATCACACTTTTTAAGAAAAATCCGCACATATGAGGAATGGAAGATATCGTTATTCTTACTGGCTTACCTTGCGGGCTCAAGCCAAATTATTATTAACGAAAAGACAGAAGAAATACAGTTTCATCAACGCTAAATCTGTAAAAGAAGGTGAACCAAAGACTGCGTGAAAAAAAAGGACGTTTAATGTACGTGTGGATGCAGGTAAAGCAGATTTAAACTTGCAGTATTTCGTTAAGATTTCAACAAGCCAAGACGCTCCTAGGCTTAAATGTATGAAACAACGGTTTAGACATCAAGAGCCAATATTATGCCGGCCCAAAAGCAATGTAAAGATTATTTGAAATGAGCGGCATCTCACGAGGAAATTCTTAGAAAACTATTCTCACACTGAAACAAAACAAATAATTGCCATGATAGACATAACAACCTACCCCCAAATTGTGATTTGGAGTGAGAGTAGCCCCTTAATCTAGGGTGTTTCCTTTTAAACCGACTTACCATTTTAGAAATACGAAACAAATTCGGGCTATATTGAATTTCCCTGACCTTTTTTATGAAACATTTAGGAACTTCAAAGTATCAACATATGGCTAACTGGTAATTGAAAGTTTCTTGAACCAAATAAAAAGTAACGACGTTCCCCATGCAATATCATGGTCCAGTACTAAATATTACACTAAATTATAAATTTCTGAAATAAAAATGTCGTCTCTTTGCCCAAAAATTGAGCTGTTAATTCTTATAATTTCGCACTACCTTACGTAAATGCAACTTAAAGATTGTTTACCATTGTAACGGAATTTGGTTGGGCCGAATTCTCCAACAATATATTCACGATGTTAGTGTGTCCTTGTTGGGCGGCTTGATGGAGCGGCGTATAATGTAGGGAGGTCTTCGCGCCAACGTTAGCCCCATTCGCCAAGAGGAACTTAACCATATTAGTCTGACCGTAATGACTAGCTATATGCAAGGGTGTGAAGCCTCCTTTGGTCGAAGAATCGACTTGGGCGCCGTTCTTCACCAAAATCTCAGCAACCGGAACCCTATCCTCTTGAGCGCACAGGTGCAGAGGCGTCAAACCGTTTCTGGCCGGATGATTGGTGTTAGCTTCGTGTTCGATCAATAAAGAAGACATATCCGTGTGGCCTTCCTGGGCACTGAGATGTAAAGGCGTGAAACCAGCCTTGCTCTCCGCGTTGGGTTTTGCGCCGTATTCCAGGAGAGTATTCGCAATGTCCATTTGATTTTTACGCGCAGCGATGTGCAAAGGAGTATGCCCGTTTTTGGCGGTAGCGTGCGGCGAAGCGCCCTTATCCAACAGGAGCAAGGCCACGTTCTGGTGATCGTAATGGGAGGCGACATGTAACGGTGTCACCCCGTTCTTACCCTGGGCGTCAACCGGCGCTTCCTTCTGCAGTAGGAGCTTGGCCACTTTGATGTTGCCGTATTTGGCCGCTAGATGGAGCGGTGTAAATCCTTTTTTGGTGGTGGCGTTGAGGGATGCGCCGTTTTCGATTAGGACGGCCGCAACCTGTAAAGTTTGAAGGATATTGCTAGATGTAAAGCACTATATCGGTTTAGTTTTATTTGAAAAGATGAATTTTAAATTATAAACTTCACTTACGCTTTTTGGTACGTTAAATAAAAATTTTGTAATTTGCTCTGGATTGCGTTAATTTGGTAAATCTATTTGGAAATTGGTGATTTTAGGAAAATATGCAAAAAGTCATATGCATAAATAAAGGATCTAAAAATATTTGATTTTTTTTTGCTGTGATGATTGAAAATAAAGAATTTCAAATTTTGCAGATTTTCCTGTCGTATTCAAAGAAGAAAATAAAATTTCGATTTTCGAATTAAAATTTCTTTATTTTCACCAAAACAGCATTACATTTAGATGAGAAAAAATATATATTTACAAACAATATTCTTGATTATTGGTGGCATATCTTATAAGATACTATAATGATGGTACTATTCGTAAAAATACAGAATTTTCTTTAATCTAATTGACCATAATAGTTGAGTAAATGTGTGTATGTAGCTACTGCTTTATGCGTATAAGAACAACAACAAAAGAAAATACAAAATTAAAAATAAAATTAAGTATCGTGTGCTCAAAATAGTGAAAACAAAAAAAAATCTGTAACGAAGTTAAAAATTATTGCAGTTGTAGAAGAAACAAAGAAGTTAGAAGCTAAACTAACGTGAATTTTGATTTATATACTGAAATGTAAATGAGCAGTTTATACGAGAGATTGGTGTTGTGTCTTTTTTTGATTTAGCATAGAAACCTACGTTGTAATGAAACATACAAACCTCGATGACCGGGATTATGTTTTTAGACCATTGAAAGATAGAGAATATTAATTTACTGGGATGTTTGTTAATAATTCTGGCAAGACATCAAGAACGCGTAGTTATATGAAAATAATACTTAACAATTGTTAATAGAACTACCGTGTTCCTATGATTCAAAAATATATTTTCTAAATTCTGCGCACAATATACTAAATTGGCAAAACGATTTGTGGCACTTGAAAAGAAGACCTGTTAGATTCAATATTTGATATTTCGTCATTCTTTATACAGTGATTCAAATTAACGGGCCTTGCAATCACCGTTTATTGGTCCTACGAAGTCGCAACGATGGCACGCCGCTTAATTTGAATCACAATATTATTCAGGAAACTCTAGGCCCTATAACGAAGTTGTTAGAGAAAATGGGAAATTTTTGAGCATAAAAGGATTTGTATCCTATTGTGCCTCGTATCAAATGATAAAGATATTGAGCTGACTTGATACTGTTAAAATTTCAAGGAAAATGCAGCTGAAATTACCGCACTTTAGTAAATAGAAGGACCTTTAATTGTATAAAAATATTTCTTATCTTCGAAAGTAACAATTACTTAGCGACTAAATAACAATGGCTAGTTCATAACAAACAAATCTAAGACGTTAACAATTCGACACTAACATATAAAATTACGGAATTGAACCATTAATAAGCGTTTGCTCTGTTTGATTGATTTTTCAGAAGATGTAAAAACTTGATTACGTTTTAAAAAGACGATTGACTATTAATTTAAAATTCGAAAAATCTACGTCTAGAGTAGTTTTGATATTGTTGATCTTAAATTCCCAACGTAGCCATTAGAAGCTGAATCCACAAACGTCATTTTTCTCTTCCACGAAAACCATGCGATACCTTCAATGCATTGAAACTCGAAAATCTTTTAAGACTGTATTGAAAAACGTCGAACAATGGATATGAATGCGATATACGAAGGCCTTATGTTATAATTTTCTCAAATATATTAACAATCCGAAAATACCAACGACAACAAGAAACGATAAAATCCGCGTGAATGCCGGGATTTTAGATGAAGAACTCTCTATACCTCAACCAAACCATCTCGACTATATGAGTCGCGTTGATGTGATCCATGATTTTCTGAATTAGTAAATGTTTTACCTCGTCCTGTCCTTCTTTGGCGGCGATATGGAGGGCTGTGTACATATCCTTGGTGGTGGTGTCGACTTTGGCTCCGTGCTGCAGCAAAAGCATAACAATATCAACGTTTCCTAGGCGTGAAGCTATGTGCAAAGGTGTCTGCTGTTCGCGAGCCCTGGCATCTACCTGGGCGCCGTTCCTCAGCAAAATCCTAATGATGTCGGTCTGGAACAAACATGATAATCGCTTAGTATTTCTTCTAAATTGATAATTCGTTAAATTAACAAAGTGCCTGTGCAGAATACTAGCGTACTTGATTCAGAGATTTCATAGGTAGCGCCAACGGTACTTTAATTGGAAATTCATATTGGGGTTGCCAAAAAAGATTAATGATAAAAAGCACAAAGTCAGAATTATAGATATTAGGTGAGAGATGTTCGATAGATGCTTATAATTTAACACTCACTAAAGTATCGGCACACTCCGCACCGCACGTTTTTGTGGTGCGGAATGTGCGGATAATTTAGTGTTTGCCATGCTACTCCACAGTCCGTCAATCCAAGCACCATCTGTAAGTGATTACCAAGATATGGTTTGCAAAGGAATATGTGTCAATCCAACAGAAGCATAAAGCCAGGTACATACTAGACGAAAACCTATCTATACGAAACAGCTTTCATTTGGCAATTTTGTATCTAGAGTTTGCATGCGCTAATTAAACAAGAACAAAATACAATTGCTTTAACAAAACGTATTAAACTGATCTTTTTGCTTCGTCAGTGCTTCTGGAGCACAAAAGCACTTCCTGTGTCGCACGAAAGATGCCTTTAACATTCAACTAAATTACGTGCAAACGCGGTCTGAAAATACAACTATTGACTGTGGGTACAACGTGAACAATATGAGTTGATGAATTGTTACCAAGTGATATTTAATTTGCGTTATTTTAAAGACAGAAATTAATTTATTTTCTACTTGACAGTAGAAATAACTTAAATTAAAAACGAACATTTACGACGTGAAGAAAATGGAGCAAAGTCGGGTTATTTAGCCGTTCCTCCGGGATTATCGTTAGTGGAAGTTATATAACTAATAAAACGCTAGGGACAGGACGCGAGACTCGAGTCTAAGTATTGAAAATGGATCGGAAACAAGGGCCGCTCGACCCTACATGTACATTTTCGGACCACACTTGGATGAATGTCACTCCACATGGTGCTAATGACGTTGACATTCGGCGCTGCATTTTTACCAGAGTAGTACTATTTAAATATTAATTATATTAACTTGCTTTTGTACTGTACTGAACCAATTGTTTCAAAATATTGCAATGGAGTAAGTTTAGGGTGGGATTTGTTTATGACAAAGTAAGTGGTTTGAATTTTATTTCATAGAGTGAATATATGCATAGCGTGAACTATACTTTGCTGCTGTGCAAAACTTTTTAAGGAAACTAGTTAACACAGTTAAACAAACCATTTGGTCTGATAACGTTTCTGTCTAATTTAGTGTGCAACTAGCCTTTGGTGATGAGATGGTAACTTTTAAAACAAAGCAACAGCATTCGATTTTAGGTAACGAGAACTCTCGAACATTCCTCATACGTGAGCAATTTCAACACTACAGCAATGCAATCGGTGGTTCTGTAACTACGGAGAGTAAAGGCTACCTGAACAACTTTAAAGGATAAACTTTCGATCCGAAAGGGAAATCGGTTTGGCAACTTTTTGAATTCAAACGATTCGCGGAATCAAAGCCCAAAAGCAAGCTTTTAGGTGGCAGAGCAAAAGTTAGCAGCCACATCTGGAAAATCAAAATAAGTAACAGACAGAAATCCTCCGCCCGAGAACAACGCAAAGCACATTTAATCAAATTGCGGAGAGCCAATTAAAGCCGGTTATTTTTAAGGTAATTACGACGACTTACCTGATTAGCTCGTGCTGCCAGATGGAGCGGTGTTTCTCCTCTGACCGTCGGTACATCCGGGTTGGCGTCGTGTTGTAGTAAATAGATCACAATGTTCATGCAACCCATAAAACTGGCTACATGCAGAGGTGTTAGTCCGCTTTCGGTCGTCGCGCCTATACTAGCGCCGTGCTTTAGGAGTAATTCGACGACTTTGATTCGGTTCTTCTTGCAGGCAATGTGGAGAGGCGTAAAACCGTTAAGGGCTCTCGCGTTTGCGTCTGCTTGCCGGTCCAACAATAGTTTCGCGACTCTAACGTGACCGCAGTGAGCGGCAACGTGCAAAGCCGTTAGGTAATCGACGGTTACTTCGTCGACAGGTGCTCGATGGTAAAGTAATATACGGGCGGCATCGACGTGGTCTCCCTGGGCGGCCATGTGGAGGGGTGCCAAACCGTTCTGTAATTTTCGGATGTATTAGGCTTACAATGTTGTCATACAAATTGTTTTCAGCAAATTATCTCTTGAGCTTTCGACCGTTCTACATTAAAAGTACGTCTTCAAATTCTATCTGAGAAGCCCTAATGTTACTCTCGCGGTTATTAATTTTTTTGGCAAAATTTGCGCTTCACACTTGTGAACGATTGTGAGTGCAGTCCAAATATCCCCAACTTCCTTCGCATGCCAGTTTCAAGTGATCTTCTTCTAATCGTCAATGGACATTAATTAGAAGAATATATATTTTTTCAATCTGCTCATATTTTGCTTGCAGACAAGTAATTTACTAAACGCAACAAATTGTGAAAGTTTACATTGCCATTTGAGTTGAAGTGTCATGACTGTTACTCATCTGTCACTTGTAGCGAATTCGATTTATTTGTACTGAAAAAATCATGCGCTCTGTAACCTAGCGTTTACACAAAAAAGTATTATTAGAGGCGCTTTCCTTTTGCCTAATTATTCAATATTTATTGGTTCAAAATCACCATGACGCCAATAAGCGTTCGTAAACATTCAGTTTCGGTGAAATCGGTAAGATACCGAACAAATTTAGATTTAATTTGTTGGTTAGTCGCGTTGTGGCAACCAGTTATAAAAGGTCTAATTTTATTTGACTCGTGTGTAATTAATATTTTGCCAACATCCGATAACTTCATTCTCGGATGAGCTGGTTCACATTCTAATCACTTACGAATCATTGCACGTTTTTTTTTAATCACTTAGGTATCTTGTAAAAGGGGGACATGGTAATGGTACTATCCTGACACTGTGTTTACTGCATTTGTTCGCCTAAAGATTTTTAGAATGGCGTCAAAAATAACTCAAAAATAACTTAAGCCATCGTTGCTTTTTGCTTATTTATTTATTTATTATCCTTTTTGTTATTTTACACCAGGGACAAAACACGTGCTTTAAATCGAGTATTTTGTAAAGACTGCTTGGTTTTCACCTATTTCACGTGTCGTCATTAACGAAAACATACGACTTTTGAGATTCGGAATTAAGTAATGTGGCTTTTGTGAAACTTTTCAGTAATGCTTTCCTGCGTAAACGCTCGATTAATATAATTATCAAAAAACAGATAGCCTTGATAGTTTCGATGATTTCATCATCTTCAGGCTTATTTTCCACCATATGAGAGCGAAAGTTTCCACTAAAAACGAGATTAGTTCGAAAAAAATATACGCTTCTTGCCTTTTTGCGAGTCAACAATTCTGGCTACTGTCAGAAAGATTGTCGCACTATTGTACAAATCGAAAGCACAATCGCAGTAAATCGAATTTATTAGTGTAAAATAGTGATCATATAGTGATGTACGATTACATTTCCCTACTTTTACACTTTTTTTGGGCACACCCTCTAAATTTAATTACTTCAAGGGAATCTAGATTAAAAATTCTATACAGTAATGAACAAGACTGATGTCCTTGAATTCCTTCAAGTTCACCCAAGATTTATCATTTTATGTTGGATCCTATGCACAATAATTCAACAAAATAAAACATACCGCAAAATATTAAAACAAGTGCAGAATATTTGAAAAATAGGCACAGAGTGCATCTCAAATCACTGAAACTCTTAGTATCGCTTCCAAAAATCTCTTGTTTCAAAGTGGTAGTCTGTTAGAAAATGTCAACCAGGTTGAACAAAGGAGGTAAAACACTATTTACAAAAAAGGACTCTGATTTAAATTTTTTTTTAATCTTTTATCAAGTTATATTGCGTCCTTTATGCTTCAGAATTTTTTTCAAACAATTTTCGTCTCAAATACAAGCAAACCATACAAGATACAAAGAATATAATTCAGGTATTCTGTGAGTAGATTTTGATTTATTTCGCCCGTCCATTCATGAAACATTTCTATTGCACATTTAAATGAACCAGTTTTAGGCCACACATTTCCTGTTTTCATTTTCTTTACGATCTCTCTTTATTGCTTTCTTCCACGTTTAGTTCTTTAGTCGATGCAATTTTTAAAATTAGAGATGTAGTATGGCAGTATATTACGAAATTAGCAAAGACTAAACAGACTCGTATTTATTCGTCTTATAAGAATAGGTACGCTTTGCCTACTGGTTCCCCGAGAATCGACAAAACACGAGTCGGTCTAGTCTGTGCTAATTTCGTGAAACGAACGGAAAGCATACTCGTTTCTACAGGCTTAATAGTAACCAGTTAAAGTATCATACAACCAGTATTTTATAACATAACTAGTGCTAACAATAATATATACACATCTATTATAATATTTCATGCTTGTTCATCCATTCTAAATTTTTCGTATCGTTTAGAAGCATTTATTTTATTTTGTTTACATCCTTCATATTGTAAGTTTTTGGTTTGTGTGTATTTTCTTATTCTTGTTTATTTCTACGTTAGTTTCATTATTATCTATATTATGTAGAATCAATAATTCATTTACTAGAGTTATTCTTTCTGTCTACCTATCTTTTCGTAAAGTGTTTTTATTCTAGTTGTCTTGTCCAATGATAATTTTAAAACATTCTGCTCTTGTTCTTTAAATCACCGTTTTGTAAAAATCTTCATTTACAAAAATATAACTCTTCGAGCCTGCGTAGACGACTCAGACTGGAGAGTGTAGGGCACTGTAAGTCGTCGATATTTTGTGTTAGGGGGTCAGCAAATAATTTTTCTTGTACGTAGTATTGTAGGCGTGTGGCAAACTTACATTAAAAGAGAAATTCAAAAGCTAAACACAACACTTCCAAAGACGTACACATCATAAAACATGGTTTCTAAAAACCCCTTTCTAAAAATTCCTCTGTTTCAAACTAAATAGTGTTTTAATCGATCTTTTTTGTAAAAATAAAAATACGACCCGCTTAACGCAAGAACTACCATGTACAGTTCCGCAACATATTCATTTATGTATGTAAAAGAATCTGCAGTTAAGTTTTAATTAAATCATAAATATCCAATAAGAAATCTAGGCGAAGTACTTGCAAATACTAGATGGCTTATCGCTAGTAAGTTGGTACTTCAGGTGCTATTCAGCGGGTAACATATCTAATTCATCAAAAAGAGAAACTGGTACTGGTAGAGTGTGTGGTAACTCTGTGGCCGTACTTTCCCTACAGAACGATATATTATAACCATAAAGCATTTTTTCCCGGAAAACATCGTAAAAAGTTGAACAATTTACATTACATAGAAACAGAGTTACAGTGAAATATTCCCGACATCAGACTTGGACATCACTACACATTACGATATGGCACCTACCTTCGTCTTGCAGCTGATAGGCGCTCCTCGTTCCAGTAGCATGTCTACCACTTGCTCATGGCCACTTCTCGCCGCGCAATGCAGCGGCGTCAGGCCGTCTCTCGTCTTAGACTCTATGTTAGCGCCGTGTTCGAGCAGCAACGCCACCATGTTCGTCTTACCCCATTTGGCGGCCACGTGCAGCGGGGTGATGTTGTGTTTCGCCGCGTAATTTACATCGGCGCCCTTGTGAATCAGTAAGTTCGCTATGGCTTCGTTTCCGTAGTGTGAGGCGATGTGTAGCGGCGTAAAGCCGGATTTCGAAGTCACGTCCGGATTGTGTTCGTTCTGAAAGGGCGAAAGCGAATATGCAATTCTAATGAAGACGTCCCTTACAGAAGGATACGGCCGTTCAGGGCTCGCAATGCTTAATACTTCAAATGGTACACTTGGGTCCATCAAAGGATCCAGTTTAAGTTATGCTAAGGGCTGCGAGGTAGTGGTAGTAAACATATCGTGAGGTATTATTAATAAAAACCTCGTTTGTAAATCAAATTGCGAAGCAGGAATGGAACAAAATATCCAGTATTTGTTGCATTTTTATGAGGTCTCGTGAAGTAAAAAAAAAAACAGTTAAAACTAGATGGAAGACTTCTATATGCAGCAATAAATGTATTTATTTCTCAAACCAAAGATAGGAACAGGACATCAAAGATAATTACAAATAATCAAAATTCTCGAAATCAAATTAAAAAGGAAGAAGAAAGAGGTGGAGAAAATTGATTGAACTCTGAAAATTTTAAAAGCAATTTTAGAATAAATTTGATGCAGAAGATAAAACTCTGAAGCTGAAAACATTTTTTTTTTCAGGAATACTATTTTAAATAATCTGCTTCATAATTCTGGCCTGGGGATGAGGAACCGATAGCTACTTATTAAAGAATTTCGTTAGATTTGAACCATCTTTTTTCTATTTACCTCAATATTATTTTATTGCTTATATTTAGTCACTCAAATCAGATAATTTTCTAAGAAATTCAGTTAGATCTCATACCTTAGACAATTGTCAAAAAACAAATAAGTAAAAGAGGAAATATTAACATAATCGATTAGCTGGTTAGAGCTGGTTGGTTTTAAATTTTTAGCAATAGAAACTTGCAGCCAATTCCTGAATCTTTGAATATTTATTAACTCAAAAAAAAATTGAGGTAGACTTGGAAGGGTTGATGACTACCTTCAAAAAGCATTTGGCTGCAACGCAGAGGCCTGTTCAATCAAACGACCCCCTTTGCTACCGAAAGTATAAAAACAAAAACAATTTAAATTAAACAAAATTATACAAAAGTAGTATAAATTATTGGCTATTGCTTCCGTCGAACATCGATAAAAGCAAAATATACTTTGTTATTTGTCAGATATGAAAATATTTTGGCACGTGAGAAGCATGTATTATTTTTGGCGAAATGCCGAATGTGCTGTGACCAGTAATCGCAACTTAAGATTCAGCTGAGTGAATTGGGTAAATTTCCAAACGGTCTATGTCCCTCAAGATAAATATCCGCCCCTGATAATAATCCGACCTGAAGTAGGTATAAGGTTAAGGTAAGCAAATCAAAGGTTTGCATTTAGTGCTCCAAATTGTTACAATTAGCTTTTTGAACATCTTTACTGACTAGAGAAAATACTATTCAAAGGATATCGAATGACTGACTCATAAACCTAGCAATATTACAAAATTTATAGCGCGCTGAGTAATCCTTCAAAACACGATTTGTACGCTGAATTCCGCGACAAATTGGGCTCCCAACAGTAAACGAGTAACCGTCAATCATAATACGGCACTACATAAAGGAAATATTTAGGCCTGCCATTAATCGAATAACCTGAAAATAGACCCCGATGCATGCGAATAAGATGTATAGCATTCGGCGTAATTAGGTTAACTCGTTTTTAAGTACGTACTGTTTGTAAGTTAACGTTCCGAGAGGATCTGAAGGGGCCACACATGCGCAAGTATACGAGAGATAAACCTATTTGAATTGTTTAGAGATGTATTTCGGGATGAAGTAAGACGCTGTGTTTGAACTAGTGTGCAGTATAGAGATAATTACCGCGATGCATCACAGACACACGGTTTCTTGCTTGGGATGAACGAATTGTAATCAAGTCTGTTGAATTAATTAAAGGAGCTACGTCAACAATTACCAAAATCACTCTTCAAAGGAGATATTTTAAGCTCTATGTTTTCATTTTAATAATAGAATATTCACCGCAATTATGTGATTAATATAAGACAGTGATGCCCCCATAGGAGGAAATGCAAATCTACGAGACTTGTAAAAGATCAAGAAAATATAAACTATTAAAATTCGATTTCAAAGTGAAAACACTACCTCGCACTTATTTTGCATCGGATGTTTTTACCTCTAATAAAAGTTTGGCAGCCTTAACGTCGTCCTTCTTGGCGGCGATATGCAGGGCGGGCAATCTGACCTTTCCTCTCGTATCGTTCTCGAGCAGCACCGTCACGACTTTGTCGTGGCCCTGTTGCATTGCCACTGCCAACGGTGTGAACCCGTCCTGAAAGACGAGCAAGCAAACAATAGATTAGATTCGCGGAAATTCACTGCGATGCGGTTAACGTTACCTCCGTCGCCAAACTTTGATTGGCGCCGTTGGCGAGCAGATACTTGACGACGTTATCGTGGTTTTCTTGGGCCGCCATGTACAGCGGTGTGAAGCCGTTTTGGCTTTGGACGTTAACGGAGGCTCCATGTTGTACTAATAGTTTGACGACCTCCTCTTGGCCAGCTAGTGAGGCTATGTGAAGGGCTGTGTTTCCTGGACGAAAGAAATGGAAACAGGTAATAACAAGAATCTACGAAGCAATTTTACATGTCGTGAGAGGTTAACATTGTCGTATTTGTAAACATCAGCTGTTGACAGTTGGCCATATTGCCCTGTACCGACTCTAGTCAGAGCAGTAAAAATTGCTCCGAGTGCAACTCCGACTGCTCGGACTTTACCAGTGGAACACAAATTATTACTCTAAGCTTCCCAATGGAGCGTGCAACTTCCGCTCCGAGCTTGGTCTGAGTGCTCTGGAATACTCTACAATTAAATTTTGTGATGTTTGCCATTTAAGATTGGTATTTAATAAATTTACAAGAATCGATGATAAGAGAAAATTTCTATTTACTTTGCATGTAAAATTCTATTCTACGCGCTATTCGTGATTATAAAACTATTTTCATCAACATTTAATAAAAAGTGCTTGGATGTTCTACTTAACGCTGTTTAGCTTTAATAATAATTGGAATGGTGGAAGTAGAATCGTCCTCTATTTAGTATTTTCAATGAATGAACAGATACGGAATTATTGAATTGAACACATAATGTTGGTTTTCCATTCAGTTCTTACTCAATGTTTATTTATTTAGTAGCGTACATTGCCAAAACTCGATTATGAATTACGGTGTGAGTAGGATTAAGCGCCATTAAACAAAATGTCTGTGGTATCTGTTAGTATTTGAGATTTTGAATGAACACTACAAATACACTTACTATTACGAAATTACGCTTTTATCTGTTCATTCCTAGCTTTTTCATTCTTAGCTTTTAAATATATTTTTCTTTATTTAGATCTAAACGACGATGTCGTTGATTATTACATATTAATAATTCGGATTCGTTACGGTACTCAACCTTTTTTGGTGGCCGCGTCTACGACAGCACCCCTTTTGAGCAGTTCGGCGACGACGTCCACATGACCATCCTTCGATGCCAGGTGCAAAGCGTTGAGGCCGTTCTGGAAATAATGATAGAAGAACAAGAGGTTAATGAAACGTTCCTAATTGAATGAATGCGAAAAGAATTACGTGCCACTGTCTGTAACTAACGGTACTTAGACTCGGACACTTGCCAACACGTCCACGAAAATAGATTTTGACATTCGGTGGCGCGCGCCCGATGTCATTTTCGATCGGTTAAGCGCGACCCAAGGTTAGACTACGGTCTCTCGCCTATTATTGTTTACTATTACGACTTCAAAAACATACCTATCCGGTATTTTTAGCTGTGTTATTGTAATGGACAAATTATTTTGCTTGTACGAGAATATCTTTGGGTGGAAACATTATTAAGCGTGGAATTTATTGAATATTGTTGGAACTGAATTCCTTTAATACTCCGGTATTTTTTGAATATAAATGGGATGTGGTAATAGCTGTCTTATAAGATTCATATGTAACTGTTATTTGTGCAAGGTTATAAGCGCCAGATGTTTTATCTCTTTCTTAAACTGCAATAACAATGGTTTCAGTTTTATTATCGATTTAAGTAAAGAATTCTTGTTTTTCGAAAATATTCCTTTAAGTGATTGCATTAAACCCTTCATTTATAATTCAACTTACTCCAAGTCCATAACAACTTTACCATGCCCACACGCTAACTGAAAATCGCTCAGATCATTCGGAATTATTGGCTCAATGGGAGGTCTATAAACCCTAATACGTCCGTTGTTAAACTAAAAGCTTTTCCGTCCGTAAAGGCTGCTCTATCCTAATTTTCTTGCAAAAAATCATCCAAAGCAAAAATGACTCGTTCCATAAAATCATTTCCTTAGCCGCAAGATAATTTTTTAAACGTGATTCGGTTGTTCTACGACAGGTTGTAGGTCTCAACCCAGGAAAATTTGATTTATTATTTGATGAATAGCAGCTCGCATTATAAGAAAAATGTTGCACAGGAATCTGGTTCTCTTTTTGTAGCGTAATCCTGGGTCTTCCAGGTGGCCTTCTTTTATCTAAAGTTCCATCAGTCTCCTATCTATATTTAATCCTCTGTACAATGGTTTTATTTACATTCGACGTTTCTTATTGTTAAACCATCTTACAGAAAAACAATTATTTATGCCTTTTCAATATGGTCATGAGGTATTATGTATTGATGAATATATAACATTTATTTTAAAGTATATAAAGTGACAATATCACCCAGACATTTGGCAGCTTTTTAAAAGGCTGGATTTTAAGCAAGAATCTCTGAACTACAGAGTAATGAACAAAAGGATATAAAAGTTTGCTGTAATACGCGATTCACAAAGCGTTGTTCAAAAAATACATGTAATTTGTGATGGTGTATTATCGCTATAAACACTATATTTTGACAATTTATTTCAATCCGACTTTAAAATTTAAAAATGATGATGCTCCCTGTAGAAAACGAAAACACACACCTCTCACAAAATCGCCAACTCCAAAATAACAATTTGATTATTATTTATTAATTTGTTTGCAATATTTACGGAACATACGGAATTTCTCGTCTTGGCGTTACTAAAATGACATATTTGCTGCGAGTTCTGAAAGTATGCCAATCTTTGCGTAATCATTTTGACAGTGTATTTAGTTTATAAAACGCGCTTGTGAAATGGATATAAATGTGTTGAAGGTTTCTTTAAATATAAACTTTTTTAACACTGTAGGTTAGGGGCAAGTAATACGTACTGTTTTGTTTCAATAGAGGCCCCTTATGTTTTAATTGCTTTAGAATTTTATGTAATGAAAAGATCAAATTCATCCACAAACCTCTAGAAGATTAAAAAGTACTTAATTCTTCTTTAAAATGTTCACAAAACATTGATTGGCAAAAAATATGCAACAAAATATAACATACAAGTACAGTCGTCAAAAGTCAAAAGCATATCACCTGCCACCTTCCTATCATATTAAAATATGTATTGACAAAGATTTTACGTTCACTAAAATAATTTGTACCAATTATATGAATTATATGAAAGGCAACCCTTTCAAAAAAAATTATTTGGCGAACAAACTTCTAATTTAGTGGTTAGTGGGTTTTTAGTGAATTCGTTTTACGTTAAAACATTCATTGTCAACAAAATCGTAAAAAAGGAAATAATTTGAACATTGCCCAATATTGCAATAGTATCACAGATGTTATTACTCTAAATCAAATTTATTTTTGTGAGTTTACAATATTTAATGCCAAATTAACTATTGTTATTCATTGTGTTTAGACCAGAATAAACAATCGGGGTGGAAGTACTGATTCTAACAAATTGCAATTATCAGTTAGGAAAGTATAGCTGTGTAATGTTTTTTTTTTAATGCGATCTAAAATAAACCTCCTGAAATAAATACAAAAACCCAATCAATTTTATACGAAAGAGCAATATATTAACAGATATGAAGGGAATGTTAATAACTAATAAATAATGCCTTAAATTAAATTATTTATATAATGTTGTAGTGAAAAATAAAACATTTGACTTTCTATGTAGTGATTCTTTTAACTACAAGTAACAAAATTAGTGGAATTTTGGTAGATAAACGATGATTGTTTATGGGCTTCGGATTTTAGCGTAGGTAAGAAAGTTAGGTATTTAAACATGCAACCGTCACTTTAAAGTACGCTTACTATATAGCGCTGAGAAATTCTAAATAGGCTTAATAATTGCGGTTTTATAAGTGTCCAGCTTCTACTAGACTCAACATGGGAACAACTAGCAGTAGCTGAGTGCGCTGAACGCTACTAAATATTGGGTATGATTTGCAATTGCTGGAACCTTTTGTTCGAACAATTTGAAAACAATCGCTCTATTTTACTCCACTTATAAAAACGCATTTGTATTGCTGCAACTGTTCGATCAAAGGCTCCAACAAATCTATTCTTATTCCAGTTAAAACAAGACATGTACTGTTGATGCGCTGTATTCTTTTTATCAATGTGAGCCTCGCCATCGTCAATCAAGCCTCGCCTTCAAAACGGCTTATAATGTGTTGCCCGCGATCTGCAAGTTTGAAATATACTGTTTCCTACTATCGGTAGCGTGAATCAATCCATTACTACCCTGATTGGAGGGACGCAAATGCGATTATTTACCTTGGCTGCCAGTGATAACGAGATTTCAGCAATACGTACGAGGGTCGTTCAATAAGT
Source organism: Oryctes borbonicus (assembly GCA_902654985.2). Lineage (NCBI taxonomy): Eukaryota > Metazoa > Arthropoda > Insecta > Coleoptera > Scarabaeidae > Oryctes > Oryctes borbonicus. The sequence continues at coordinate 4,501,935 of LR736865.1, forward strand.
ATTTAGAAAAAGATTTTATTTATTTTTCAACATAATCTCCATTTAACTCATACACTTTTCCAAGCGTTTCTCCAACTTTTTTAAGCCCTCCAAAAAGTAGAATTTCGGAAGGTCCTCAAAATAGGCATCTGCTTAGGTGATTACTTCCTCGTTCGACGTGAACAGTTGTCCGCCGAGTCATTTTTTTCAAATTTAGAAATAAAAAGAAATCACTGGGTGCCAAATACGATTTAATTCCATGACGTTGACCATCGAAACTGATGTGCAGCTGTGCATTGTCTTGTTGGAATCCCTTTCTTTTTCAAATGAGCTTTTTCTCGATTTCTTCGCTCAACCGGTCCAATAACGATGCATAATACTTTCCAGTTATTGTTTGTCCTCTTGCCAAGTAATCGGTGTAGAGGATTCCGCGTGCATCCCAAAAAACCGAGGCCATCACCTTGTCGACCGATTCCACCGTCTTCACCTAATTCGGAGCCCGTCGCCTTCAAAAACCCACTGCTTTGACTCTTTCAAGAGCAGTGTATCCATGTTTCGTCCATTATGTATCGACGGAGAAACTCGTCAGGATTGCGACGGAAAAGCGTCAAAACAGTCTCAGAGTCGTCCACACGATTGCGTTTATTCTCAACTGCGAGCAAACACGGCATGCAGCTGACAGAAATTTTTTTCACGCCCAATTTATCGTGCAAAATTGAAAACATCGCATCTTGAGGGTAGTCACTTCCAGTGGACGAACGATATTCATCTTTCGTGTATGTATGGCCACGTTTAAACTCATTTACCCAACTGTCAACAGTTACTAGCACAGGAGCTGATGTGCCATGAACTTCATCCAACTCAGCTTTGATCTCCTTCGCTGTTAAGCATTTTTTGTATGGCCGACAATCGGGTCGGCAAAAAAAAAAGGAATAGAACAGGTTTGATCTATTTTATTGGTCCATTATTGTCTATCGTATATTGATAGGCATTCTAAACCATACTGTATATTGTGAGCGGTAAAATTATCGTTAACCAACTGTCTGTCGCCTGCGCTGCGTCTTAGATCTCCAATAGGAGTAGATAGAGCTATTGTTTATGGGAACTCGAAATTTTGACACTGACATGATTTTAGGGAATGAAAAGGGTACCGGATACCATATTAGAACATATCATATACAAAACACGTAATTGTATACCAATGAATTTCCTCAAATAGAACAAGTTTTTAGAAAACTTGCCAAATTACAGCAATTACCAGTCCCAGTAATGTACCTACAATATGAAACGAATCACGTACAAAACCAATAACATATTAACGGGTCGCGGTTTCCAAAAACATAAAGTTGCAAGCAACGTCGGTAATCGGTAATTGCGGTGCAGTTAAAACAACAAATCTAGCAGAACGAATTCGGATTTTCGAAACGAAAATTCAGCCTGATGGTGGATGCCCGAGAACTGAACGATCGCGTGCATCGATTTGCGTAAACTGCGGTAATAAATTTTACAAACGAATTCGGGCCGATCGGGGTAAACCATTACGGCACCGTTGCAATATCGTAAAATAAACTTCGAATGCCCCGCCGTTTGTTGCGAGCCAAGAAGCTACGCACGAGAATGAAATTGGGCAATAAAAATAAACCGTTTTGTGTTTGTTTTTGTGTAATTTCGAAACAATTCGATTCAAAATTAATGACTATATCTACTTGTAAGCGCGGAAGGTTGTTTTGGCGTCGTTATTACGACGTATTTCATATAAATTATTGAACTGGGAGAATTGTTTTTAAATTTCTAAATTTTCACCGTTAAAAACATTGGAAATATTATTTCATATCATTAATAGATATCATATAAAATGTACTTACAGCATTGCTTGTGTTGATATCTATATTTGACTTAAGATGTTCTAGGACTTTGTCGAGATGTCCTGCACGCGCTGCGCGCAGGAAGGACGTATTGCCGTCGGACTGTAAAAAAAAGAAAGAAATATGAATATATATACCTACATTATAACAAAAATGTTTTTATGAGTTAATAAATCAACATCAAATTTACATGAATAGTGTCTGACAGAATGCAGTGAAGATAAGAAAGAATTTCATCAATATTTTGGAAGGCACCGCCGTCCAAGCGAGAATTTTTCTTTTGTGTTGTGTGTATCACAAGACTAACAATAAGTGACTCCTTTAATGATTCTTTTCAAGATAACTTCAACATTTAAAGAATTTGGGTTTCTGGGTTGAAACCGCGTCGCAATTGCATGAACGAACGCATGCATGAACGCTGCTGTACGAAGAATTCTCGTACAGCAGCGACGCAACATGCAGCAGCCCAGAAGAAGCTCCGTGCAACTGAGAGCGAAACGTCGGCATTCTCATGCAATTACGACGCGGTTTCAACCCGGAAACCCAAATTCTTTAAAAGAAAACAACGGCCGCGGAAGTCTACAACAACTTAAACATTTTTATTAGTTTTGATAATGTTTGTTCTATTTCTCGTGTAAAAAAAGTCCAATAAACTTTTGTCCATGCTTTCTTTAAGATGCTGGAACTGACTTATTTTTATCATTAGTTTTACTAGCAACACCACACTTCTTGCTATTTCAACTGAATCAGAATTTTTTACAATAAACAAAAAATTACTAATAATAAAAGGACCGCAAGAAAAATAAGTTGCTGGGGCAACACTAATTTTGAAGTATAGAACCTGTGAATGAAGATGGAACTTAAATCAGGTTTTCCTGTTGAAGTTCTCAATAGTTGTTAATGTGTAGATTGGATTTTAGAGAATTTAAGCTTCGATGGTAATCTCTCAAGCAATTTTGGTCGGGTTTGGCATATTTCCGCATAGAAAATTGACATTTAATGAACCTACAGCTTTGCAGCTTGAAGTATGTTTACTTACGAGAGAATAAGTTTTATGGTATTAATACGTTACATTTGAATTAAAAGAAACAGATGAGGTGAGTTGCTGGAGATCATCGACATTAATTAATGGTGCTTTCTGGGTGCAAAAGAAAGAAGTCGTTGTAAAACCAATGAGTCCACCAACTCACTTGGAATTAACGAAAAGATTTCAAAACGAAGAAGATCTGAAATTTTCAGAAATAAAAACGAGGACGAATATTAATTATCAAAAATATTTCAGAAGTGGACGTTAATTGTTTTGACGAAATGAGATCCAATAGCCAAGAATAGTCGCTACGAAGAATGTTGAGCTAAAATTGACAGACAATTGATGGATTTTGCAAAATTGGAACAAAATATGGTACTTTACGGAAATTATACTGCAAGTAATTGTAATTATTCAAGACTAGTGCTTTTTGTCATTACACTAGGTTTCCCAAAAATATGGTAATCTTAATTTATTTCTTGTTTACCTTTCTTTTTCTGAACGCAGTTCCAAATTTTTAAACAGAAATTTATTTGATAAAGTAAATTAGGAAAATCAGACTTTGTTGAGAACTACCCCTACCAATGTTCTGATCTAAAAGTAAGCGCTTATAGAAAATTGGATTCCCTTATATTCAACGCTCTAACAATTGACTGTCGTCCCAGAGAAAATATCTACCATAAAAACAAAAATGACGAGATATTAAGGTCGAATCGCAATATTTCGTCCGGCACGTATATATTACTTACTCCCGAAGAACGGCGCTCTAAATATAGCCTTGCGCCGGTTGATGTTCATCAAAATTTAATCAGCAAATGCGCTTTTTCTCATCGTGCGATGTTCGCGCTCCAAAAAGCATTTAATTCGGTTTATTGAGGGCGGCCGCGTGCAGCGCAGTAATAGTGATTACTCTACAAATTCCACCTATCAATTTCGTCCGCAGCTATATACGAACAAACTCAAGCGCCTTCCTATCCGCCAAGTGGTACTTCTTAATTGCTTTCGGGTCGGTTTAATTGAATTTCCTTATCAAAACTTGCTGCTGATCCACTTTCATTACGACAAATAATGGACAGGATTACGGTCGGATCGGCGAGTACGGATTTACCTTTTTGGACGTCAAGGGAAGTTATTAATTTAGTTGGCCACATTGGGATATTAAAGTTGCTGTAATAGGAAATAAATTACGTTGCGGCGTGAATAGTGGTTCCAGGGAAAATTTATGATTAGTTAACGTTGTCCTTCATGATGAATTAAATAACTTTACCAGGAAACCCTCTAAGTTCTGAAGGATGTCCATCATGGTATTAATTTTCAAGCAAAACAGCGCCATATCGGTCACTAGTTTCCACACCCTTCACTTTACCAACTTAAAATTTGATTTACGGTCAAAAATGTTTAAAGCTCTTCTAGCTAGAGACATGGTTTTGTAACAGTTATGAAACTTCATTGTGACTACCCCATAGAGTCACAATTGGCGATTATCTTTATCAAGTATCCTCACACATAAAACACAAAAGAACTAAACCAGCATTTATTTAACAAAAGATTCAATAGAAACAAAACTCACCAGTTTCATCGTACATAAATTATATAAAGGCAAACAATGATGAATAATAGAGATCTTGTCAATGTGATCGCTATACACCGACTAACAGAATCACTACAACAATACCGACACCGAGCTAGCTAATATCGCACGAATTTGTTTGAATCGAATGCAATCGTCTCCCTTGGACACGTGGCATTGCCATTAACTACTCCTCTATATCCTATGACTCAGTGCCTCATTTACTATTTACCCCACAGGACAATCGTGCACTTGCACCCTAATTCATACGAGAACGTGCGTCCCTAGACAACATACCCTACATATGTAGGAGCCCTATTCTTTTAATCGAACAAAGCTCCGAAGTTCCACCTGACACGGGGCGTGTGACTTTACTGATTACCTCAAATCAATCTTCTTTTTTTCCCTATTTCCGCTTAACGTGATAAGTACCAATTCTAATCAACGGAAAAGTGTTACAGGAAAGCCTAAAAAAACCAATTAGACGAATGATACAAGATCCATCAAACAGATGAAACCTAGATTTACGATTTCGATTGTTCCAATTTGCTATTTCCCTCGGGGATTTTCCCGAAACCAGGAGATTTTCGTGCGAGGGTGGTTCATATTCCGATGATGGCCGACTATTATTGGAACGGATTGATACAACAGCTGACGCAATACGCGTCCAAATGAGAGCTTTTGTAATACGACAAACGGTATTGTATTTACGAATGGAATTGGATGACCATTGTGCTAGTCCATTCTGTTTGAAGAATAGTTTCGTTGTTGGTACTACAAATACGCTTTCAAGCGGAGCCTGAAAAATCAAATACGGAAATAACTTTCGCTGTTTTCCGTCTTCCGTCTTTAATGTGTCTGTTGGGCGTAGATCTTTTCACAATTGTTTCTTAAGAAGTGGGATTTGTATGTATTGACTATACCACATCTAAAATTAGTTCGTTTTCGTCCAGGATTGCAGAATGGGTTTGCGTCGACTCGAAAATTTTAAGTTTTAGGTTAAACTTCTCTAACAATTACATTATAGCTTTACCTAAGTCGAAAGGGAGACACCTCTTTCCAGAAATTATAAAAGAAAGGGAGAAATAGCCTCTCATATTATTCGATTTAATAGAAACCAAATACAGGATTAATATATTAAACCTTCTTTGCCACGACGTGAAAGATGTTGAAAACTTTATCCTTTCCATGATTACAGTCAATTAAGCAAGAGATACGCATGGTTCTAATTCTAATGAACAAAGATTTCTTGGAGTAATCTGTAAACCAACAACCTAAAACACGCAGCTTCAAACTAGGAACCAACTCATGGTGTCACATGGACCTTTTTGTAGTTTATTTCAAATCTATTAGTCCAAAAATTTATTCCTTTCTTAATACCTTGTCTCCTTTAGCATTGAGTCAATGTAACACACAAATTGTCCTTTCCCTTTATGTCCCACACTGAAGTTTCTCTTTGGCCTGGATCTGTTCTTACAAGATTTTGATGGTTGAGAAGTCTCTTCGTCCAAAGAGACAGAACATCAATTGTCTCCAATTGAGGAGAAGAGGAAGCTTAGGTAACCAGCAAGATCTTTAAGAGAAGCATCCTTTTTACGTTTTTGTGTTTTTGCTTCACAACTTATTCAACAAAATTGAACCAGATGTGTATCTTTAAATAAGTTGATTTTTCTTGTAACAGACGGAAATAAATATAACCCACAAAGTCATCCTTATTAATCGTATATGTTGCAGCAATACGTTTGAAGCATTTATGTCAATTCATTTTTCATCCTCAATCTGCCCCCCAAAGACAATTATTTGTTCTTAAACATAAAAAAACCACTGACCAATATGCACTGCATCATATTGTTTAATTTGTAAATATATTCTGAGGGATTACTCGTCCTTCAAAACGCAATCCAACAAATCTTCAACGCGCGCAGAACCATAGTTAGATACATCCTTGCTTCCAGTTTTCACATCCCTTACAATAATGGAACCATCTCTAATCCTCCTGCCACGTACGAATTCTCCTAATCCAGTAGTCTAGGAACAACAAACTATCTACTAACACGAACCCTTCGGCAATATAGTATTCGGCTAACTCTCCCTATCGTGTCGTTTCGCGGTGTTTCAGCGCGAAAGTTGCGAGCATTCCGGGAAACCCTACATCACCGGGGATTACTACGGTAAAAGGGAGAGTTGTGTACGTTATTGTTCTAACGTCGGTCGTTCAATACAATACAGGACGACCTCATTCATGTCGATGGATTCAGTAAACACCCCTGAGCATATTTATGTCGGAATAGTGTGCATTCATAATAAATGAAAATCGGCAGGACAGGGGATTTATTCGGCATGTCACTCAAATCCGGAATTAATTTTAACGTGTGAGTGGCAGCTATCGAAATATTCATTGCCTAAATTCTTTTTTATAACATTTGCATCTCGTATGGTTTTATGTATTAAATAATTTGAAGGAAGATACCAAGATTGGCTTTTTTAATCTTACGATCATAGTGTGTTTCCCAGAACCTTCTTCAAAAAATAGCTGCTTCGACCGAAATCTTTTATAAAGGCATTGGCAATTTTATTTGCCTATTTGGCAAGTTAGCTGTTGATTTGTTAACAAAAACATTCGGTTTTAAACAATTTGGGTATTATATTAAATAGGATTTCTATACGAAGCTGGTCTGAAGAGTTTTCAGCCTAACATAGAAGCAAGTACTTCTTTTGTTAAATTCAATTTTATCTCTCAACATAGTGTCCTTGTAAGTCTATACCCTTTTTCCGAGCGATGACGTTTCCATCTCTTCAATCCGTCCGAATAGTAGTTGGCATGCTTGTTCTGCAAAATAAGCATTTACAAAAATCGCCTTTTTTGGAGCCGATTCACTCTTGGCAGTTCGCTGTTTAGACAATAGCTCAGCTTAAGATGTGGACTGGTGAATGCATGTTTCATTAACAGTTATTAATGGACGCCAAAACTCTGTTTAAACTGCCAAAACTTGCTTAAACTGCTTCAATAGGATTTTATCAAAGTATTCATTCGATTCCGTTTTTGGTCTTGAGTGAGCAAGCGGGCCAGCTAACGCCCGATTAATTTTTTCATTTTTTTTTCACCCAACTTTTCAGTCAATATATGACAAACATGTTCTTTAGGAATCTCCACAGGCTCTTCTGGAATCTCTCAAATCTTAATTCGACGGTCTTCTAACACCCTTTGGTGAACTTTTCCAATGTTATCGATGGTGGTTGCAAGTTTTTGGCCATCCTGAACGTACATCGTCAACCAACCTGGTATGATAACCTTTAATTTCAGCAGTCCAAAATATTACTATTTGCCCCAGATACCGCAGAATCTCCGTAAACAGCATCCATGTCGGCTTTAATTTGGGTAGGCCACTGACACAAATGACTGTTAAACAACAACCGAGCGTCCAACATGGCTGAAATTGTACCACTAGAACATTTTTAACGTCATCTGAGTGACGTTAAGCTGCCCTCCTTTGTTTATAATTTTTAAAATGTTAAATGCAACAAATGGTACTCTAAAGATATCAACTAAGAACTGCATTTAACTTAACTGTTTTTTTTAATTAAAAAATAATATATATAGTCTGTTAGGCCATCACCACACACAATAATCTTCCTCAATACTGGTATTCCATACTTCCTGTTTTTGGTAAGCGTTGTAACCAAAGATTGCCAACAAATGTCCTCTTTCTGACCTCAGCTTTAGCAGTATTCAGAAATTTATTTAAGACGCAACTGAAGGATACGTGAAATCACAATTTCTAAACTACGCATTAAATTTGCCATGATTAAAAAAGTTTTAGAATTTCACAAAGTTGTGAAAGCCTATATTTAAATTTATCCTCCATTTTGATTTTGTTAAACGCAGTATTTTCAATATTCTTAGATTCGAAGATTAAGGTATTAGTAAACATCATTTCAATTACAGAACGGAACAGTAAAAAAAAAAAAATAAAAAATTGACAAGAAATTCGTATCCAATATGCAATCTGTGATGAAATCGGTTGTCATCGCTTGTTTCTGAGATTTGTTTAAACGGGATATAAATTAACGATAACCTAATAATAATAAATCATCCATCAAGAGGTTCGACTATGGAGCATATTGAGGTCTCTACGTCTACTTCTTTCAATCTAGTTTTTTTTTTCATCAAAAAGCTTTCTTTAAATATTTTGTAGTCTTCTTGTTTACATCTAACATCTGTTTTGAGGAAATTTAATTCGAGCCTTGTACACTAACCTGCATAGTAATCCGAGCAAAGCATAATGGTAAATTAAGAAGGATTTTTTCATAAATAATTGGGAAGTTGGCTATACCGTGACCTTGTTAAATAACTGGCAGTGTTTGATGTTTACAATAATAATGTTTTGTGGCTGTTGACATAAAAGTGATCGAAAACTTGAATCGAACTCAACGTCGGCAGTTGATTGCCGAATTTTTGTAAGAAAAACAGCAACTTCCAAAAATCGTACACGGTAAATGACTTTTATGCAAGGAGTGTCTCCGAACATAGATGTTGACAGAAAGACAGGCTTGGAAAGGCGAGCTACAAAAATAACTTCCAAGAAGAAGGCAGCATTATACGAGTACGCTCATGGCAGGCTGGGGGTTTCTTGGTCTCAAGTATCACATCGATGAAAAACACGTAACCAGCATTCTCAAAGAACATAATGTGTTGCTTGTTACAAGAAAATCAATTCAAAAATATTCCGAAAAGTAGTTGCAAAACCAAAGACGGTAAGCTAAGACAACTTGCTGAAAATGAATTTTCGTCTTCAAATGGTCTGATGTTATCATAGACGACGATACATTTTTCACACTCGATGGAAGTGATATTACAAATAACAAACATTGTTGCTAAGACGGCAAATAAGTGGATTCTGGGGCGATTTATAAAATATTACAAAATTTCAGCAGAAGTTGTTGATATGGGTTGTAATTTCATGCAAAGGTCACTTATAGTCACTTAATGCTTATGTTTGTCCATCTGGCGAATCTGTAAATGCCGAAATTTACGAAAATATAAGAACGAAATTAAAGAAATTCATTCATTCTGACGGGAATTATGTATTTTGGCCAGACATGGCAACCTCACATTATGCTGGAAATGTAATCGCCGTGTTTTAAGAGTTGCAAATACATTTTGTTAGGAAGTCTAGAAAGTCTACTCAGTGTACTTTAGTTACGTCCAAATGAACGTTTTTGAAGGAAACGTGTATAATGGGGACTGGGAGATTTCAAATCTGGATCAACTAAAACAAGAAATCAACAAGTCAGCCGTTATGACGCTGATTCCGTAATTTAAATTAAGTTCCTTCCACGCCCATATCTGTAGCTATAAGTAAATCAGCTCCCAACGACACTATTTTTTCAAGTGTTGTGTGATGGATTAATGTTTGTTACTCTTTTAACTTACAAGATGCAAAATCTTTGAAACTAATAAACGTGCACAGAAAGAAAAATGTTAAAATAACCTACAATTGTAGCAATTAGTGAATATTGTGAAGAGAATACAGTTTGTTTGTAGAATTGTCAAAAAAGGTCCAAAATCTACAATTAACATTCTTCGTAAGCAATTGCAGGAGTGCACATTTTCAAATATTGGAAGCTGCACTCATTTGCGTTTTGGTCTTGGACATAACATGAATGTGCTGTGAGTTTACCAGTTACGAAGGAAGTTGAAATTGAAATTTAAGAATTATTATGCGCAAAACGAAAACTAAATTAATAAATAATTTAATCAAATACAATAATTTCAATTTCTAATTTAACAATCTAAAAGTTACACAGAGTTACACCAATCCTCTAACAACATCGAACTTACCATTCGAAAGAACTTAAAACACAAAGGCATATTGTTTAATTCTCATAGTGCGGCGTTAAAGTTCCTTCCTAGTAGGCTGATTAAAATATCATTTTACTTCTTAAGATGAACGCGGTTAAATGATGATGATATTTGACCACGAGTGAAAGAAGAACTAACATAATGTTTAAACTTGTGAGATGCGTGATCGATAATCTTCATCAAAATTCAACAGGTCCTCTACGTAACGTATGCAATAAACAACGCACATTTGCACATATTAACACGCAAGCAAGAATGGCGAGATGAGTAAAGTGAATGCGATGAGGACACTTTTAGCGGGAATAAAAAAATATCTTTTCATCTGATAAATGGGGATGTATTGGTGCTATATATTTTACACATTGATAGGCACAGGAACTTTTGTACAATGTTTACCAATAATTAAGCCTACAAGCGGAATTACGTAGATATAAGTGCGATTGAGGTGGCCGAACTGAGATGAAATGACGTCGAACGACGATGAGACACGCACACGTGATCGAAAAAAGCGAAAAAACCGGATGAGAGACGACTTATCACTCAAACACTAGTCTAGTATGATATGATGATGTGTGAGTAACGCAAAAGATTCTAATGCAAAATGGTGAGAGTCGCGCGCTTCGCGGCGACGCCTTATGACGTAGACGGTCAATACCGAACGTCGCGACGGCGCGTCTGCACCTCTGACGGGTCCCGGAATCCAATCGTCGCGAGCTTTTATTGCTTGCGTCGAGGGTGCTCCGGTGGTGTTTGTACGCGTACGGAAGAGTAGGTAATTGTCGGCCGTTGATAAGTTTGACCTTTACCAGACGATCCTAATGGACTTGGCCTTTATGTCACGGTACCGAGAGAGTACTTCCTAACCACTTGTGCGTGGTGCGTTTTCATATTTTATCGCCAGAAATGGTCCTTGAGACAAATGTAGATATGGTACGTGAATTGCGATACTGGTGGCGATAAAGGAACGCGATAATTGTATGCACTTTGATCAGTCTTGCATAGGTTGTATCAGCTATTAATGAGAGACAAGCTAGCAACTTCAAGCGCAATGAATGTTCTAGCGGAAAGCCTTTTAACTTTGAACATTGAAAAAGTGTACTTAAAAGTCCATCTACAGTTGTACAGTTGTAATTTTATAGAATTTTTTTATTTTTATAGAATGGTGTTGAGTTAAATTGCAAGAAATACTACAAAAATAGGGAAGAAAAATTGGTTTTTGGAGAAATTTTGAACACTAAAAAGAAAAATTCTCATATATGGGTATAGTAACGAATGCATTGGGGAGACAGTGGAACATTATTTTGAACTGACCTTAAATTTGCTAACTTCTTTTTTTGCTAATTTTTTAAAATTTGCTAATTTTTCATTCCTTTATGGATAATATTTACATTAATTTCTCAAATTTGTTGAAATATTTTCATCATTTCTTTTTTTTTTCTCATGTTCTACAGAATTACAGCGGCGAGCGGGCTTCACACTGCAAAGCCCCAAAATGCCAAAATAATTCTCGCGATGAATCTAAACTATAGAGAAGAAATATTTAATTATAACTGTAGCGACACATTCAAAGGACGAACCAGTTTTCACCACGAAATTTAAAAGGTGTTATTCAGTTTTGATTAATGGTTGTTCATTATAGATTAGTCATGATTAATGATTGGTCATGATTGATCATGACTGACTATTATTCATCGACTATTAGTCATGCCCAACCATTATTCATGAATAAATAACGGTTAGTCACTAATCACGACTAAATACCCGATTGAAAAGTACTGTAAAATTGGTTTCCCGCTTTATGTACTGCTGCTACTACTTATTAACAATGGCAGGAAACCTATAATGGCTACAAAATGTCTTTCATACCAGCTTGCTTTAGATAACAGTGCCTATTTGCGATCACCATTTCATCAAATCTATCGCGTATTCAGTCGCGATTAATGGCTAACCGTTATTTATGAATTATTCCTTACTCACGCTGTTTCTGCGATGAATAATTGAGAAATCAATGCTATGATTATGAAAAATGTTCACAATTTTTGCTTTAGGATGACCGTGCACTTAACTGATAGATAGACTTTCAAGCCTGAGATCTTTCTGTTTTCTTTCTGTGTTTCTGTTTTAGGCTTGACTTAGGAGACAGAAACTTTCCGAATAGAAAAAAAAAAGATTTTGGACCCTCTGCGTAAACTAATCTGTATATCTCATAATTGGTTTGGCAATGGGATATCGAAGTTTGTAAGTGCCATTGAAAGTATCGGTCACCGAATTTGTATTTAGTTTTGAATAAATATCTGCACAGAAAAAAATTTGAGACAAAAAATTACGGCCGGTGTCTGAGTTCGTACTGACAGTACTTATTTCCGGGCTTGTTGACGTGGTCTAGAGCTGATGTATGTCGACGTTTCGCCAAACGCTGCAGCTGGCATCTTCAGGACGAAGTTGACGGTTCACCGAGACGACCAGCGAAACGTCAACTTCGACCTGAAGATGCCAGCCGAATACATACACCAGCTCTAGATATTTAACATAAAATGTTGTTGTCACATATTTTACTATTTTATATTGTTATTTTAACTGTATGCAATTTGTATTTTTTTTGTTCCGTTTGAATTTACTTATATCTTGAAAATTATATTTACTTGTAGCATTACAATCGTATAACCCTAAGTAACAGGCCCATAAAGTTCTTCGTAATAGTTTTGCTTTAAGATTGCAAATGATTTTTTGACGCCCCCCGTTTTAACATATGTACTAAATACAATATCTACTGCAAAAAATTAAAGAGGAAAGATACCCTATTGGTAGTACACTAGTATATCTATCAGAGGCGTTGAAGTACGTCCATGGCCAGAGCAGCCATTCTATCAAACCTGTGCTTGATCTAATCAGGAGCAACCAGATTAACCTTTATTCAGTAATAATGCTTCACACGTGAAAAAATTCTCAAAACCTTCTTTCTATAGTTATATGAAAATCCAACCAATTTTAAAAACAAAAAAATGAGGAAGACACTGCACTGACTGACAAAAGGAAGCACTTTTTTGATAAAGTCATACACTGTTTGAGAGTCTAATCTTGGGTTTCTCATATGGAATACTAAACAATTAAATATGGCGAGGGCAGCATCCTAACGACCACCAAATGGCGCTATTAAAATTTGACATTACTATTTCCGTAAAATTTGGTATTTGTTATTATCGAAACAGTGAGAGTACAGTGAGCGTTCAAAAAAAGCAATTTTGTGAAAAAATTGAAATTTCACGTGGTTCACGAAGGTTCTCATTGGATGATTTGTTAGGATGTTAGTAAAGAAACACAACAACTATGCCTCGAATCGCTTCGTTGAACTTTTGGTAATGAAGTAGCATCAGAAGAGATGCGTACAGCTGGTTTCCAGAATTTTGTCATGGTTGTGCTTGTGAATATCGGCATGTGGCTTATCGTAAGGTAGAGGCATCTTTAGGCATGTAGAAAACTGCAATACGTTGAATTCTGCATAAATATTTAGGTGAAAAAAAATCTGTTCACGATGTATTCCGCATAGTTTGACCCAAGCACAAAAAGGGACTGATGTCAATCGATGAACTCCACAAAGGAATTTCAAAATCCATACATAACATCGTAACAAATAACGAAACTTGGATATATTCCAATGATCCGGAGACTAACGAACAATCAACTAGGGGAATTTCCGAAAGTTCCAAGAAGATGATTGCTTGTTTTTTCGTTGCACTGGACGCAATCATTGCTTTTTGAGCAACGATCTGTTTGTTAGATGGCATCGATGAAATCAAGAAAAACAATCGATAACGTCGCATCATCCTTCATCATGGCATTGCCAGCTTTCGCAGAACACTAATCAATTGATTATTTGGAGGAGAAAAACATGAAATTAATTGATTTATCGCCTAACGACTTCTTTTTGTTCCAGAATACCAAACAGAACATGCGATTTTTATCATCTCAAGAAGCATTTAAAAACAGGATTGGAGATACCACCTTCTAATGGAAAAAATTTTTCGAGAATTGGTTCGAACGTATGTGAAAGCGAATAAACCTTAATCTTAGCATCTAAATGTAACTCATCAAATGCCTTATGATGTGCTATTTAGTGAGATTTTAGGTTTGAATATTGTAACATGCGATAGTGAGCCTGAGGTATGGTAAAGAAGTAGAAAGAGAGAAATAAAACTCCGCCTCCACAAAAAAGAACGTCAGATTTAATACACTTATCCTCAGCATGACCATATGTTAAAATAATGTATATCAAAGCATCAAAACTGAAACACTTCACTATTACCCCTTACCACAAACAATTCAACACTAGTGTTTGTGGTAGGGGGTAACAGTGAAGTGTTTCAGTGTTCCAGTGCCACAGTATTCGAGTACGTGATTTAAAGTATCAAAAATTTAAGTCATTCTGCATTAGAACTCCTTCTCCCTGTTTTATTTATAGCTAACCCTGTATTTGGTCAAATTACCTATTTACCATACTTTTTAACATTCCATGAAATTTTAACGGAAGCAGTTCACATTTATAGTTCCGCCAATAGTTAAAATTTATGAATAGCACTAATAACCACGTTTTATAATGTTCGGCACGCAATGTTACCGCACATTAAAAAAAAAAATAGAAACTCTAAATATTGGAAGAAAACGTTGATTAAATTTAAAATATTAGATATTACTTGGACTGCCTCAAAATTACTAAATTCATTATCTTTATAAGGACACCCATAAAAGCAGCGGCATAAACTGTAGTCGATGACCTTTCTGCCTTTATTTCAACCTCATAAAAATATCCACAATTAGTCTCGTAAAACACATATTTCGCACAGAAAGAATTGACTTAGTCGTGTAAAACAGTCACAAGATAACAACTTAAACGATAATCAAAAGGACGAAATGGCATGCGAGGAATAGTTTCAGAGTTTATCGACCTTTTCGCAGCATTACGGCACGTCAACCCGGAAAATTCATGCAAAATAGTTGCGCCGATGCCCGTGTACTATACAATTTGCCCCGAGAGAAGCCCTTAACATCTGCAGAAGAACTTAAAATGAACGTAACACGTATGCACGTTACATTTTTTTCTTGTGGCTCGCGATCCCGCGAATAATTGCATGTAATTTTGTAATATAAACGGGTCAAGTATTGCATGTGGTGGTATTCGAGTAGTTTTTAGAACCGATTCTGGAACGGATAAGTACAAGTAATACATGTAGTTGCATGTAAAAGCGCAGTTAGAACTGAACTTCTTTTGACTGGTGTATGGGGTCTGTTTTATATCGATAGGGTGTCTTTTATTGACGTATATTTCATTTTTATGGGCAATACACAGCTAAGCAACTATTATCAATTAATTTCTTTTTAATTCTTGATATTCTTTCTGAAATATTAGGCTCTTATTATCTAATATTTAAATGAATTATTTTTCAGGTGGATACAACTATTAGGTGCTCACTTGAAAGATCCCCCTTCAAAAAATAAAAATCTTGATCTTTTGTCCTGTACGATCTAGGCATAACAGCACTTAAAAAAACTAAAATGAAATCAATTTCTTTTGGTTTTATTAACAGTGTTATTTTTTCTTTAGAACCTCTAAGATTTTCTTTACTTTACAACAATTTCTCAAAATCTCATTACAATTAACTGGAAACTTTGAAGATATTGGTCATGAAATAATGTACAATTTTTGATCAGATTAGCAAAAAGAATTTCACCAAACAAACAACGCATTCGGCTTAAAATGTTAATGCTTACAATGTATTTTTATCTCTAAATGTATGCCTCCAATGCTTTGATTCGCTTATTGTTGTAAAATAAAAATAAACAAATTTTCAACTTCTTAAATTTGACAGAAAATATCATTCTTGTGAGCTATTAACATATTAAGCCTTCCAAATTTCAACGATTGATCCACACACAAAATATTTTGTTTAATATTCAAAGAGAACGAATAATTTTTTGATGTTATAACATTCTATTCCATAATAACAATTTTGAGAATAGCGACTTTATTCATTTATTTAACTTTGTTTAGCAAGTTGTAGCATTTAAATTTAGTTTCAACGTTTTGATGGATACACTTCACTGAACTTACAATTTCAGTTAGATTTTTGCCATTTTCTCCTTTTTTATTTATTAAATTTGATTGAAAATACCCGAATACAAGTTCACTTCCAATTTACAACAGCAATTCTGGACCTAGTTCACAATAGGGTTAAAAACCAATTATTGGCGTCGTTCTTAAAAAGAATGTTGTAGCACTTATCATCCTCGTAAATGTAGGTTTTCTTTTTTCGCATATATATGTTTAGTATATCAACATTTTGATTGATTTTAAGGTGGTAAATCTAATAAAAAAAAAAAAAACCTTAAAACTTGCATAAAACTCCTCTCAATTAGCGATCTCATTTAACAGATTTTTTAAATTTCACCAGTTTTGACAATTAAGATTGTCCAATTGAAATTCTTTTAAATTTAGTGCTAACTACTGTTTTCTTTTTAAACAAAGAACACCTTTTAATTGTCTATCCATCACCAACGTAAATTAAATTCATTATTACAGAGAGACTCGCCATCCTTGACCGTGACAGCTACGTGTAATTCAAACAAAACATGCCCCATCAAAATTAATAAATTATGAACGATAACATCTTCTCGTATGACACACAACATTCATATTATGTCATGCTTTGCATGTTACACATGTTACAGATGGAAGTGGATATCATGTTTGCCCTAGCTACATGGAATAAGCGTACAAAAATTTAGTTTTTTGTACCATTAGTGAATTAATTAACCGTATAAGGTAGTCCGTTAACATTTGGAATTTTAAATAATAGCTGATGTCATCGACTGTCGATTATCCCGACCACGAAAAAAGAAAAAGTAGGTATAACAGTCGTTTATTATTCCCGTTAGACACGCAATCGGTCACACTGAGCGAACCGCAAAGTTCGCCAAAATATGTATTGTGGAACAATAGCCGACCAAGCGGCCGACAGGCTTCCGAAAGAAAATGTTTTATTTTTAACGCATCGCTTTATTGGCTGATTTGTATCGGTGCCGACATTCAAGCTTGCTAAGGGTCAAAGGTCGCCACAATCGTTTATCTTGTTTTGATTTGTGTTAGGGGACGTATGCACGTATCTGATTTGTCATTCATCATCGTCAATTTTTAATGAAAGTACGCTTCTGATAGGCATTGTTTATGACCATGCCACCGCGTATTTTTTAACTTTGATAAATGAGGCCCTTTAAATGAAGGGAATTAGAGCGTTTGTATAATTATGCTATTGCAATAGAAATATAATGGCCTTCGATTTTGACTAACAAGTAACTTGCTGCGATCAAGGCAACAAAAACAATATACTTGTTACTGCAACAAAATGCTGTTGGTGTAAATTCTGCATATGTGTATTTGTCATTAGTGCAAATAAATAGACTGCTGAGATAGCCAAAATTTTCATTACATGTAAGAATGGGTCATTTTATTAATGAAATGGGCAATATCTTTGATCTCTTTGGTGTCAGAATGCATTTGGGGACTTTTGATAAACCATAACACTACTCTTCTTCCTCCAATTCGGTAGGTGTTAGGAAGAGCCTAGAGAAAGGTTGGTGCTGTTTCTGCCTTCTCCAGATATCCTTCATAATTAATGTTGAGCTTTTTTAAAATGATGTAAATAGCAATTTCGCGCTATAGAACCTGCTAATAAGGCAACCAGCATTCGGAGATCCCCTTTACTGGAGGACGGCACTATTTTATCTGTCTGTGGCGACCCTGATATTAATGCATTCGCCTGATTTTGTTCTGCTATGCTATGATTCCCTGTTTTAGATGACTTTTTTGTAGACCAAAGCTGAGATGTGGGCCAATGAAAGGCATACTGGTTGCTTGTCAGTCTTTACCCCTTACTGGTTTGGTTCGTAAAAAAATGTGGTCTTTGCGTCGTAATTGCTTAAAATTTTGTACACATTCGTACAGTAGGTCAGAGCTATATGTGTAGGCTTTGAGAACTTTCTGTGCTACTTGCATCTTTTGCATCCCTTTCTCGAGTTTCTTACCGGTTAAGTCTAAAGCAAAAATCTCTGCTTGAAATATATTAGTTTAGTGTCCCTTAGGCATTTTTACTTGGTAGTTAGGTCCACTAATTCCTATGCTTCTTTCCTCCTCTTCTCTTCTTGAGCCGTTTCTGCACCATAGCAGAGTTCCTCTTCTAAGTTGAGGTTGTTTCTCAATGCTCATAGATGTGAAATGGCGTTATTCCTAGCGCTGCTGTGACACTAGTACGCATGACACCTTTAATGTTGAGGTTTGTGAGTCTTTCGATTTGTTAAAGTTGCCGCTTAACCTCCTGTGTGATTTTAGCCATCACCACAAACCAAAAACACAATGCAACATGCACAATGCAATTCTTTCCTTATATTTCAGCACAAGTTATGCTCTTTTGCATATAATAGTGGTTTTGTTTCGAACCTTATGAATTGAGATTATCAGAATATACTTTTTAATAAGGTGCAACTTCACGGCGCTGTTTCTGTAACTGCAGTTCATGTGTTTCCAACATGATAGCGAATCGTAATCTGTACCACGTTACCGGTGTATACCATCAACATTGAGATATTTGAAAGTTGTACCTTTTCGATGGCTAGCTGAAAAGACTCAGCATAATTCCCTCCCCAAGAATGACCCTAGAATGACCCTCAAAGCAGTGTACCTATTTCATGGTTCTCTCCCAAGAGAAATGAAATGTCTGAAGGAGAAAACATTTTTTACCCCTTAATTCTTATTTTCAACATTAAAAATTGAAGAAAATTAAATCCGATCTCCACAATATTATTGAAGATTCATCTAATCTAAAGTTAAATAAGTCACTAAAAGTTTAATGAATTGGACGTCGAACTTCAGTATTGGAATTAAACCGTTAATCTAATTAGGGCCGCAATATAAGAAAACTTTCGCTTTGAAGCATTTGAAAAGCTTCCCCAATCGACTTCAATATCTTAATCCAATAGATTACGGATTGACTTTGTTTTTACACCCGCCAATAGATTATATCGTTTAAACAATGGCCGAAGAAGGTCAAAGGTTAACCAGTTATAGGAGAATC
Organism: Oryctes borbonicus; assembly: GCA_902654985.2. NCBI lineage: Eukaryota > Metazoa > Arthropoda > Insecta > Coleoptera > Scarabaeidae > Oryctes > Oryctes borbonicus. The sequence goes on from LR736865.1 coordinate 4,521,361, forward strand.
TATTTTCGATGAAAGTTGAACGTTGCGATTAATAATATTAGCTTTAGATGCGTCGATATTCACCTTTAAGTTTCCAATAGCTATTCATTGTTAACTTTACGTATTTGATGAAAATTGAAATTTCAATCGACGATAGATAGTAAAAGTTTCCACGATTCGTTATAGATCGAGGTACATTCTTTATTTATTATTAACGGAACGAATCTCGTAAAAACGTTACTCGCAACTTAACAGAGGATAATTAAGTTTAACGAGAGTTTAGCTGCGTACGTTATGAGTTTCAAATCCGGTCAGAAGTTCGCGCGATTCTCAAACTTTTAGCGAATTTCTAAATCCATTTATAACTTCTAAATTGGCCATTGAGCAATTCCGAGTCTCGTGAAGCGTAGGGTAATGGCGTGTTAACGTTCCAGGACTTCAACTGCGACGGTATAATTTTTGAACATCGGCATCGGTTGAAAAAATCTACCGCGGGAGAAGTTCCTTTTTAACCTTTGAGCTTTCTTCCACCGCCCTAATCCCATGGAATGTTTAATGTAATATTCTAATGAAGTAAGTTCGCGGATGTAACGGATTTTGCCCCACGTTTTGAGCGAGTGTTCGGACAAGCGAATTTTTAATTATCTAGGATTTGAATTGAGGAATCCACAAGAATGAATTGAGGAAGTTATGGTTTTCTGGTAAAAACGGTTGGGTTTGGTATAATAAAATATATGACAACAACATAATTTTTGTTAGAGCAACTACATATTTTGCTGGATTAAATAAACGTGTTGTACTTCTTACCATAAACCGTTATTATTTCAAAAATATTGCTCCTCAAGAAATCAATTCTTTTTTAATACATCGCGGTATTCACTGATTACTTTTTTTTTAAATAACTTTAACAAGCAAAAATTCCTTTAAATGGGGTGCTTTATAATTTTAAAACGACGCTATATTTCATACATGTAACAGGATGTAACGTAACCTAGTTGTGTTATGTAGAATTTTTTTATTACTCTTCCTAGCATCAAAGTATCGTCATGCATATGCATGAAATCCCATCTATTATGCGAGCGCATGAATACATAGACCCGTTGCCCAACGTGCATGCAGAGAGCTTTTGTAATCTGCTACACTATAATTTTTAAAACTACCATGGCTAGAAAACCCGACATGAACGCTATAACGTATTCAGTAGCTGTATGGCAACGTTCTTTTGGCCACCGTCCAACCATGTCAGAACGCTACAGTACAGTCGGGGTTAATAAAAACCTCCCACACGAACAGCGCGCTTATTGGAAATGGAAATCGGGAAGAAATAACGATCGCGTATTGACGTCACGTAGTATATGGCGAATATTTACATTTAGCAATACATCTCGACGAGCTGGAGCGGTGGATTTGCGATCGCGAAATTGACAGAAACAAAAGCACGTATTGAAGAGACGACTTGTAACCTTCAAGGATAACGCGTTTGTACGCAAAACGTGTTATAAATGCACCTCGCACGAGCTTTAAAGTTAACTATTTGTTTCTGTAGTTCGGCGCGATGTTATTTTAAGATGTTGTTTTCGTAAAGCGGTATGTTTACTATTAACGATATATATCGTTCTTCTGTATGTCTATACGCATGCATTAATTCGTGTCTGTGCTTTATTGCGGTAATAAACGGATCTGCATGCATAATCTGACCCATATTCGTCATTTGCAACTGGCAGTAAATAAACTAAACGGATAGGCCTGCGTACGGCAGCCATGTATGATTCTAGAAGAAATTGATCTCTTTTTAAACATAGTTACGTTTTAGAAATAGTTTCAGCAGAATTATGACTTTAATACTTTCTAAAATGCCGCATATTATTGATAAACTTCGCCAAATACATGGTTTTGGTCTGAGTTGCGTATTGTTGTTCTTCCGCCCCCAAAATGCTTAACAGCTCGGTAGCCTACTGCACCGCGACGCCTACAAGCGTCGAAATTCTGGAGACAGTACAGAATAAGATAGTCAAGGCGCCGTTTTATGTGTGCACTGAAACGCTAAAAAATGACCTGGATCAATCTGGTGTAAAATATTTAACAACAAGCAGATACTATGGCACACATTAGGAAGTCCAAAGATATCGTTTTTGGATCCCCATTTCTATTCCTACCGCTGTCTAAAGTAAGGAGTACGGAGACTCAAGAACTGCTAAAAGCATGTCCCACCTTAGAACATCAATGAACACCAGACATATTGGCATTTAATTATTTTCAAATCAACAATTTAATATTGGTCCTAAGAGAACATTTAACAACTCAACAAGAGCGCTGAAGCCATTAAAGGCTCTCCCATGGCTGTTATAGATAACATATCGAATTTTCTTCCTTTTGTAGTAACGAACCCTATTGTCACTATTACTATCTCCTGTGATAAACCTTTTCAAAGTAATCGTGAATAGGGAAAAAACGGAGAAGTGGAAAGGTGAAAAAACCGAAAACCCAAATTTGGTACACGAACGGGTAATAGCAGGTATTTATGAGGAAAACCAATGATACATCATTTGGGTAATATACTATAAAAACTATAAATTATAAATTGGAGCGCCTGCAAAACTTAATGGATCCATCTAAACACAACAAGGCTACTTTGATGTAGATGCCAAGGCATAGAGCAATATAATTGCAGACCATCTAGCAAGAAAAAGTTTTGAAACGAATTTTACAGAACCTGAACTGGTTTTAAGTGTAACCAAAAGCGAGCGCGTGCTGCAACAAATGAATGGATAATAAAACAGCATCAATTATATTAGAACCATGCAACTGCAGCTCGACAGAGGCACACCAAACAAATGATAAGAATATCGTCTCAACATTCAACTGCTGACTTACTTGCATTAAACAGAATTCAATTCAGGATAGCAACGTGTTTGTTTACGGGGCATACCTGTTCGAGAGGGCCTTTTCAATAGACTAAATTAAATTGAATTCAACCGATTAAAAAAAAAGGCAAAAATGTTCACATTTTTAAAATTGAGATTTACAAAGGTGAACCCTTATGCAAAACGCAACTGATCTCGCATCAGAGAAAGATTTACTGCATAAATTATTAAAGGAACTGGTCTGTTTAAGTAAAACTGAAGCCAACACAGGGTTAATACAATGGACCCATCGAAACGCAGTGTTAAAAATACAAAAAACTTTAACCGGCTGATGATTACAATCAATCAATTAAGAATGTTGGCTTTCATAGAGTTTTTGAGTCCGGTAGCAAGATAACTGAATTCTCAGCTTCACTTTCTAGTTTCAACGGTAGACATACAAATTTAGCCGCTAGAGCTTGCAACAACCGTAACCCGTATGTGGAATAAAGATGTTTCGTGATTGTGTAGAATTGCTGATGAATGGAAAGAACTGTTTGGAAGAAACTGTTTCAGTTTCATGCTTTAAAAAAATAGATTTCACGAAAAAATTAAAGAATTTCCATATAAAGTAACGATAACATCGAGTATAAATTGAAGGGAACCGTAAAAACCATCAGATTCTGTTAGATGGATCCCTCTCTAAGATATACACGAGTTGCGTGGTATATCTGCCAAACCTTACCTATACATACATAGGGACATCGCAACTACTATTGGTATCGTTAGTAGTCTTTCAGGCATAGAGCTCTGAATATCCAAATTCTCACATATGTGCAATAGCTTAACTAGCATATCATAACCCTCTTATAATATTTTGAAATCAAATTTATAAAATTTGAAAAACGCCCATTTCATCTAATTCTACGAGAACTAAGATTTCTTCCTATTGTTGCTTATTGTCTGTGTTTGTAGGATCTTTTGCTATGCAATTATGAGCAGTATTTACCATTTTCTTGCTTAAAAACGTATGCTTCAACTATTAGAATTACACCAGTCTGCAAACGATTTCTACTCTACCTAAAATTGAATTTTATTCAGTCTTAAGGAATTGGTCTTCAGGTTGTCAATTAATAAGTTTTTTTTATGGTATATGGTCATTTTGATACCAGTTAGACAATCGTGATAACAGAACTTGTTTTTTGCTGCTTCATTTTTTTTTTCTGCTTTATTCTAATGAAATGAATGGACCAAAAGAATATAATTGCACAAATAGTTTACAGGCGTCCAATTTGTTCTAGAATTCAAAACTTTTTGGTATTAATTTCTTTAACCAAATTTTTCCCACGATCAATATCAGTTCTTAAATAGATAAATCTAATATGTTACTTACTTACTACTTTCCTTCATCTTCTCTAGTTAATAAGTACCGAACAATTTATTTTTGCCTTAGATGCTTTTAGAGGAGGAAGATTTTTCTGATATCTAAGTTCAGTACCAGTGACTAAGTTTAGTGGTGAGTCATATTTTCCTACGAAAAATCTAAAATCGCAAAAAAGAAAAAATAATCATCCCTTTTCAATTCGCATACCTTCATTTATTTTCCTTTAAAAAGCGTGAATTTGTTTACAAACACAACACGGACGAAGTGCTCATTCGATAAATAATCTTCTTTTGAATTTGTTTAACTTTCAAGACGAAGATTCTCTCATTTATTATGGTCTGATGTTATCGAAAAACAACTTACTTCAAAGACGACGATCGAGAATATTTGTGCAGCTAAAATCACTATTGCCGATTCCCAAAGTTAATATTAGCACGCCGTAATTGGTACGCCTGCTATAAACAGACAATGTATGCGCCGTTATCTTTTAACGTCATCGCTTCACGTTAGGCTAACAACTTAAATATTAGTATGCAGATGAACCATCCATCATAATCCATAACCTATCGTGTCACGTAATTTATTTTCGTAATGTTTGAAGACCGATCACCGCTGTATTGGCAAGTTAGTGGTTTTAGGAAATTCCTAAACCTTGGATGATGTCTCCCTTTCAGTACTTTTTTCTGATCATATAACAAGTATTGAGACTATTACGAAGGATACATATGATCATCCTGTATACATTACAAAAAATGTGTGGGATAGATCACAAAAAAAAGAGTAATACATGAAGCACATAGATCAAAGTAGTCCTCGATACAGACAGCAAAAAGGACTCGTTTAAAGGTGTCAACAGATGTTATACTCGGGTACTTCTGAGGCAAAGCGTTAGATTGGTTGAAGCCTAAAGCGTTAGGGGAATCTCCCGTTATATTTAGGGATACACACATAATTCAAAAGCTCGTATATACATGTGTAGCAGGCATAGGTAAAATGTTCCATCCTTTAAAATGAGGCATGCAACCAATTCCAGGGATACATCGAATTATGGGTTTCTGAGCCAACAGATACGGTTTCCCTAGCTGACGAAGCTCCCCAAACAGTGATGCCGTATGATATCTCGCTGTGTACGTTCACACAGTTTATTTATTTTATTTGCGGTGTACGATCCAAGTCAGTGTCTCGTCCATATCCACAACTAAAAAGTTTATTTCGCGGACACGACTTATCTCCTCATTTTGTACGTAATGTAAGTCATATTGCGTCTTGTTCTGGATTCGAGGAATTTTTTTTCATTATTTAAAATTAACTTGTTATTAGAAAACCATGCAACAAGGCATTTGATCAATTTTCTGTTTGTAAAATAGTAGGGATGAAACCACGGCGCTAGTATCGTCGACAAACATAATTATGTTGTAATTAGCCACACATCATTTATGAAGAGGAGGAAAACTAAAGCACCCGAAACACTGCTCTGGGTCGCACTCTTCTCCTCCGTCAAAACAGGGGACCTCACCCTATCGACTGATTTACCATTCCTATAAGTTGAACCCTGCCGCACAAAGAGGATTCAAACCATTGTACCACAACTCCACAAATTGCAAATCGCAAAAGATCCCAACTGTGACTTCTCCAGAATCAAAGTTTCACACTACATATTAATAAAGCTTATGAATCGCGGTTATGGTGGAATCATTTGCTTCGTAACCATGTTGCTGGTTTGTTAAAAGGTTGTGCTTGTTTAAATCTGGCCAATTAATTCAATTAATCAAAAAATTCAATAGTTTAATCACAGCTTCTGAAGCTCTCTTGACTAATTTGCACCATACATCATGCGGATCTGCTGATGATTTATTTTTTAAATTTTTTTAAAAACTTATGACTTCGCGCTCATTTAGAAGCATGGCACACATGCTTGGGAGATTTGAATGCTATTGTAACCTATCTGATCGTTCCTGGATATTTGCGAGCCTACGTTACGTGCGGATTCAATTAAATAATCGTCAAAGGTTTCGGCAACGTGGTTTTGATTATTTATTAATTTCCCATCAGTATTTAAGGATATATTTTAATTTTTTTTAATTTTTGTCTAACTCCATGGCGTTCTGGTCTGATTAATTTTATATGTGAAATAAAACAATAATAACTTTTCATTAAAATTTTGTATATTTCAAACATGTGTTTTATTCAAAGAAATAAATTTATTGCGAAAAAATTTACATTGATTTAATTTATCGTCAACTTATAAGCCGTCAAGATAATATTTTTCAATCTAAATAAATTTATTGCAAAAAATTCATTGATTTTAAATTAAGTTGGTAATATTCACCAATGAGACTGTAAGTATTAACCCAAGCACTTAAAAGATTAAAATTTTCAGACCTTAATGGTCAATCCGTCGCGTTGCTGATTGAAGATCGCTGCTGTCTAAGTAGACAATCGCCCCGCTATTTTAAGAACATGCGATTGACGTTTCTAAGTTTGGCTGGCGCAGTAGTTCAATCGATTAATCAATTATAGCAAGTATAGCTTCAAAAATAGTGATTTTTTTTTAGACGCTAATCTAATCTAATCCAATCCATGCTACGCTAGAATTATAGAGACTTAGATGTAGCAAAAATTTTAATTTTGGTAGCAAGAATTTTAATTTCTTTTAGAGATTTTCCAGAATAAAACTGAGTATACGACTAGGATTTTACGGTAGACATTTTAATGTGTATCTATATATATATGTACAATGCCCTAGAGCGCACGTCTTACACGACCTCAGATAGGACATTATTTTCCACGATTATGTAACCCTATTCCAGTTTTCTATCTATTCCACATTCTATTTTACAAATCTCTTTTTATTTATGGAAAAAAATCAATACACCCAGAATACATTTTTCTTCTAATGAAGAGCACGTATGACATTTAAATTGACGTTAGATTCTTTGGTGGCAGCTTAAAACTATTCCTAAAGTATTTTCTAAAAAATAAAGACAATTGTCCCTTAAAAAAAAAAAATCTAGACGAAATTTCTTACCTGCCCATTTTCAGTTACCATTATCTTGGCCCCCGGACCCACTAATCTACAAGAGTTGAGCAAGTTACAGACACTAGGTAACCGGCATATTCTATGCCGTATGACCACCGCTAAAATACTGCCAGGAATCGAGCCAATGGCACAGAGCTTCCCGAGTATCGAGCGGAAAGCAGCTTTGATAGCTTTCGGGGGAAGCTTTCCGCCTATGCGCAATATAGGGGTTTCTACGACGGTGGTGGCAGCGGCGACGACACGGCTTTCACGTACAGGGGCGTATTATATAAGGTCGTCGAAGTTACGCTACCCTCTTGGCAACGTACGAAACACACAAGTACGGATCGTACGGGCTTTAGAACAACCTATATACGTACATGTAGAGGTATATTGAGCAATGGGTTAAAGTACGAGGGGCTTTTTGGTGGTTTGAAGGTGTAGGTTCTTCCTTATCCATAGGATTGACGTACAGATAAATATTTTTGAAACACATGGTATTTCTGCAGCTGACAAGGATTTTGGATTTGTCAGACTTTTTAGTACAGTAGAATGGATCTATTGTCCTTATTTCTCATCGATAGGCGTGAAACAATTTAAAAACAAGCTAACTAGCCTGAAGTCATGCGGCAAAAGGTTAACTAACAATACTTAATGATGGAATTTAAACAAATCAAGAAGAAAAATTTTCGCTTCATTCTTCATTTCATTTTTACCACTTTTCTCTTAAATTAAATGGGGACCAGTTAATTCTCAAGTGACTGAAAATACATTCACCTCTCTACGAAAATACATTAGGATCTACCCAGCGAGCATTGAATGGCTAAAACTGACGCTGGCATTTAATTTGTTGTTGCTTTTGTTACTTTTTTCTTGCTCTTTTCCTCAATACGTAACGCCGAATAAATTCCCACGGGCTAGTAAATGGATTTCTGTCGAGAAACCCCGAAAGAACATGTGCAATATACATATTCATGCGAATTTCGGCCCTCTTGTCGTTTTCGAGTGGTGAATGCATGAGCGACGTAGAAAGTAACGAACCGATATATCGACCGTGAAGTTAATTCGCTTTCGTTCAAAATGAAATACGCCGCTCCTATCGTGGAGATAGAAGGGTGGTAATAAAATTTCAGATTGGGTGTTAACGTTTGTTACGAACTTTGTTATTGGGAAAAAAGTTTTTTCGGTCTTCCTCGAAGATTACCAAGACAAAAGTAAAGCCTATTAGGATTAGTTAGATAGCAGTTGAGCAGTACAAGTAGTATACTATACAAAAGCTACTACACGGAAATATTTCCTTTTTTCGCTTATTGCGTGTGTTTTGTTTATTGCCAAGATACCTGCGCTAAGCAGAGGTGGTGAAAAACCACATTTGGAAATTCGCAAAAATATATTACGCACACACTAAGCCGAATTTTTGCAAAGAAACGACCTCATTTTAATACACCGAAATATTCCGTGTCTTTCGCGGATGCCATTGTAGCAACCGCCAGTGGTTCAGTTACTGTTGTGCCAATCTCCGTACGCCAGGATAACTATATATTTTTTCGAAGGAGAAAAAGAAGACGGTGGCGTCCTGATTCAGATGCTAAGTATGCTGTAATAAGGAATAAACCAAGAAGAGAATCAACGAATTACAAAGGCCAGTGGGTTTTAATGAACCTGTTTAAAGAACAGGAAAAAAAAAACGAATGAAATTGAAGATCTAAGATGGAAACAAGGACCTCAAACTGATAAAGGTAAAGGCAAAAATCGGCAGAAACTGCTTACTTTCACAATCCATACATAAGGAGGAACGTTTCATAGAATATGCGATAATGTGAGCAATGGCATCGCGAAGAACGCATGGAACTGACAAAGGAAGATAAGGAAGTGTTTTTTATTGTTATATTTTTGTTTCCTTTTTTCTTTTCTTTTGTTAAACAGAAAGAAGTAAGCTTCAGTTTACTCTGATTCTTTGTTCTAAGTTAAGAACTTTGTAATTTAACTTGCTGTGCTGCAATTACAAAACGGCCCCACTGTAAATGATTAAAAAAACTCGAATTTTGTTGATTTTCATAATTTAAGCATGTTTAAAAGAAGACAATCGGCTGATCGCTTTTTTAATTAATGTAATTTCATTTTACGACCTCTTTGTGCTACCTTGAAAAAAAAATAAATTCAATATATCATGTTCGGCGACTTCGTTTTGTTAAAGCAACAAAAAAAAGTATTGACTAATAAATTTGTTACAACAATAAACTACGTTTATCAAATTTATTAACTTACTTTGTAAGAAATGAAACAAACTTTAGGGAATTTTCATTAGTCATTAATAAATGATTTTTTTATATCAATAAATCCGTTTATTGTATATAGTGTACATACGAAAGTATGTGTTCATCGATGTAATAAACAGCCGTTTATTAAAATGATACACTCGTTTGTTGGCCCAATTTTCATAGAAATAATTGTTACACTGAATTTACGAACCTTTTTCGTTCAATGAATGGTGGCTTAATAAAGCCCACGCATCTTCAACTCAATCGGGCCTTATTTGCCTCAGGTACCTTATATACTGTTTATTTATTTATTTATTTATTTACCTCTAGATTAAAAATATAATTCGATTTATTCTTGTGTTACGTCACGCTAGTAACTTGTCATCCGTTCTATGAATCAATTGTAAGCGTTACCAATAAAATGAAAAACAAGAGGTCGCTAATTGACACACACTATATTAGGTCTTGCCAACCTCGGGTACGTCTAATTCATAACTTGCAGATTTAGAAAATCTTATGGAATTTGTCCAAATCCGCTAGTCCATGCAGGATTAAAATAAAAGAAAAAAGTATGAAGACTTTTCGAGCTTTACGGTACATCTTTCATCGGTCAATTGGGCGTGACCTCGACGAAATTCTCCAAACCCAATTGCAGCTGTATTTTTGTGAACCGTACCTTCTTTAATTTTATTATTGCGTTCAGCAGTCGCTTATTCATTGTGACCGTCTTTGCGCACAAAGCAAAGCTCTAATTGCTATTGCTACCACAAGCGTCTAAAAATACGAAAAAAATTAATTAATGTAGAGCTACAAAAACCTTACTGATCTTTATGCACAAAGACTTATGCGACAATCTAGTATTACAGAAAAAAAAAAGATATACTAATAAGCTATCCGCATAATTTACATTAAAAAGGAACAAAACCATCCGTTCACATTTTGAAACCAGCTTTAGAATGTAATACGACCCAATTCCTTTCCCGAAATCCTTACTATTATCCGCTCTAGTTCTCCGCAGGAACTGAACAATAACTACGCAGCTTCATTTAAAATTTTAATTTTCCACAAAAGGCTCCCGGCTGTATACCGCGCCGTATAATAACTGGAAGTAATGCCGAAATTGAAAACAAACATTTAAATTCCCTGCGCGAATGGCGGGTCTACATGTTGTACACGTAATAAGTACGTAACTTACAAAGCGCTATTGAGCTCTCGGAAAGGGCATAATAAAAGATTCATTTGCCGAATACGTTCGCTTCATCGGTGCCTAATACGCTGGTCTGGAAGGAACGCAACGTATTATTGCCAGAATTTATGTAAATTTAGAGGATTTCTATCCGGCGAATATAGAGATTCGGGCTTATGTAATCGTAACAGACGAAAATGATATTCTTGAATCAATAGCGACTGAGAATTGTAATTTTAATGTTTTAGGATGGTGCTCTAAAGATTCCTTTCGACTAAGTAAACACGGGATGCTTTTGATTAAGTCCTATATTAGTCTATGTCTAATCATATGCTCCAGCGTTTGCAATATATTTAGTTCCAGACATGCTTTCAGCTCCATCTTTTATTTTCCAATTCTACACATCGGATATTGAAAGCAAGCAAGTTTCGCCCTTATAGACCAATTTTATACATCAATTATGCGAAGATGATCTTCACGAACGCGTGTGTTGAATTTTGGGAATAGATGATTAACGACGTAAATTTAATTAGCAAGATTATTGGCAATACTGATCCCAGGAAAATCCTCATTGGGGCATATTATCGGTCCTTTCTTTATCAATTGTCTTATTGAGATAAAAATTATTCCGTATATTTCTTGCATGTCTTACATATTAGCCTAAGGATTACTTTTTAGTCGAAATCGATAGCTACCTTTTACAATAAACATTTTCCTTGTATTCAAAGTACAATTTCTATTCTACTTATTAGGGTACTCTTTCCCGATGATGAGGAAATTGAAAAAAAAATTATAGTAGAGAATAATTTAAATACCGATGTCTGCTCCCAGCAAAGGGCTCCATTTATTTAAATGAAATTTTTCCATACTGTTGAATAAGAAGAAGGGGAGTTGTATAGTGTCTGCCACGATCACCAGATCTTATGTCGTGTGATTTTTCCTTATGGGGCCACTTAAAATCGGACTTTTTATGTGCCCAGCTTTGGATATGTTATATCAGGAACTCTCTATTTGGAAGTACAACAGTACCGCGAGAATATATAACAGAAAAAAAAAACACACAACCGGAATGAATAAAATTAAAAGAATGCCGGAGACTTTTTGCACAAAGTTCCAAACCATACGAAAAGTAAAATTTATTGTGATGCTCCCAAGTAGTAAATTGGAAAGCACAAACACAAATCCTTAAAATTTGGACTACATAACGACGTACAAAACATGGATAAATAGAATAATAAATACGACTGCAGGTCAAATTAAAATAATTATGAAATTAAAATAAAGTTACAATATTTTTACATTGATCCTTAAACTATATATTTTTGGGCACTACAGAAATGTACAAATAAAAAAAAATTAAAATCATCTCATCTAGATGAAATAAAAGAAAAAGATCAAAATGGCGTAATTTAAAAGAATATAACGAACACACACTGTGTAAAATAAAAAAAAAAAAAAACCTTAAATATTGAAAACGTGAAAATCATTTTTAAAGGGTTAAATTCAATTTAATTTAGTTTTATTTTCTTTGGGATTCTGATTATTCCTATTTTCTTTGTTATTTTTTTCAATAACATTGCTACATACTAAATTTCGGAAATATTTTTATTCCTTTATCAGAAAACTTTTGTTGTTTACCTTCGATTTTACGAAAGATGGAATCTTTCTTTTCTTTTCTTCCTTTTTATAAATTCCAGATGTACATAAAATGTACATCTGGAATTTCAATTTTATATGTAAAATGTATTTAGTTGATGTAAATATGTAAGTGAAATGATACAAACATGGATACATTATTTGAGAAGATCACGTACGCTTTACTAAGAGAAAGATACGAGATAAGTTAAATGTAAGATAGGTGACCGATAGACAAAGAAAGATAAACGCCGTAAGATATGAGAAAAACTAGACGCTAAAGAAGCCGCAGCGGCATCGAAATTCTCAAGCATACAAAATGTCCGGGATATAATTTTTAGCCTCTTTCTAGCTCGAAGGTCCTGTCGGGAAGGAAAAATCCCCCACACGGTCACAAATCAAAGCGATCAAATAGAAAACTAGATAATCGGAAATTGTATCTTGCAATATACAACTGTGCTCATTGGAATAGCACTATTCAATCGGAATTTTAGTAGTTACAATCGTCCAGAAAATATTGTTACTTCACAACGGATTCAAAAATTCGATCCACGAATTCAGTGACAGGCTAGGTCACTCTCCGGCTGTTAACGGTGTGCTTTTCTTTCAGATTTATTTGACCTAAAAAAATGCAAAAAGCTCACCAAACAGCTTTTATATAAAAACATCTTTTTCATATAACGTAACCGTAGAAGCCTTATCCCACACAATTTGAAAAGAAAAATATATACGCGTTGAAAATCTGTTTTTTTTTTTTTTTTCTGGCACACAGCCACCGTATATAACGCAATTGTGTAAAGCTAAACCTTCACGACAACTACTCATTCCGCTTCTCGACGATACTTTACGAGGACAATTGTGCCAGAACGACGACGACCAAAACAAAAGCGTCAGACGGGAACAGTCCTCTGAAAGAGGGGTTAGATGACAATCCTATTCACCTACAAAATGTCCTTCGCCGCACAGAAACGGTAACTCGCAACGTTGTTGGAAATCCTCATTCGAATCGTAAATCATCACCCGTCAAGCTTTGTTACAACGGCACACAGCGTTATTGAGCCGTCATCATTAAAAAGCGCCGAGATATTATATCCCGGAGCGGTGGATGCGAATCGCGTTCATTAAGCGATCCGGTCGGAATGGATCGCTTAATACGTAAGGCGTTAATTAAATATCCTCTCGTTTTTTTTGCTCCATTTCTTCAATCCCCGCGTCCGCAAATTTTTAAACTCATTAAGGTACGATCTATCAAAGGAAAATATATATTACATTTGAATATAGCGCTGACTGATTTCAGCCTAATACCGTCAGCTATAAAAGTGTACGCCCGCTTCTTTCCTAATAATCTTTTTTGCTGATGTCGCAAGATTACAATCCGTTTAGATTAGAAAACAATAGATGGAAAGAAAATACGTTAAATTGAAACTTTGTTAAAAATGGAAAAACATTGTAAATAATGACAATTTTCAATAGCTTTCTTGAACGAGAGATTCAACATGTCAATTTCAACTGATAACTCGCACGAACCTAACTTTTATGAAACTAGCTCCTGTTTGAAAGAAAACGACAAATTTCTATTGCTAAAGAAAACGTGTATATTCATTGTCATTTAATTTTTTCAGGATCTTTTCTGAAATTTTCCTTTTGCAGGGTTCCTTCAACAAAAGTAATAAGCAGCAGGTAATACAAATTTAAAATATTCTACATCTACCTCGCATTAATACATATTTTAGCAAAAGCTTTTTTGTGTTCTTTCTATTAATCCCTTGAATAAGTTGGATGTTTCAGCTAGGGACTTCTATAGCCAGATAAAGGATTGCGTTAGATGTTTGTAGATAAACGAAATTCAAAGAAAAAATATTTGTTTTCGAGATTCCTAATTAAATTTTGCAATTGTAAGAGTCCATAGAAACATCTCCAATAATCTAATTTAGGCTCCCTTATAGAAAACGCTTTTACGAATAACCGTATACACATTCTACTCTCTTTCAAGAACCGGAAACATAATTCTCGAACTCGACTATTCTGGCGGTGTATTCGCGATTGTGTGCCGAGGAAGGCAGTTCGCTTGAAATAGCGACACGGCAACGGAACGTGAAAAAACTCCGGGCTTCCTCCCGCGATGTATATGTGTGTGAACGTATATCTGGAATACCTACCGGTTTCAGTGTGGCGCCTAAACGACTAGCGCCGTCTCCGCACTCGCTTACATCCGACCAGTTTGACCTTCACCGTGCCCGCCCGCAAGCCGTCCGCATAACTGAACCACCCTCAACAACTCGGTCCCATATTGATCGTGACGGTCTACCCCAGGCCGTATCGTATCCCATAATCTGCAACCCCTCTGTCGGCGGTATGTTGTTTGTACCGTTCTCTGTTTTATCGATGCGGTTTTAAATGAGATCTTAATTAATAACAAGGTATGTACGTGTAAATAAGTTGGAGAATGGGAACGGTAATAAACAAGCCTTCGTTACAAATATTTGAATATATAAAGTTCATTACGTACCGGTTTTTATTGTTGTTAAAAATATAGGAATATTCAATGCAGAAGGATTATTACTAGTCAAGAATATAAACGTAGAACCAAGATTATTTAAGACTTATTTATACAAATATTCTATGTGAATAGGATTTAACCAAATAGAAACGAAGAATTGGTCTAAATATTTAATAATAAATATTGCATTAATATTTATCCTTTAAGAAAGCCCAAAATTTTAGATTTTTTCTTTTCGAATTTGATACCAAAACAATTGAAAAAGCATTTTTTTGACTATTGAATATGAATTTTAGTTCACCGTGAAATATTCAGATTGTGGGATAATATTATTATTAGTCGGATCATGGCACAGATGCCTTTAGTGACTATGATCTTAATAGATCTATTGTAAAAACATCCTTTTAAAATAGTTGGAGGTTTTTAATAAATCTTAGTACCAATCTAGGATCTTCTTCCTTTAGTTCAGTAGATGCAAGAAATGGCTCACTGAAATGTTGGTGTGCGACTGATGACAACACATTTACATAGGACGTGTTCCATCATCCTCAGATCTTCTTGGCATAGACGAAGGATTTAATAAGTCATATTTTAACGCTACAAGGCCTGTCAAAAATCCTGCGAACAACCTAACGTCTCTTTTGCCGAACTATTTTTGCAGTCTTCGGCGAGCCTGATATGAGCGTTTTCACCTGTTGTTGTCCTGAGACCAAGTACGAAATCTTTTGATTATCCTCCCATGTCTTCACTGCTTGCTTTGTGTTCTCTTTTGGAGACCGCAAAAATCAATGAAAAGTATGTTCGCTGCTTCTTTGGTTGGCTTATCTGCCTTTTCATTTTCGTTGACCCACCGTAAAGTAGCCTGGTTATTGCATCCCAATTTCCTTGGATTGTGTATATATTCGTGTATCAGAGCAGATTCATATGTTTGAACCTTAATAACCTTTAGAACTGCCTGACCGTCGCTAAATTGTGTTCTTGTCCAGATTCCAAATATGTACCGAGTGTCTGAGAAATAATGTGACGTTAGTAGAATAACTAGGACAGTTCTTGTTCAAAATTCCATGTATTTTCTTATAGAGGTCTAAATTCACTTTACTTCCGCTGCGACCAGTTCGTCGCCGAGACCAGGGGCAACTGCCAAAAGGTCCTACGGTGTACGTAAGGAATTTCTGTGTTAGCTATATTAAAAGGCTTTATAATGTCCATGCTGTTCGAGCTGGTGTTCGGAGAACTGTTCAGGGAGCTGTTATTTGTGGAGAGTAACTCGTATGTTGGCTCGTTTTGGGATTCGGACTTATACCCAATTGAGTAAATCCCAAAACGTGCCAACATACGAGTCACCCCCCACTAATAAGTAAGACGTAAATAAAAGGAATGCCTACGATATGGAAACTGTCCCACAGTTTCAGTTTTATTATAAGATGTGGATTTACTTTGTAAACACGCGATATGTACATGTTACACATTATATGCCTGTTATTGTTATGGTTTTTAAGATGCATCGGTCTAAATGTGGCATACCTGTATTGAAAATCGATAGGTTCTGCATCAGCTACTTCACGGTAGCATGGGACATTCGGAGCCGAAAACTATTAAAGCTAACATAACAGTTACTAGTCAACAAAGAAAATCATGTACGGTAGATAACCGGTTACAGTTTGCACTTCGCGAAGGATTATCTTTGAATAATGAAAACATGTTTGGATGACGAACGCTGACATCTATTATTACCAATTGGGACATCCAATTAGATTGAGGCAAATAGAAGGAAGTAGGCACTTGTACAGCAACAATGCCATTCGTCGCTTTCAAAATATCTTGTGGAAGCGAAAAGAGCAATTCTTTAATGCTCCACAAGGAAAAAGCAAGAACTGATTAATATGTATTCCTTTTTTATTTCATCTTGGAAGTATATTATTTTTCCAACAAGAACTAAAGGCTTATTTCAATGGACCCTCACAACAAATTAATTGGTTTGAGCTCTATTCAATCACCTTCATCATATATTTGCTTAAAAATCGACTCTACGTTGCCATTGTTCAAAATCCTAATCTCCTGGAATAATGTATTCGTTGAACATAAAATGCATACGCGCTTTGATTGTATCATTACACGAGGAATTCTTTCGCTGCTTCTGGTCTACAGATCGAAGTATCTCTTTAATCATATTCACATTCAATTACATGTTTAACATGGGAATAAGATTCCATGTAGATCGTTAATTTTCTGCTCAATGCAAAACCCATAACAAAAATTGAACCACCTTATTTAACATATTTAAGTAAAGCCGTATGGCATGCTTAACAAATTGAAGCAACGCGTAATACTAAGCATCAATGACAAATAACAATCATACCATGAGAGCACAGTTGACAATTATTCTGTCCAAGTCCATTCACAGACAGAGAATTGAATACCTGCCTGTATAAGATTTTTTTGTCAAAATGAACATCACTATAGCATAGTAAGGTATGCACCTTTCTTTCTGAGAAACCCTGTATAATGATGGTATTGACATTTGGTAATAATACCTATTTTAATGTAAAAACAATATATGTTTTCGATATACATATACGTAATGCATGAACATTGTACTTAAAGCGAAAAGTTAATAATGTAAATTAATATTTATTTACACAGCATTGGGAACCTCGTACTGTCCTTATGCACAGAGGATATTCCCATATGACGTTAACACGAGAAGGAAACGAGCACGTAAATTAAACCAGACATTTTACGTTTATTTATTGCCTCATAGAGCAACCCCAATTTCAATAAAGTAATAACGAGGTTTGTCACATCATCAGGTGACTCATTGGAGCGTATTTTGTGTAAGGTACAGATATCCATCAACCATGAACTCGAATGGAGTACGCCTACTAAGGGTCCCCCGCTGAAATGTACACTAGAACGGAAAAGTATCTCAAGGCAACGATGTCTTAGAGAAATCTAGCTTTTATATAAACTTTAAATTGTACTTCACCATGTAATAATCCATTAAATTCATTTAATTCTCGTCACTATATCAAGGCATTTAACTATATATCTACATACGTATTTCAAGTTGAATATATAATAATATTGCTGTAGAAATTTAAGGCGAGGGCTGTACGACAAGGGTCCCTAACTCAACGAAGCAGTTCTTGCGGAAAACGCAGTGGCATATTGTCCCCACGATATATTCGGTCCGGAGGTGAATGCTTACTTGACGTGAAACTCATTATTACACGAATATTTCGCGGTAATTATGTTATTTTCGTCGGGGCGCAGCGTACTGAGCTTTCAAAACCGGTTTTAATTGAAAACGCTGACGAAATTACGTAAATATTATGGTTGTTTCTAACGCAGGTGCCTATTTCATAGAACAAGAGAATAAACATTCGCTTTTGTTTGGGAGAAATAAAACAAGCACTTCAAACTAAAACGATTATAATCTTTCCCTCTTCATCTCGGTTGCGTTCTATTTCAGATGCTTCTTCTACAGCACAACTAAGTTGATCTCTTTAATGATTATCTTTCCTTTTTTACTTTTATGAACGATGATCTTCACTCTTTGTATAGAATATTTAAGTTGTTTATTACTCAAATATTTTGTGAATTTTGGTAAATTCTATTAAAATTTTCGACATTTTAAAAGATTCACTTTATAGTAGAAAAGATGACATAGATATAATAAGTTTTTTGCTGTTAAGACTAGACTTAGCAATAATGTGTCTTGCTTATATTCTCTACTACGCGTCAGAACTCACTATCAAGGCGCATCTGGATAGGAAATAAATATCGGAAGTTGTATCGAGATTATACACAGACTCAGTGGTTTCATGTGCATATTTATGTGATATGAGAAAGTGTTCACAATGAACGAAGCAAATCCTAGTATGTCTCACGAAATGGGAAATGGGAATCGATTTTCTCTCTTTAAGTTCTTGCTCTATTATTATTTGTAAACTAAAACATAAGCGTCGCAAGCTTAGATAGTGACAACGTACGTTTTCTGAAATACAGAGAGAATCAAGGAGCCTGCAACATGTTACGCACAAAATTAACAGGTAACGTTGGAGGAAGGGTCTTGGCATGGGGGTTGATGATTTCGAATCTTCTACGAATCGTGGCGCTACATATACGGAAAAAAGATAGAAATTGCTGAAAAACAATTACTATTGCCGATAGGTTGGCAGTGACGTTAATTTTTTTTTAGCATCGTTTACATCTCTAATATACTCATAGAAATTCAAAAAATCAGTTTGAGTCAAATAATTAAGAGTGTTTAAAGCTGTCGCCACAGAAAATTATCAAATGAAATAGAGGTACTTCGCTCAGTACACGACTTAATAATTGTGTTACTTGTCGTCAATCTCTTTCCTGCTGCAGTTCAAACTCTATCCTATTTCCGTAAATACATCGCCTCGCTCTTTTGTATTTTTATACTGTTTACCTTTTACGTGCCATACATGGTTTTTGTATCACGATTTATCAAATACACAAGTATCTTATACAAGTTCTGATACTTCTGCCCAATCCAAGCGCGCCTTCAGAGGAGAGAACATAAAGAGTGGAGTGTGACATTGAATGGTAAATGCTGTATTACGTTTTCTCCATAGCATACCCATCTGTTAGGTTTCTGTGAAAAATACAGTTAGATACGAATTGTGAATTAATTCTAAAACATAAAATCATGACTAGACATCCTTTTGTAAAGATTGAGGAAAAGTTGAATAGGCCAGTCTACCAGTGGCACTATGATCATGCTGACACAACGAACACTCACACTTATTACAACTTGTTTCAACATGTCAACCGGTTAAAACAGGAACATCACTGTACAGGAATTATTAGTTCCACGCCATCCAACATCGTATACAAAACACAGCAGACGCTCGATAATGTAAACAGCAGATAATGGAAACATCGTGCGCTAATGTAAACAGAAAATCCTGAAAACATATCCGCGTCTTTGGAACAGGTACCAATACGAGAAGCAGTTTTAAAACTAATCAAAACTGCCGGAACAATCTCTGTTGCACCTGTGATTAGGATGAAAACGATATTCCCTTAAACGTAATTAGGGAACAATTGTGATCCGATGCAGATATTCTTACTTTGTACACCAGCTGATATTATGGAGCAAAAATAAGCAGATGAATGATGTAAATGGAGGAGGAAGATGAAGGATAATGACGTTGAAGGAAGTTAGAAGTTAGTAACTGACGCGCAAACTATTGACGTTTCTAGCCAAGATTTGGATTGAGCTGATGGAAAAGATATATTTTAGTTCTGCGTAAATTACATATACACGCGTTGGGAGCATTACTAAGCGCAAATTTCCGCAGATTAAAATAGCAACTTATTTTGCTTCTCATTAAAAACATGCATGGCTGTCAGAATATGCTTTTTGTTTTTTATGTTATTAAACGTTTCTTTCAATTATTTGTTAACAAAATCACGTTCGATAATGTAAACATTTTGATTATGTGAATTACTTCATGTTATCATGCATCATCTATACAATAAGCAATAGCGCTATATATCGCGACAAAAAAATTTTACACTCAAAAAAATAGATAATATCAGCTATGACGTATTTGTATTAAAGTTTATTAAAATATAAAATGGCTCTAAATATATGCAACACGTTAAGAAATGAAAATCGCGTCTAGAATGATGCCATCTACAAAGGGAGAAACAGACCAAACTATCCCGAGTGCCGACTATTTTCTTATAAACTTAATTTTTGAACGTGCCCCGTAAACAACGGTCTAGTGGTCTGAGGTCTGGAGATCTTGAAGACCAACTAATATGACCACCGCAATCAATTCAAAGGCCTGGAAACCTATCGTTCAAATGTTATTTAACCTAATGAACGAAATGAGCAAAAGCTCTATGAAGGTGATAATACATTTGCATTCTGATGTTGAAGTAGTCGAAGGAAATAAAACAAATTCCTGCGTCGCAGCTTGACAGTATCACAGCTTTCCAAACAAAATGACTAATATTGTGTGTGGAAAGCAAGTTTCTTCTAAGAAAAAGTAAGGTAAAGTATCAAATATTGGGATACAAAAACCACGTTACTTTGCGATGGGTCTCAAGTCATCAAGGGATCGAAGGCAATGAAAAGGCAGACAAGCTGGCTAGAGAAGCAGCGAACGCCTTCTGTGGCCTATAACAAAGTCACATAAAACAAGTAATTAAAGCATGGGAGGACAACCAAAAGACCTCGTACTGGGAAAATGTTCCAGGACAAAAACAGTGCTATGATTCAGCGAAGGGATTTCTGATAAGTCATGCAGCCCTAAAATATCATCTATTCGGTCTAGAAAAAGCGGAAGATCAAATCTGTCGCCTATGCCTAGAAGATCTGGAGACGGCAGAATATATTCTGTGCAAATGTTGCCATCAGTCGCACTCGACAACATTTCTGTAAACTATTTCTGGCATCTACTGAACTGAGGGATGAAGATCCCAGAGTAATGCTAAGGTTTATTAAGAGCTTTCACCTACTTTAACATATATAAGAGCATTTTGTTACAGTAGATCTATTAAGGTCGCAGTGACTAAGGGCATTTGTGCCATTGCCCAATGATACTAATACTAAGGTTAAGCTTAAGCATAAAATCTATAAAGATACCCCAATTGAAAGATCAAATCAAATTCTTTATTAGTGCAATATAAATAATTGTAAGTCCAAACTTGAACTTAAACTAGATTGGATGGGCTATATAGTTTTTCCATTTCCTGGGATCAATTTATAACCTTAACCATAACCTTAAAATTGATACCGTAAAAGCATATCGATCCTGTTGCATTTAAAGTCTAGAACACCAAAATACACTTCATTATGGATTCCTATGGCCTATGTATAGATGTACAGCAAATTTTCAGCAGATCAAACGCGAGACACGACAATATTTCAAACTATAGCTCTTATGTGTATCCACCCCCAAATTTACGACAGCCAAATAATTACGCGGATGAAATAAATCTTTGCGTTATTGGCATGAATAACAGCAATTCTGACTGGAACGCCGTGATAGTAAACTTTACAAGGAGACATAAAAGAGCGAGCGTAAGAGAAAACGTAGCTTATTTCGCGGAATTTACTTTGAAATTGCACGAATGACATAAATTACGTGCTCGGAAATAAACTTTATTTTTGGTCATATTTCTGGTGCCTCTAAAACATGTAAAACTCAAGAAATTGCCCTCGGAATCGGATCACGTAGCCGGCGACAGTATTTATTTGCGACTTACAGAGCGAAATGCAGTGTTCGGAAAACGCATTTGCAGTATTTCAATGGTAAAGTGTAAGGTTGCCTTGCTCGGAAGGTGGTGCTTTTAAGAGGAAATTGCATTTAATTTTAAACCCGGCAGAGTGGTTTAAATTAAATTTACAGAAGCACGTAGTCAATAACAGCCATGTGCCTCTGCACAGCGCAGTCAAATTATGGAATAAATTCATTAAATTTTAAGCAATTTGTTTTCCGAAGAAATATGTTCGACCAGTCAGTTTTATTTTTTTTTTTAATAAACGATGCTGTATTAATTTTAAAATTTCCTCACTTCTAATTTTTAAGTAATTACATCATCAACCATTTGACGATAATCATTGCAGGTATTCTAACAAACGAAAGAATGATTTAATTAAATTTGCACTCTCTTCAGCAATATCACTTCAACGTCTTCCCTGATGCCTTTCGGTTCCGAACTCCAATTTGTCTGACGTCTGTCCGCTTCCTCATTTTCTATTCCGTCGTCGTTTTCCACTTTCATCAGCCTTACCGAAACGACGCGATGCTCGCAAAAAAGGAACAAAAAGAAAACCTGTATAAAATATCTCTTTCTTTTCGATTCCGGGTCTACTGACAGATTATTGCCAGAATGTGCGTGTAATCTTTCTTTTGATATTAGAACTTGCGTATGTCGACACGACGCCGTCTGCTGGAATCAATCCAAGTTCAAAACGGCGAATACGTAGTGCGTATTAAATCACGTCTATCAAAAAAAATAAATGAATAAAATTGAGCAATTCATGTATTTTTCTCGTGCGATCTGACGATTTTAGAGATGACTGAATTTTATTTTCACTACGATCACTGCAGTGTGGATGAGTAACAGTGATTTTTCGTTCCAAGATATGTATATATATATATACGTATACTTATAAATAGGTGTACGTTCTCTGTTTATCAACAGAATTTGTAATAAAGGTGATAATTTCAAGTTCAATGTGAGTAAAGGTTAAAAAGTTAAAGAGCTAAAGCGTAAAGTTCAGTGATTTTAAGTTCCAAATTTATTTTGGACTCATTCTGTATATTTTGCCCAATGATTGATAATCTCTGCGATAAGGACAGTGGAAAAGAAAATAAATTGCCTGTTATAAAAGGTAACAAGAAAAACAGCCAATTTAGATGAAAATAAATCATTTCACACCAGTAAATTCTCTGCAATGGAAAAATTGAAACACATCTAGAAAAATACGATATGATACACAGAAGCGAGTATTAATCAAAGGAGCAGACGTCTAAAAAAGATAAATGGGATAAGCCATGCCTTCAGCAGTTAGCGAGCGTAGAAAATAACGAGAGAATTCTCTTACTGGAAAAAAAAATTCGGTTATTGTATAATGTTAAAGATATGGTTTACCATATCTTTAACATTATACAACAAATTAAGCCAACAATAAAGATCAATATGAACGGAATTTCTTGAATATTAGGATTTCTTACGCCCAACACTGTTTACCGCAACTGTTTAATATGAGCTGCATTTTGGTGGTATGAAAGAACCAATCTTGCCTTTAAGTTATATACTTACTCTTATAATTTTTCCAGTGTTTTGTATCGATTCCTAGACACTATTTTTTATTTAATAATTTAAAGCGAAAAATTCGATGGATGCAGATCAGAAGACCTTGATTCCAATGAATTTTCAAAATGTCCGTTCATAACACGATTTGTTCATTTGCCACATCCGAGTTCAATTTCAATCTGAGCCATTATTCGCAAAAAAAAAATCGTATTTAATTGCCAAATTTGTCTTATTAAAACAGTTGCAGTTTATAGGAATACATTTTGAGATTCTACGTAAAATTTTCCAAACCGTGGTATGCATTTACAGTCGTTTTAATATTGCATTAGCATTTTCGGAGTCATTCTCCATTATTGGCAACGTTGTTTCTATAGATTTCGATCTGGAAAGACAACTTTGCATAAAATTGGAAATAGATTTGCGTAAAAAGAATGTCGTTAAGAAAACACAAATGTATAGTCGCATATATTCTTGATAAAATGGTCGTTTGAAGTTTTTGGACCAACGAAAAACGACATGAAAAACAGACAGAAAATCGACATCGCTCCGGTTTTCGTCGATTATCTCCTTAGATGCACATCTCCGGTGAATCAAATGCGACCAACCAGAGCTCTCTTAGCTCTTTTAGTTTGCAAGCTATTGGCGCCTCAAAGTTGAAGAAAAATAATTTTAATTTTTCAACTTTAAGATGCCGTAGCGTCGGAACGGTTAGAGCTAGGGAGTTGAGATTTCCCTCCCTTAAAGCGCCCGTCGAGACCTTTAGAACGAACCCAAACTTAACCTCCTAGCTCGGATGCCGAGATATATAAAAGTCGTAAAAGTTTGAACACAAAGTGGTGAAATTTTTGAAAGGCCTAAAAAAAAGTACGGTGTTTCGCCAATCTAACGCTACCTCTAACGGTTTGTGAGATATGGACGTTTGATGTTTTCGGACTAACGAAAATCGACGTGTTTCCGATAGAGAATTAACCGGCGAATCAACAGCGACCAACCAGAACCCTCTGGCTCTTTTGGCCTGCGAGCTATGACGTAGGTAAAATCGTTCGTTCTTAAAACTTTTCCAAGAATTTTTCACGTATAATCGCTCCTATAAGATTTACCTGTACAAAATTAAAATTAAACGTACGGCGAAATTTTTGGAAATTATCCAGAAACATGTCTAGGAAGAAAAAAAAACGGAGAGAAGAGTTTTACTCTAAACACATAACAGGAAGTGGTCAATTTACACGTGGAAAAAAAATGAAGTTACAATAATTAAACACGACGAGAAGACGATGAATCACACCACCCGGATCATATACACAGCGCGTCTGCGTAGGTACATACATACAAGAAAACAGATTTACATTCAAGTTCTATAAACTATACAGCGAGCCGGGTGTATTTTAGGCACCTTTGTGATCGTGATGGCTGCATCTTCTTGGGTACGTGAATTTTTTCGAACGCTTTGTGCGAGCTCTTTCCAAAATAAACAGCGTACGATTAGAAAATGGGTTTTACAACAAGAGAATTACGGATCAATCGCAATGTTGCGTCATTGTTCGGTTATGCTTGACATTAGCAGATGTATTCTAACGCATTACGAGAGCAACACACGTACAGTACGGATATGTAGATGTAATAAACTAATTTTAGATCGGATTGATATTTCCGGATTATGGATGTTGCTAACGCAATTACTTTAATGGGATGGCACACAATGAGTAATTTTCAATAGGTTAATTTGCATCCAGTACCATGTTTCATAGTTGTAACCCACATTGAAGATACGAATACTGAACTAGAGCAACGTACGCTGAAATTTGACAATATGTTGCCGAAAGTGGTAACGCTTACTTCGATTAATAGAATTGTGTTCAAAAATCGTTAGTTGTAACATAATTTTGCACTGCACCTAACATTTGTTTCTCTTATGAAACAACCGGAAACTAATAAAAACAAAAATACGAAAGTATCAACACACTCCTAGTTAATAATAAATTCTCACACATAAATTTCTTATCGCAGATTTTTGCCGGAATTAGTCGCGAAATTTCTTAAGGATCCGGTCAACATCTATCGAAGAGCAACCATTATAAATAGCTACATTTTTTATCAGCTTAAGTTCTTTATCGTATCTACTTTAGTTCTGAAACTAATCGTGGCAATTTTGTGTTGTTTACAATGGTTAGAACGTGTCATTAGTGTTTGTTTCTTTTTTATAGATGTTTATTCTCAGCTTTTTTATTGTTTCTAATTAATTATTTGAACTATCTTGGAACGGGGAGCTGATTGTTCACTTCTTCCTCTACTGTAAACTTGATGGCTTCGAATTTTGAATAAAGTGTCGCTAGGAATTTTGGAATAGTGGTTGTCTTAGTAACAAGAAGCATCAAAAACGCCTTTTGCATTCGTAAGCTGTACTTTGAACTCCACTTTCATACACGTTTCAAGCTGGTTTAAGAACTAGTTGGCTATGAAAGGAGACTGTGGATTTCCCTTCGCCCTGCCTTCTGGTTTTGGTTCACAATACTAATGGGAACTATTTGAAATAGATATTATCTACCTTAATGGATAAATTTTTGTAAATGTTTATTAGCCATTTGGACAATTTATACGTAGGCGATTCTATACCTTATACTATTGGTCTCATAGACTTTCCCGGTTTGTGAAATTTTGCTAGGCAGTACTTGTTGGACTTATCGAATTGGGCGTTGATAAGTTTTGGACAACCACTGCCGTTTTTCTAAATGTTTTAAATTTCTTAAATTTTCATAAGGTTCAGACGATAGTAAATTGTTTCCGTGGATGAAATAATCAGGCTTGGCAAAATGACTGTTTAGTTCCCGTCACCCGCTTCTTGAGATCACCTGTGTTATTTTTAGTACTTTTAACATCGTTCAAGTTTTTAAAAATTGTAATTTTGCACGAGTTTCTTACACAATCTTTCGTTGTGGCATCTAGGTTCTTAAATGTTTCTACAGGCGCAGTGAGTTCTTCCGCCGAGATTCTTGAGTAGCAAATATAATGTTTTAACTCCTTGTTAATAGCGCAATTTCGAACTCATTACGTGATATTGTTGACGAAGGGTTATTAATATTTGAGTTGATGTTGGGGCTATTTCCTCGGTTTGTTGGATTTTTAGAATCCGACGTTTCGGCAGACATTCTTCTGGCGTCTTCAAGGTAGCCCTGATAAGGGGTGTTTCTTTTCAAACTCATAGTTCAGGCATCTAATGTAATTTGTCAAACGTGTTTTTTGGTTTTTCGCTTAAAAACTATGAGTTTGGCAAGAAACATCCCTTATCGGGGCTACTCCGAAGACACCAGAAAATTGTCTGCCGAAACGTCCGATCTTAAAAATCCAACAAACGGAGGGAATAGCTCCAACATCAACTCAAATATTAGCGCAATGTCGATTGTATTAAATGTCTCCGAAGGGTGATGACAGTCCAATGGGACGCATAAGCTTTTTAGAGTTTGTCGTAGTTTCAGGAGCGTTTAGTGTGCAAATTGTATTCCTTGGCTTCGTTGCTATCACCCCATCACCGTAAAGGTCCCAACTTTGGTACATTTATTGATGTAAAACGAACACATATTTACGTTACGTGCTGCAGGCAAAAACTTTTTTGTTCGTTTCGTATATTCGCATGTTTTAGGTAATGAAGGGGGTGAAAGTACTTAGGTACTTATAAATAAGACATGTTAAAATTAAAATATTTTTTTCACATCATTCGGTCATACGGTTGACAATAAAAATCCACGAATTCCCAAAACAATTGTTCCGAATCAATCAAACAATTTTATCAATTTATCATCATTAAACTAATAAAAAAATTAAGGCATTCCTAATTATAATATTTTGTATTTAATTTCTCTTTCATCTATGTTGTTAACCTAATCATACTCTATTTAGCACGTATTGCAATTGAAGAATAAATCTACTAGAAACATCTAAGCGGCCAATGGTGTAGCCAGCCAACAAATTGTGTTAAATATAATCGATTGATATTTGTTATTGTAACTTTCGTTTGAACTAAAGTAACTTGTGGGGCTAATATAACAAATTTAGTTTGGTTGAATCACACTTAAAGATTGATTCTTGAAAAAAGTTGCTGAATTATTAGCCATCATATTACAAAGTAAGCAACATATTTTTTATAGAAACTTATTTGCTGGTAATAGTAGTAGTAATTGTAACGGCTCGATGGTCCAGTGGCAAGAGGGCCTGCGTGGGACTGGACAGAGTGTGGCAGCTATCCCCTAGGATCAAATTTATTTGATGGGTCCAGTACGCTCCCGAGTTACCATTCGCAATTAACTGCACTTCATCCTTTACAGCAGGTAGGTAACAGTAATAAAGTCATGGAACACTTTACACACAAAGGCTCCTAAGGTTATAGCACCTTATACACCCCGTTGGGCCGCCAGCAAAAATTTTTTTTATAAATTGCACGATGTAGGAGAAGTCATAAAAAAATGAACGTGTAAAGGTATAAAAACATACGCACACTTTACAAATCAGGATAACGTACATCTGTACCTATGCAAATAAAAGATATCGTCACATTACTTTATCATATTTACACTTCTATCGTTCAGTGACCCAAGCCCGACCAAGAAAAAAAAAAGATAACTATTGTCTCATAACGTTTCAAAGATATTTCAAAACCGTTTAGATCGTAGAAATATCCGTTCTTTTAACTTTTAACTTACGATTAAGTTCATTTAAAGTTCTGGCATTCGACGAATATGTTTTCTTAACCCGCGCAAACATGTGCAAATGTGATGTGTAGATTGCAATAATAACCATTACCGTTTTTGAAACTTATTCTTCAAAAACAATGAAAAGGTAAATTAAACAATGTTATGTCATAGACTATATGCAACAGAATAGTAAATACCAACAGATGATCCAGCATCATAAGAATTTTTAAGAGAATTCAAGACATAGTAAGTTAAAGAGGAAGAGAGGAGCTTTATAAAAACTTCGCAAGTTCCTAAAATTTTTTTAATCTTAGACACATTCTTGATGCTTGATAACAACACTAATATTTCGTGTAATTTAATTCAATTCCTCGGTTCTCATCTTTAACGTTGTTCTATTACCACCTTTCATTCTTTTCTTAATTTGACAGCGGTATACAGTTTTACGGAAACAATTTTTTTGTTTCTAAATTTACGTCTCAACCAGATAGCTGAGCTCAATAAATAGATTTACTCGGCTTAACTTAAGCTATTACATCAACGGCAGGTGCTCAAGATGTTAGAAATTACAGAAAATAAAATACAACACATTTATATTAATTTTTATAATAACAAAGCTAAAAACAATATATCTACAGATGAGTCCAAAAATGATATGAAAAAGTTAATTTCAATATTTATTGAATCTAAATCCAAAGTTTCGTCAAGATACGGCAGGTGATTCAGGCACAGCAAATTTCGAAAGCTCATTTTCAAGTTTTCACGACATCATTTTGTACAACTTTCAAAGAGGATGTCTCGTTGTGTTGACTTCTGCTTTAAACCATCACATCAGTGGACATTCTCTCGGTAGTATCACGAATTCCAACGAGGATGCACCAGTCTTAACGACGACCACAAGACAAGACTACCAAAGACAGCAGTCACTCAAAAAAACATCGCCGCTGTGAGCCAACTGATCAAGAAAGATCAACATGTGACATATTGCGAGATTCAGACTACTTTAAGCAATTCATAGACCTCAATTCAAATAGTTTTGCGTAATGAATTGACTTTGAGAAAGTTAGTTTACCGTTGCCTTCCACATCTTTTAACCGATGAACCAAAGGAAAGATTACGAGAAATGGCTTTCCTCCACTTGGGTTGACTTGATATTTCGTGAAAGGTAGTAGATATTTTATGCAAGTTATAAAATGTTAAGATTACCAAATTCTGCTAGATTTGTCAAAAAAAATTGTTAACTGACAGAATTATAGCAATAATAATAGACTACGAACATTATAATAACACTCATCAATCACCATAAAATTACAACCAATACTAAACTACTAATTGCACAAAAATTCCTTAACGGTAGAACATATCATTTGGAACCATTACCTGAAATACTGCTCGTAATTTTAGCTTCGTAAAAACAGTATCAATTACGAAGGCTACCACAAAAAAGGAACATAAACGTAATGTACTAATCGATATATTTCTGTAAATATTTGATGAGGGTGTGTATCAACTACGCCATGCAGTATTAGAACCAATTCAAACATATTTGGTAATTTTGATATTTAATGTAATACTTAAATATCCCATAATTACCCCGATTTTCTCTCTATCCAGAAATGTAAAGCTTTATTAGCGCTTTGCAGTAATCTACGAATGAATGCAAAATGCAGGTAAAATATCGGACAATCGATACTTTCGTCATATACCTGCATGTACATACACCAAGCAAATATACGCTTCTAATTAGGTCAAGAGTGCTCAATTCAGCGGGATGAATTTAGGAGTTTGTATTTTAGATGCGAAACGAAAAGGTATAAATAATTTTGGGGGATTTTTTGGCTTACTACAAGCTATGGATTTCGATTAAACGCGGTCATCATCAGGCTAATTTGAAAGACAAATTTACTTAAAAATAGTATACGTGGGCCGCATATAATTCCTAATTTCTTTAGTGAGCAAGTTAAGGAAAAGGATTTCAAATAACAAATATTCGGAGAGAAGTTTTGCATAACCTATCTATGTACAGGAGTTACTGAATTTCTTCTAAAAACGATACAAATCTGACTTTTTTTAACGGAACACCTGTGTATTATTATGTTTTTGGATACCTGTATCTATTTAACATTTAACGGCTTTTAAAATAATGACGCAAAAAAATAAAATTGGGGATAATTGGAGATTTAAAGGAAGTGGGGGTGAGATAATAATGTCTTGCATGGTAGAATAGTGATATTACTAAGCTTACGCGCAAGATGGACACGCTGTATGTAATAAGTTGCAGAACTTATCTTTTTTCAAGAAGGTGACATTCCATCATAAAGTAATGCTTTATACAACAAATTTAATATTAATTTAATCATCGAGAAAGTAAGAGAAGGTGTGACGCATCATCCAACGCCAAACTAACCGGTAATTACTACTATTTTTATTCCGTTGCGCTAATATGTAAAATGAAGTACCAACCGTCACGGAAGCCCATAAAATTTCGCATGCAAACGAACGTATGGGTCTTTTTTTGTACGATCCGCAATGTAGGACAGATATGGCTATACGACCGAATGCACGCCGTTCGGAAGTGCGATAATAATATAAAGCGGGAGGAAAGTGGAGCGGACTCTCATCTAAGAAGTAGCAATAACGAACCCCCTATCCCTACGCGAAGCAATAAAAGAAATAGCATTCCGCGCAGCGAAGCGTAGGGTCGTAGATGCTGAATACTAGGGTGTCGATAATGGACATAAAATTTCGCTGATGCAGTTAAGAATTTATTCACGCTGATGGAACGAAAAGAAAGAAGCCGTTAGGGCGAGTAACGTGAAATGGAAAAAATAGGGAGAAAAGAAAAATTCTATTCTGATATTTTTGCCTAATTGAATAGTAAAATAGATGGCAAAAAATAATAGTATAGAAATCGAAAACTTTTACGCAGGATGTTGGAGAAAGGATAGATGCCACAAACCGAATTGCACTAAACAAAGAAGAGCATGCTGCTATGTTGCAAACGGCGTCATAGCAATATATAGTGGATCAAGCAAGCGATCATAATTTGCTGAGGATTGATAAGAATAGATTCCAGAGTTCTTGAACTCTTGGTGTATTCTTCCTGTTAATTTTTCTTTACTGTTAAAATAGCAGGTTTGCGTGTTTGTTTTGTTTACTTGCATTTATGTTCATATAAATAAATAATATTCTATTCTAATTTTCTATTTCATTCTATTCTAATCACCTCTACAGTGCCGCCAGATAGTTGAAATTTATTGCGATAGATCAATATTTTAATATTTTTCGGTAGATTTCAGAAAAATTTGGTAGATTTGAAGAAAAAACGCTTTTATTAATAGATTGCAGCTTATTATAACAATTTTCTCCCCATTTTTTTTTTCAAAAATCAAGATTTCTGTTTGCTGGAAAAATACGTATGTCATGACAAATTCTTTCATACGAATTAAGCTTATTTGGTGAAAAACGGCCGTAGCAAATCCAAATTTCTTTTTTTTTATTGATTTTTATTTTTTACCTCTACCTTCGTATATGTATGTACGAAAATTTCAATTACTACCTTCTACAAAGGTGCACTAATGAGTCGTATTACGGCAAAACGCAGTTGGTGGCTGTTGGTAACTGGTCTTATTATTATTTTATTTTTTTACTTTTATTGTTTGTTTTAAGTGTGATGATGGCTCAACGGAGCTTATATGTTTAAAGCTTGTCGTGACCTTAGGAGGCTTTCAATGTGTAATTGGTATGTCACAGGTATCATTCTCTCGACGTAAAGAATGAAACGAGAAATCTGCTACTTGACCCAAATAGGACTCGGACGTACAACATCTAACTCTATCATAGTCAGGAACAGACTGTTTGAGTCTTTTACCACTGGGCCACCGAGCCGTTAATTTTTTTTTCAAGTGTGGTGACGGCCTAACGGGGCTTATAAGCTTCTTTAAAGTTTATCATAATCTCAGGACCCTTTTAGTGTGCAAGTGGTGTATAGTGTTCCATGGCCTTGTTACTATCACCCCTTCGCCGTAAAGGGTCAAGAGCAGTTAATTGTACCCCAACTGAGAATGGTGACTCGGGAGTGTACCGGACTCACCAAGGAAATTTTTTATTCCTAGCGGGACTCGAACACACAGCGTCTAACTCTGCTCAGTCAAACGCAGGTCCTCTTGGGCTCACAGGGCTACCAAGCCGTTATTATATAACTTGCAACTTATAATAAGTTGCATATTTGAAGACCAACGCTTTAAATAATTTTTTCCGATATCAAGGCACAATCCTAAGAGTAGGAGCTATATCTACAGTACCAAATAATTTTAATCAGAAGGTGAAATCAATGCAATATTGTGGAATAGAAAGAGATTACTAGAACATGAGACAAGATAAAGGTAATTGCTTAAAGAAACCTGATATTGTTTAAAACAAGCAACGCTGCTGCACACAAAAAACAAATTGTTTATGGGAAACTCCAGTATATTTTATCCAACTCCCAGCTATTCCCTATGCGCTTAAACTTTTGCCTTCTAAAAAGACATTTTAGCTTGTAAAACTTACTATTGCATCGAACGACAATTTTGGCACGTCGAAGGCCATATAAAGTAAACATAGGTAAAATATATTAAAAAATAAAATGTATTGAGTATATTTAACATTACTTAGATGAAATTAGCATGTTTTGCAGAATTACTATTAAATTGAATAAGATGAAATCAAACATATTTATTTAACTTAGAGCTGCGAAAATTTGATGAGGTTTCCCGGAAAATGACTTACTAGAAACGAATATGACGCACAAAAGCGCATCTGTTAAAAATTGAATTCAACATCTGTTTTCTTTAATTTAATACGTTTATTTTGACAAATTATTTTCGATTTTCAAGCTTTGTGCATTTTTTAAGAAAAAAACATTCTTAAAATGTTGCCTATTTTTTGATGTTCTGATATTGCTGATATATCTTTGATGGACGTCAATGGACTTAAAATTTTAATTACTTACCCCGATACTATTCAAAGATGCTTCCCGCTTCAGCATTCTTCTTCGCTTTCAAAATGTATCGTACGCTTCACAACAAAAGTCTTACAAAACAAAGTCAAAAACCACAAAACGTCAGTAACACTAGTTCACCAATGTTCTTCGATTGTATAAAAATATAAAAGATTTTCTCCTACGCAAAAAAAATAATTATTTTTCATACATTCACACATTTATTTAAATTTTGTGAAAAAGCAATACAACCGACGCAGCATTTTAGACAGGTAGATCTTTCTTTATAACAAAAGTAACAATCACAACAATTACTCGACATTAGAAGAAAGTATAACATACAAACGAAATGCGAGTCAGGTCTCATTAGCAAATTAGTTAGATGATATCATTCTTATGTCATTTTATACCGTATTAACATTTTAATTGCATAATACAACAATGAGCGTAATTTGCATTCACTGCAGGCTACACATGCTACGTGATGTAATAAACTATTTTCCATTTTCGGACCGAATTTGCCAGTAGCTGTTCTGATATTCCGTTGGTTGTTTCAAGCCTTATACGAAGCGCTTTACTATAACATAAACATAGTAATCAGCAAAAAATAACGAAAATTTTTCTAATATAAATAGAATTCCCTCCAGAAGCTTTTTCCATATTTCTGTCAACCACATGTTTCGTTTAACTGTAAAAAAAAATACATTTAGAAAAGACGCCGTCGCAATAATTACGACTATAATAATATATCTTAATTGTGTTTTTAACAGAATAAACCTACTCGTAAATTTACCGCTGGAAACGTGATATTAACTTACGACGCTTTCGAATATAAATCAGACAAAAATACGCGCTAACCTAAAACCGAAAATCCCGCGAAAATAGAAGGAAAAAAGTAAATAGAGTGCGTCGGAACGTTGTGAGAATAATAAAATGAATTTGTTTTTCCTAGCGAGAAATTTTATCAGCGCGGATTGGGAAACAGAGTGTTATAAAATTTGAAATTTTTGGCACGGTTACAATTCGATTAAAATTTAAAATGTATTCCAGTTGTTTGGTTGGTAAACTTTTAACTAACATTACGGCCCGGAAAACATAGAAGTACAAAAATGTACGAGATTGTATAACATGGGGTCAAAAAATGTTTTCATTATTTCGATTCATTTCAACTGCGAAATTAAAAATAACATGAAACAGGGGCGCCATTATAACGCCGCAATTCCCTCGTGTATTTCCGTTCAATATCGTGTACACTGTACTACGCAACGGAAATACACGAGGAAATCGAAGCTCTGTAATTGTCCTCCCATTTATGTCACCACCACCCGCCGTTAACGCAAACGGAAAGTACAAATACATTTGGAAAATACAAATTGAAGGTACTCCTTTGGGACAGGATCGAAATTGTCCCAGTAATTTTATTTTTTAATACTGGTGACGGTAAACATTGACGAACTGCTGAAATTATTAGGTAGTAATTTTGTGACTCGAGTTGTAACTCGAGTTCAACTCAAATTCGTTGGCGGGACATCAACAATTCCCGAGTTTGAATTACACGTACGAGTTAACCTACAATCTTGTTGTTTACGAAGAAAATTCTAGCCATATTTTATATTCTATGGTTCTATTAAAAGAAATTAGAATGGATAATAATAAAATAATCGTTCGCAAAGATTATTTCGAAAAATTATTATATTTTCATTTTTTTACGTGCGGTAACGGTTCTACGGGGTATATAAGTTACGGAGGGTACAAAGCGTTCCTTTGTTAATAAGAAAAATAGAAAAATTTCAAATATTTGGTTATTTATCAGAAGATATTCTTTTAATAAATACACTCCTCTGATTACTATGAACCTGTTAATAGCGAATACAACATAAATAAATTGTTCAAATTTCGCGGTAATCAATCAACATAAAAGACTATCAGAAGATTCATCCTACTATTATATGGACGTATATCATGTAAGATCCTTAATAACAATTTTTCACGTGGGTGCCAAAAAGTAGTTCGCCGAATGGAATTACAAAGGTAATCTGAAAAGTTTCCAACCCAACACAGAAAACAAGTATTTCTTCTCATCATAAATCTATACACCTTCCTTAGCCATGTCCCGTTCTCTTTAATCCGTCTATTGAAGTTGGCATCTTGTTCTGCATAGTAGGCATTTACAAATCTCATGACCTCCCCATTCGATTAAAGTCTTCTCTCTGTCTTCCATGCAGACGAAACAAAAAAAAAATGTCGCTGGGACCCAGATCTAGTGAGGAGGATGATTGATCTATCAATGTAAATCCCATTCGTAAATTTTTGCTATGGCGACCAATAAAATGTTAGATAGCTGCGTGGTCTTGGTGGAACAAAACTCTGTTTTTTTTTCAAATGCGGCCGCTTTTCCGCAATTTCTGCCTCCAACTTGTGTCTGGTGCGTATATCCCCATTGTCGTCTTTCCTTTTTCAAGATGGTCGATTAACACAGCTCCATAACTATACCAAAAGACAGCCGCCACTACTTTTCTAATCGATGGAGCAATCCATTGCTTCGATTTCGCTAAAAGAGCTTCAACATAGCTTTGCGGAAATCTTCATTTGAATGCGTTTTTGGTCCTGAATGAGTAAGTACGGCACCCAACACGAGCATAGCTTTTTCATGCTCAAATCTTCAGATAATAGATAACAAACACATTCTTACGAGATATTCACGGCATCTGCTATCTTTCTAACCTTAATTCGGCGGTCGTCTGGCGCCATTAGGTAACCCTTCCCGATGTAACCATCATCAGCCAAGCTGGTATGGCTAGGTTTAAATTCGATTACTCAAAATTTCACAGTTGCAAATAATGATGCAGAGCCCCCGTAAACAGCATCTATCTCGACTTTCGCGTCAAATGCAAGATTTTAATGACTCAGTTTTTACAGAAACTCTAAAATCGACTGACACAAACTAACACCATCTTCGGGTTTGAAACTTTTTAGACAACCCGCGTATATACAAAACATTTAATATTTAAATTTCGTAGTTTGTGGGGTTGAACAGCTTATAAAAACACAGCTTTTGAAATGAGATTAGTTTATTTGAACCCGGCCCTTCCATTTAATAATAGGAAGAATAGACCAATATTAAAAATTCATTAAAAATTAATTTTACTCATTTTGATCATATTTTATTATATTAAGGTGATACATATATAAGATAACTTTTATTTAATTGGTATCATTTTCTTCGTCTTTTAAAAATTCAGTAAAGAGAAAGAGTAAAAAAGCGATCAGTTTTCTTGAATTTAAATGATACATTGAGGCACACTAACGAGGAATGAGTTGATCCAAGAAGTAGACTTGAATATACTTCCCAATATTAAGACATATTTCAAAATTCCTCAAATATTCTCTAGAAAGCTTTATAAAGCCTTTACTTCTGCGCATAAGTTAGCAGCATTGTTGTTACATAATTTGCTCTACTATATTACAATAAACACAATTCGAATGACGCAAAACTTCATCTTGCAAGCTCCTATTGCACAAAACAAATGAAACTCAGGTTAAAAGTGGTGTTTTGATGAGCAGTTTAACCCAAGCAAATACCAAATTTACATCTCACAGGGTCTCACCTGATGCAATACTTTTAGAGCACCCGATATCTTCAAAAAAACAATTGTATTTTTGAAAATTTTGTTTTGACTGGGAACTAATGATTTTCAAGTTCCAAGTTATTTATTTTCGGTAGCAGTTTAGTTTATACAATGACTCAACTCGCGAGCGTTAAGCTGCTATTCAAATATATTATAAAATTTCGTCATCTTAGAAGTTCTATTGATAGTCAAATTATTATGGCTTGTGAATTTTTATAAATATTTCTTCCTGTATACAGTTGGCGTAATTTTGATAACCGCTCTACGTTTGTTTTCGAACACTTTTCATTGTCCGTGAGAGTTTATCTGAGGGATTCTGAGGTAAAAATCCACGAAGTGTCTGTTAGCACAGTAAAAAAATAAAAAAATCTCTTGGATGGCTTTCTAATTTTGAGCTTTTACTTCAACTTTCTATTTCAACATCTAGCAAAATTATCTTGAGATTCACACATTACAACCATCAATTAACCCTTAAGTGGTCACATGAAGGTGGTGACAAATAAATTTAATAAAAATAACTAAAAATAATGAAACCAAAAATAAATACAATACCTAGATTTACATAAATTTGAAAATTGAGGCGCCCCTTCAGTGTTTTATTTTTCCTTTTTTTTATTTAAATTGGAACATAAAGAAAAGAGATTAACAAGTCCGTAACACAGAGAAATTAAAAGGTGACTGCTCAAGTGTTAGCCAAAAAGCCCTCTTTTTGATTGCTTTTGCAAGATCATACATATTTTTTGTTTTCTTTTTCCAAAAATTCTCAATTCTCATAAATATAAAATCTATCTATAACGCAGACTATTTTCCACTTCATTGAAGTTAAATGTGCGTACACATGGTGAATCAATGGCAAAATACGTCTATCTAACACAATGATTTTCATATAAACATTCAGGCAACAGCTGCGAATTATTTGCTCTGAAACATTAGTGAGAACCGACAAACCCATCTCTCTCTCGAAACGTCGAACTATTTATATTGAGTGTTACATCAAAAAAAATTTTAATTACAAATAGAACGAATGAGTTCAATTTTAATTTTAGAATGGCGGCGGAGACTTCACCTCAAAAATTATTATATTAGAAATCAT
Source organism: Oryctes borbonicus (assembly GCA_902654985.2). Taxonomy (NCBI): domain Eukaryota; kingdom Metazoa; phylum Arthropoda; class Insecta; order Coleoptera; family Scarabaeidae; genus Oryctes; species Oryctes borbonicus. Next base: position 4,559,364 of record LR736865.1, read on the forward strand.
ATCTCGAAATTATTTTTGAGAAGCTTTGGAAAAACTCACGTATGCTATACATAAACACTTGTTACTGAAAATATATACAATTCGTGTCGGGTTAGTATTGCTTTTTCGTGTTTAAAATTAAACTGCGACCATAAAGTTAACGAAAGTGTTAGAATTTAACATAATAATATACTTTTAACGTTTGTTATGAAATGAATAACATCTATTGAAATCGTCTATTTGCAAAATTTTTTCACATACCTGCTACTGATTGGTATTAAATAATTTTAATCAACTGAAAAACTAAGATCAAATTGATTGATTAATCTACGTAACATTTGGAAATATTTTCCATGACATGCAACACATACGCAAACGATTTATAATCAACCTTATAAGAATTTCAAATTTCCCGCGATTTCTTGCACAACTTTCACCGTTTCCGATCTTCGAATTCGAACCAACGAATCACTTTCTAACAATTCCACGATTATTACAAGAGCACTACGATCGATCCTATCGAGATTTTTCACTTTTTCGCACTTTTTCCGCAGTCGTTCCAAAGGAGTTGGTCGCTTTGGGTCGCAGTGCAAGGGAAACTGGCGAAATGTGCTTTTATTTTTAGCGCTGGTTTCACATCGGCTATTTCTATCCGGACTAATAGCGTCGCAACAACACATAGCTGCCTCTAATCATAGAATTTATAAAACGCGCTGCTCTGGACGTAGCCCGTCCCAAGCGGGCATCGTAGCTGTATTCATGACGGTCAGATGATGTGCATACACTCGCACTTGTCGCGCCCATCTTCATCCTCCATTTCGATCGCACGGACGCTATTGAAAAGCTCTCGTACAACGTTTATTGTATACGTGAAGGTTGTAGCTGATCAAATGAATGGTTCTGTTTCCTTTTTTCCGCGTATTAGAATGGGGGGATCGAATACCGTAGTTTGGAATAAGCCCATAAATCAAACGGGGCGTGTGTCTAAATAATTCGTGCACAGTTGGAGGAAAAAGAACTAGGCCATCCATTCATTGTATAAAATGAATGGATAGTCCAGAAAACCAATTTTATCATTATTTCACTTATTATTTTTCTATTTTGCAAACGCGTGTTGGAATGAGCCTCGTTACGAAGCGCAACATTTCATTATTTAACATTGGTATTCCTGATTGATGACTAGGTTAGACATCTTTTAATAAATGTTACGAAACCTGATAATACAAATAATTCGTGCACAATTGGAGCAAAAAGAACTAGGCTATCCATTCATTGTACAAAATGAATAACTGGGTCGGAGAAATCCCGTCTATAGGGTTTGGGGGGAACAGGAACACATTGCTACTAAACCGTTCACCAAGCATTTATACGCAGTGGCTACAAGGCAAGAGCATGCAGGAAGGTATCAGCTATTACAAAGGAGCGGATTCAACAAAGAATCAGATTTAGCGATGATTTTCAGGAAGACAATTATGAAAATGTACTTATCTCGGATAAAACCTGCTTTCAGGTGAACCAGTCGGTTATGGGTCTCAAGTAGAGAAAAACGTACAGTACAGAAATCAAAATTCCACACAAACATTATGGTTTAGAGAGCAATTTCACAACGTGGTCCCACTCCCTAAATAAATGCCTTCCTCAGACAGGACTCAGAGGTCACAGCAAGATAACACCAGTCGCCACGACTCCAGATATTCAGGAAAAATTAGTTGCAAAAGAATGGGGTCGAAACAATCTCGTAACCAGCAACGTCCCCAGACCTAAGCCCAATTAAAAATATCTGGCGATTCCTGAAAATTGAGGTACAACGTGCAGCACCTCAATACAAGCCTGAGTTAGTGGCAGTACTACTGAGAAATATGCATTTGATCTACTTGTCACGTTGATTGCTAGCTACGTTTGATACAATGCACCTCAAAGAAAGTTCCACGCGATCGAGAGCAAAACGTCGACATTCTGATACGATTTAACCTGGAAACCCTTTCTGAAGAGTTATAGAATTTTTGTATGTTTTCAAAAATTCCCGAGCAAGACATGAAGCGGATAAAATTTTTTTATTCGATGAATCTGCTCCGATTCCGAAGTTAGAGAGTAAAATTAGCAAATAGGGCTGTAAGAACTTATTAACGTATCGGTCATATCGTGGTGGCGTAACTTCATTTAACATGACTTTTAATAGGACCATATTTTCACAATTTTCAAATCATTATTTACTTGAGACAATAATACAATTCGCATTAACTATATTATTATTATTACATTACAAGCCTCTTAAGCCTTAGGCCAGTTGGACTATAATCTTCCATTCAGTTCGATTTTTTACTTTCCCCTCAGAGTTTTCAGATGTTTTGGAACGTTTTCATACCACCTTCCTCTACGTCTGCTTTGCTTTTTCTTTCCAATTAGTCCTCTCTTTAATGTCAATCCATCTTATTGTCTGTGCTCTCACTATTTACGTTATTTTTGGCTCGTCATACAACCTTTCTAATTCTTCATTTTTTCTTTATTCCCATCTCCTTTCTATTTTTTTTTCCACCCAATATGGACCTTGGTATTTTCGCCTCCCTTTCTCTCTAATTGTCCTGCTTGGATTTTATTTAGTTTTCATCTATCATTAGCGTAACTCACTGTCGATCTAGTCATAGTTTTACATGCTTCTAGAAGTATCTTTAGATTTGAGAATTGATTTCAATATAGCATATTTTTTGTTTCTCTTCGTTATTCTTGTTTTTCTTGTCCTTCTTTGTTGACAACTACTCCAAGGCGTACAAATTCTTTTACTCGCTCAAACTTGTATTTAATCTAATTTATCTAAATTCTTTGAAGCAAATTGCTGATAACTCTGGTTCAAATGAGTTTGGGCGTTCAACATTCCTAAAACTCTTAAAATCCCAATGTTATCAACATACCCCGAAGCATTAAAAAAGATTGTTTCTTTTACTAGAATTTTACAACTAATCTTTGGGGGTGGGTATTTTAACATTTTAACATGGGTAATGGGCAAGTATTTTGGCAACTAACTGTACAGAAGCGAACTGACGGAAATTAGTGAGAATTTAGATTAGAACGTTATTCTTTTTTGTAGATATTTGTAAACTAAACGGAAGGATGTTTATGTTTATTTCATAATATATACTGAGAATGCTCTTCACTATTACATAAGTATTTCTAAAAACTTACACAGATATCCCGTACGGGGAAATATGCACGCGTCGTAAATAGAAATTCTAGCGGTGGAGTTTATCTTCCTATTATTAAACGGGATGATTCACGTTTTTACCTAGTTTTTCTTTTTTTTACGGTGATGGTGATGAGAGAAAAATTTATGAAAAATGAGTAGGTTTTAAAAAAGATCTCTTTAATGTTATACTATTAAACATATATATCTTCTAGGTTTTAATGGTTATTATTTTAAGGTTTGTTTGATGTTTATATTTGTAACTGCGTTATGCCCCAAGAAAAATTATTTCTAAATATGAACGTAATAGGAGATCTTGATCAGAATTCACAATTTAGCAAACATAGGGTCTTTATTTAAGACTTCACAAGACTGCCCAAGATGATGCTACGACACCTGCAGCTGTACTCGTTTATTAGGATGATGACCATTGATTTGGATTAGCATTATCGTACACGTACAATAGAACATATGCCAGGCGATGCCATTCTGCTCCGAAAAAGCTATTTCTGACACAGAGCTCGAGTAGACAGAACATTCTTCCAAAACCCGAAGAATGAGCTCAGAACATGATGCTGATTGGAAACAGCTAAAGTAAGATATCTTTGTTACTTCGTGTGATACCACGCGCTTCAGCCTTTTTATGGTACGATAATTGTTTACGTACAGCAGCAGATATGACTATTGATACATAGCCCTAAAAATTTCACTTCCGACATGATATAATCTCCCCTGGTACTAAAAACAACGCAACACCTTCAGTCTCACCATTGTTCCGTTTTTTGACTACTTCTGGCAAGCTAATCTTCCGCACTTAGCATTGCATTTGCTGATTTTCTGCATAATTCTTCCATGTCCCTGACTTGGATTAAGATGGAGTTGTCTTCTTTATCAACAGTAAAAGGTAAGTCGTTAAATACGCTATAAACACTATAATCTTTATTGTAACTTTCTAGCAATAGCTATCTACTTATTTTCTGTCTGCAGTGAATACTCAAAATTTCTTCCTTTCGCTTCGACACGTTTACCCAATTGTTTGTAAAAGCCGTTCTGCACTTTTTTTAGAGTTGCATTTCAGATTGGCTGATCTATCCTTAATTTCATACGTAAATCATATGTATCAAGCTATATCTTAAGGACTTTATTTCGTAAGTAGCTATATAGGCTTAAATGTTTGAATCAACCGATCAGTGATATCAGTAATGCTTTTTTTTTAATGTTGTAATAGCAACAATATCCAAATGCAAGGCTAGCGTTTACCTGTAAATACCTCATTTGTTTGTTGTGTTGTATGTTAGGAAGAGTAACGGACCAAGTACAGAGACTTCAATTGAGCTAACTGATCTTCGTCAAATGCATCCTGTATATAAGATATCAACGTTGCGATCGTTACTGATTTATTTTTCCTAAAACCATGTTGTTTTGACCAAAATAGCTTGTGTTGGGCAAGATATAAATGGCAGAAGTTTTAGCACAAGATTCTGTGCAAATTACCTGCTACGAAAATGCTTTAGGTCAGCTTTACTACCTTCATCTTATTGCAAACATCGAACAGGAAGAACACTTGATTACTAAGCAATACCAAGAATCGTCTCACACTCGTTTATGTACAATTGAGTTAGAACTCGAGTTAACAATTAATATTATTCGAGTTACTCGAGGCAATGCAATATTCGACTCGTAAGTACACTAGCCCGAGACTTTTAGTGATCTTTGGTATTAGTGCAGGATCTCCTTCTCGAGTTCAGGTGTTAAGAATGGTTATTGAGGTTTTGATGTACTTGTACTTGCAATAGCAAAGTTGATCTCCGGCCTTTCCTAGCATGAACAAGTGATACTGTGAAGCTGCGCGAACTATTAGTAAACCCACTAATATTCTCAGATCCCCTTTGTTGAGAAGTACGAGGTCTGTTGATTTTTCCCCTATTTTGTAATTTCCTGTTTTAAGTGCATCTTCTGTAAATGTTTTCGGCTCGGTTTATAATATTTGGCGATCTACAAGGGAGCTTTTTCTTATCTGAGTTTGAAATACGCTATTTCATTTCCCGCAATCCGTTGGTGGCTGGCGAGCCACCAAATATTACCGTGATTTTGATGTCCTATTCGAATGGGACATGAAAATCACATTAGACAAAGTTCGATACATCCAAGAGCAAATTTTTGTTTTCGCAAACAAAGGATTCTGTACCTTAATAGGTACAGTGTACCACATACCACATTCTTTACGCACATATTTGACTGTAAAATTCATATGCGTACGCGACGGCAGGAAGCATCTATATTCGAATTAATTACCAGGAAATATATGAGAATTTCACGTTTCCGCGCCGACGTCGGACAAACGGGCTTGAATATTAAACGACGCGGACATCGTAAAGCGCATATAGTTATATGCGACATACCTACGGTCGACTTTATCTATTTTCCCGGTAGCAAAATCTTCAGAGCGATTTCTCGCAGGCGTTATGCTCGCCCATCATCAAAATATGTGTGTTATATAATTTTAAACATCAAGCCGCAGTTATCGCTGTACAACATTAAGCTGTCCGTATAAATAGACGGATCCTCGAAAGTACTTAAAAGTCGATTTTCAAACGGGACCACCAAGCTAGTCAAGTAATCCGGCAAATGCCCCTTGAAGAAGCCTTGATATCTTAAAACTTCGATTAGTGAGTATGTAATATACGTAATGTCTGTATGTGCGTATAGCGGGATCCAAGTCTAATGTCGGGAGTCGCATACTTTGAACTGACTGAAGAGCCGCAATGGTAATCTTGAGAGTCAAGAAGCGAACAGGCTCACTGGGAAGGATTCGATTATGACTCTATATGGCTCAAATCTCCATATACGAGATGGGATAAAATTAGTTCTCCGCTTTGACGTATCCCAACAAGCAGACAGCATTAAGATGCCTGAGACTATCCAAAACAGATCTTCGTATATGTTGGGATTCTAACTGGACGTTGCCAGCTGAAGAGGCACCTTCACAAAATCTTAAAAAATTAGTCTCGCGCTGTCATCAATTAGAAGGACCATGCTGGGTGACGAGCAGTTACATGTTGCCGCGATTAAGATGATGACAACTGCCAAAGCAGTGGGTTGGTTGACGGCCTAGAGGGCTCCCGGGCATAGGGAGAATATCTAATGGGTTTATTGTGGCCTAAATGTTGTGGGGTCTCTCTCACCCTTTTATTGTCCATAACCACTTAAACTGATGTTTGTATGCATTGTAAAGCTGGTCGACTATGGTTTTTAGAAGATAGATGAAGAATATCTAAGAAGGTAAGTTGGCGTAGCTGTGAATAATAGTAATCAACAGAAAAGTCGCTCATACATAGAATTGTTATTAAAGCACTGTAAACTTAAAAAATCGCTTGATTTTGATTGTTGATACTGCACAAAACATCCTGAAATATTTCCGCGTGTTACTTTCCTACTTTGTTCTGTGCCCATAGTTACATTCAGAGAGATTAAGAACAAATTCCTGACACCTTACCTGGTCTTCGCTATACGTAACATAAAAATACGTAGGTGGGGCATATCTCTTCTGTTTTTTATACGAACGAATGGTCCAATAACAATTCAAAAAATTATCGTTTAAAACGCTTTCAGTGAACAAAAATAAGAGACTAAAAAGCATGCATAGATGAAAGTATACACTTTGAACTTCGTTGAGCATGAAGGCGTCGTATATTCTGTTTAATTAGCTCGGAATTCCCTTGAAGTAGAATCTAACTAGAACAGTAGGAGCCTAAGGCAATCCGCTTTGTAAAGGACTGGAAACTTGAAGAATTTGTTTGAATTATCTTCGTGACCGCCTTCAAAGGAATGAGACGTCAAGTAGTCTTTGAATAAACAATGTTTTGCTAAGCATGTCATCGAGGAATAATGATAAGCAATATGGATGTCCTACATAATATATACTTATATTATTTTGCAAGTTTCCATTAAAATTAAATGCTCTCAAAATCAATTAGTAATATTATAGGATACCCTTATGCGAGGGCCAAGTTGATATTATTGAGAATAAAGGTAACGGTGAATATATTTTAGAATTAATTTAAAAACTTGTTCAAAGTAATTCCCTTCAGCAATAATACATTTAACCATTGTCTGTTTCCACTTCTAACGCCGTGAACCAATCTTGTTTTGGAAAATACTGGAGAATATATTTACGTAGGGACGTGAGCGCTACGGTGTGTATATGGTTTCACTGTATCCTGACTTCTGCGAACGCGGGCAGACACAGCGGTCTGGAATATTCTAGAATTAACATTTGGAAACGGTTTCAAAGCCAATGGGACTTTCTAGAACATCCAGACTACATCGTTTCTGTAGTTTATAGAAATTTCTAGAAAGGGATGGAATATTCTCGAAGCGCTTAGAATATTCTAGAAGGGTATGTCACCTCTATAAACTTTCGTGGAGTTTACAGAACCTTCTAGTAAATTATAGAAATTGTATTTATAGGACATTGTCGAAGTTCCAAGTAGGTGGGGTGGCTAGTATAAATACGGCACCACTTCGGCAAACCAGTTCAGTTCCAGTTCGGTTCCAGAAAGGTAAATGGTTTTAAGACGCTCGCTTTATTTCAACGTGTTGCTTTGTGCTTTCGTGCAGTCGTAGGAAAATTGAAAGATTTTTATTACATAAGCAAGTCGACAGTTCCAATAAGGGCAATCAAACATCGACAAGTGATGGAGTAGCAAAGAAATGGAAATACCATAAATACGATGATAACTATTTGAATTTTGACTTTACTTCAGTAGAAGTAAACAATGGAAAGACACCGCAGTGTGTGCTCCCAAGTAAACTAAAGCCACATCTCGAGACCAAAATCACTCTAACATAGTTGAAAAATGTCAGGTATTCTGTAGTAGGAAATAGCAGGATTTACAAAAGCAAAAAAAGTCTCAATCTCAGTACCAAGCAACACACTGCTAGCATCCTTGAAGGTCATATACAGAGTGGCGAAGTGCAAAAAAACCTCAACCCACTACACAAGAGTTTATTCCACCAACTGCTCCTAACATGCTTAATATTGTGCTGGGAAAATTAATTTCAAAGGTACTCTTGTCCAACGAGACTATTAGCCGAAGAATCCATCATGTAGCTCAGGATCCCAATGATTAATTAACACAGAAAATGAAAGGCACAGAATTTGGTCTTCAACTTGATGAGAGTTCTCACAGTAACAAAGACGCCCACCTTATCCTTCCTGGATGATAATATCGTTAAAGACTTTCGTTCTGTTGGAAGCGTAAAAGCTCGAGACTCATTTGAGATGGTTGACAAGTTTATAACCGAAAATGATTTGGATTGGGAAAGGTGCATCAGGTGCAAGAGAATTGCGGGCATTTATTCACAGCACAATATCGCACCCATTACATCATCCGTAGGCAAACACTTGCATCAAAGTCGATAAGTGCTCTAGTTATTTAACCAAGCCTATCCGTATCGTAAATTTCATACTGCTTGTCCCCGATTTTTTTCATTTAAAAACTTTTTTCTGCCTCCTTCGCCCGCGCAGTAGGTGGACACGCTGTTACGCAGACAATTTTTAAGTTTTCCTTGTACCAATTTTTATTTCATTCTAGCTCATTTCAATCAATTCTCTAAAAACCTGGAAACTTTTGAAGAAAATAAATTGAAGCAATCCTTTTGCTCCTGTAGAGTAAGAATCTTAATATAACTTTTTGTACAATAACTAGTCATTAAAAATGGTTTAACTTTCAGAATTATACGCTGATATTAGTTTTATTTCTGCGATTGATGCAGAACCTGATGTTTCATCAAATAAAAATAAATTCGCTATTCATTTCGAAATAGAATTTATGGATGTATACGAGTCTGCCTCTCGTGAACGTGATCTTTTTTCAGAGCGTGACCTAAACTTTTTTCCGCGAACAAATATATTAATACACGCACATACATACGCCAATGCAGCGAGTACACACCTTGCTCCGTTGAACTGTATCGAGAAATAAACGAAAACCGAAAGTATAAAAATAATATTCTGCTCATATCTATATGTTATGCGCATTCTTCTCTTATTCCTATACCGTAATTTCATCGGGCATATCTCGAAGAATATCCCGTTGCAATCAGGCGGACGTGGAAGGTAAATATTTTCGTTTTCTCATTACCTTGGCGTGACCATAGGCGCGTTGTAATTATAAATAGGTAAGATAATCGTTAGACGACGTGTATGTGTGTGCGCCAGCGTGTGTATTTGCGTACGTGAACGCATCGCATTATTATCCAACATGTGACATCTACGCGCAAATATAAATAGGACGAACTATTATCACTGTTTGTTTTCTTTTCTGACGTCGTCGGCTGTCATTTTGCCCTAGTTGCTCTTTTGCTTTTCCAAAGCGCTGGCTGTGTTGTCACTTCTTGTTGTATGTGAAATATTAATGCATCGATATTTAATAGAAGGATACAATTTCAGGGTAATGCATTAATACCGCAGGGTTGACTAAATATTTTAATGGAGTAGAGGATATTAGACACTATGTACACCGTTCAGTGAAGTTCGCTCATACAATAGAAATCTATTATATCACACTGTATACAATTATTAATACATAAAATTAGAAAAATATTAAGCATACATTCTTTTCTAAGGGATTAAAGCCATAAATTATTATGTAAAGTAGAAATATTGCGACAACCACAATAAAGTCCCTTTTATTATCATTCCAAGAATTTCTCGGAAGTACCGATCTTTTGAAACGGGTCGTTTGGGGATTATTAACGAACAATACATTTAGGAAATATACCGCAGCATCATTCTTGTTTATTTATCACGGGAGTAAAGATATAAATTTGCTTCATTTTACTATTAAACGTGTGTTGGTGTGCATCTGTCGTTTTTGCACGAAAGTTTTAAGAAAATTTACTTCAAAATGGCACGTGGCAAGCCTACCAGTGTAGAAAAACGTTCACGCATTATTACGCTGTTTGAAGAAGGATATTCGGGGCGACAAATTGCTGAAAAAATAAATATGAGAAGTTCAACAGTAAATGACATCATAAAGCGATATCGTACAACTGGAACTCTAGAAAATCGTGCTCGTCCCGGAGCATCTAGGAAAACAACAAAAGCTGAAGATTTGAGAATTGTATTATCAAGCAAACGCAATAGAAAATTAACAGCGCCACAAATAGCAGCCGAAGTCAGTCGCGGCCGTGACTTCAACAAGCGGACCTTCATGGACGCATTGCCATTCGAAAACCCTTATTACTTCGGGGCAACAGAGCAAAACGGCTACAGTGGGCCCGTTCTCATCTAGATTGGTCGTTAGATGATTGGAAACACGTGCTTTGCAGTGACGAGTCAAAGTTTGAGGTTTTTGGGCAAAATCGACGAGTTTATATCCGAAGATCTAAAACCGAAAAGTGATCCCGAACTGCATTGTGCCTACAGTGAAGCAAGGGCGTAGTTCTGTGTTAGTGTGAGGATGTTTCTCCTTTGCTGGGACGGGAGATTTATGCAGAGCGCAGGGTGTAGTGAGGAAGGAAAATTATTTTGCAATACTCCAGAATCATGCAGTGCCATCGGGATTGCGTATAATAGGCCGTAACTTTACATTCACGCATGACAACGACCCAAAACACACTGCGTTAGTGTGTGAGAACTATCTAAAGGAGCAAGAAGAACAGCACACCCTGAAAGTAATGACATGGCCCCCACAAAGCCCAGATTTGAACCCTATAGAGTTGTTGTGGGATGAATGGGACAGGAGGATCCGAAAAATATGCCCAACTTCACAAGAACATTTATGGAATATTCTGCAACATGAATGGATTAATATTCCACAATTCGTTTTAACAAAACTTGTCGAAAGAATAGTTCGAGCGGTGATTAACAGCAAAGGAGGTTTTTTCGATGAAAGAAAAATATAACGTTCAGTATGTTATATTAGGCCAGGATAACTTTTTATTTATTTATTTTTGTGTTTTTTACCTGTACATACAATAAAATTGCATTTTGTTTTTAGTTTTGTTTGTTTCTGTAACCTTTTCATGTTTTTTACTAACCGACCGAACTTCTCTGAACGGCAGTGTATGTATTTGCAAGTTAAAAAAACGCAGGAAATTTGAAATTCGTTAGAAAATCTTCATACAGTGACCGCCAAAAACTTGGAAAATCAACTCCTGACAATGAGTGATATAGATATAGATAGACTGCAAAATATACATAGATACCCAGCCCGGTGCACAAGAAACGTAATTGACATGATTAAAGAAAAAGCGAAATATTAAAGAAAATATAAACGGTACAATCAGCTTACCAATCTTGCCACATTTAGACATTTAAGGATACAAATTTAGGAAGCTTATAAAAAGTTCACGTTGAATCGCAACTCTCATCCTCTCTGGTCATAGTTCGTTCTAAGACACGGCGATAAGATACCTGGGCGCATGTTCATTGATTAACGAGAATTAATAGAACACTTAAGCATTGTGGACGCATTTGAGGAATATGCCCTTCGAAATTAGTCTTCCATTATTATTATTATTATTATCACTTTATTATTATCACTATAGAAGCTACTGAGAAAGTCAAAAAGTTGAAAAACAAATCCACAGCAGGACGTGACCAGGTACCTAGCTTTCTCGTTAAAGACTATTACCAAGCCACTTGCATTTGTGTTCAATCTCGCCCTGTATAATATCCACCATCCTCTTAATACATCAACTCGCATCATCACCACCGTTCGACATTAAGATAATTTTCTTGCTTGTTTATTTGCTAACGGAGGACGCGTCTCGCAACATCAATCTAAACCCTAGACACAAATAGATCTTCTCGTTAGGCACGTATTGTGTCCTATTTTGGCCGGTCGACCGGTCGTAGATGTGTGCAGTGTATATTATACATAGGTGCGTCGTTTGCGTATTGAGCGGTTGTGCCGGTCGAGGGTCGATACAGTAATTAATGTCTTCGAATTGAATGCCATCATTCCTCCAAGTACGACGTCTACATACGTAGTTTAGATTGCCGCCGCCGGGGCACCAACTCCAGAATAACGCGACGGATTGTTGCGGCGATAGTGTCGCGGAATTATGTCAGGCATTCGCGTAGTGCCGAAGTGATAATTTGCGAAGCGGCGCAACTATGCGCGAGGATCGGATTATCGGAACATTCGCAATAATGAAATCGGATATTTAGCAGTCGGTTGTAATGTATATATATGTAGGAATTCCGGGATATTTAACATATATAGTAGAATAACGTAATATCATATATTACGTATGTGCAGGAATATCCATCTCAAATGACGAGTATTTTACTCGCGTCTTACGTTTGATGCCAATAAGAGGCGTTCGAGAGCCCTGACATCTGAGATGGACATATCTGTACATACAAGTTAATCGAAAACAACAAATTCCCTAATCGCGATATTTTGGTCAGAGCTTCCAGGAGAATTCTTTTAGGTTTAAACTCTAAAAAAAAACAGATAGTTGGTATTTACTTTACTGCAACAGCATGCTTTTATCCGTTACTATTGATAATGAGAAAATTATTGAAAATAGTGATAAAAAAAAATTAACCTTATCATGGTGTTAAAATTAAAAGCAAAACAAAAAACAAAATGATACAAAAAACATAATCTATTAGAAACTTTACCTCTTCACCTGAAATTCCATATTATACGCTTACTCTGCTTACGCTCGTGGAGCTTGTGAGGCGTGGAAACTCCACTAACCTTCCTCTTACTTATGTATACTTTTCTATTTAAAATCGTTGAGTACAGCCAAAAGAAAGAGTTGTTACAGCCACAGTGGTCAAGAAAATCATTATATGTTACTTATGAAAACAAACCAAGTGTAAATTCAATTAATTCAACATATTCACAAGCAATTTTATTAAAAAAATTATTTAAAATTAATTTAAATGTCTGAACCGCCGTCAAAATTAAAAGATAAACATAGGTTATTAAGTAACAGATAATGGATTGAATTTTCGACAGAAACAAAAATTTGCTAAATTTGATGAAATTTTCTATGCAGGAAGCTTAGGAAATCTAGATTAAATCATAATAGTTTTTCTTCATCTGATCAGAAAAACTGTTAAGAATCCCATTTGAAATTTACAAGAAACTATTTAGGATCTATTATAGAAATAAATGAATTTTCCAACCACATCAAATTCAATTAAGTACGTACATGATGCATTGAGAACCGCTGGAAATGACAAAATTGATTTTTTTAAAGGAAATTCCATCGTTTTGTGGAACTGGTGGTATATTAAAACAAAATACCGCAGACGAATACCTCAATTTTATAAATAAAATAAAAGATGGTGCAATCTCAACTTTAACAAATAATTACCTCAAGTTTTGGGTATTATACATGATCCCTTTTGGGAATCCTCTATGTGTATGTAATGGGACTCTACATAACTGGTGAAAACATAGCTATGCATAAGAAATCCATCGTAATCTTAGTTTTATTGAAGTTGTTATAGTATGTTGCTTACCAAATGGGTGTTTAACAAAAGGAAACTGTAGATTGAAGTAAATAAATAGATTTTCATCGATGTTTTTATTTTAAATCATTGACTAAATATTTAACATGTGATGTATGAAAACCGCCAAAAAAACCTTTTTGTTGGTTTGCATTGACTGGTATCTCGCCTCAAGTATCGTAGGTGGCTGTCACCTACGATACTTACATACAACTCAAAACGAACAGAGTTTTGAGTTGTATGTTTGGATTAAAGTGTTGATTTTAAATTTACGAAACGAATTGGACAACACCTTTTCTAAAAAGTAAAAAGTTGTTTGATGTCTAAGACGTCCACTTACAGATTGTTAGCTTGAAGAAACAGCATCCAATATAAATCTAGTTCAACCTGATTTAGTATAGGATTTAGATGAATCAAGTGTGGATGAAAATAAGAATTTTCTTAACTCCGCCAATAGTATCAAGTTTAATGCAACTGCATACTGATGTTAACAGTAACTCTTTTATTTCTCATAAATTCCATTCAACCTTCTAGAAAAAAAAATGGAAGACTCGGAGCGAGGCTGTTGTACCTTGTTATTGATGAGACATAAATAATAAAGTACAAAATCCAATTGAGTATTTCAATCGATACCTCAAATATAACCTTTGCAAAATTTATTAATATCAGAGAACTTCTTAATACAGGAAAATCATTAGATTCAATCACCTTTGCGTATGAACTGAAAGTATTTTCTGGTTGTTGCCTTGCCTTGTTGGAATTTATAATTTGCGCTGGCTTTATATGTTCTATTGCAAGCAATATATCCTGTAGCCGTTTTTCGCCCTATTCGAACACATCTCAAACTAATTGTGATAATATTGTGCCTAATAAACAAAAGGTTAGATGGGCTTTGGAAACTCAGACCAGTGCTAAATCTAATCTAAAAAGCGTGTAGGAAAAACGAATTGTCAAGTGAAACTTTGGCGGTGAACAAATGATAGCGTTTCAGGAATTCCTCTGCATTTTCGCATAAATGAATTCAAAGGAAAGCATACATAATAAACTTTCTGTTTAAGTTCTGATACCAGAGAGATTGTGGTTTGTGGTACGATGATTTTGAAGGTAAATACCGTTAGGATGATATCAGTACTAATTCTCCCCATAAATATACAAGGGATTACTTCAACTTCAAACTGGAAGCAGCAAAGTCTTTGGGAAATTCCTTTACTTACTATATGCTACAGATGCAGGTGTAAATGTAGAAAGTGATCAGAATGACCAATCAGTTATGAAAAGTCAAAAAGTGCGCCCTGTTCCGGATAGGAAGAAAGAATCGAAACGTTTATCGCTACATACGGCAGTTCTAAATGTTAATTTACGGAACGAGATCTAAATGTAGATATGCTGATTGTAAAGATGCTAACTAACATTTGTTAAATGTAATGTTTTTCTGTAAATAAGAATTTTTCCAACTTTCCATGAATAAACTCCAAATAAAGATGTCTGTCCCCAGTTTGTTTTCGAAAGTTGTCGAAAGAGTGGTACAATTGATGTAATAATGGAAATGGCTTTGACGGAGAACAATATGGATCCTCGTAAACATACGGCCAGTATTTTCCTTGATTTAACTCTAATTTATCGGAAGTTGTGCAGCATTGGAATTCGAAGTTTGCTGCATGACGATAAAATCGTACCTCTCAGACAGAAAAATTAAGGTAAACGTAGATCCACTTTTTTGGGATAAATTTGGACTCCCTCGAGGTTCTATATCGGGTCCTCTTTTCTTTCTATTACTCTACAAACCGCGATTTCTTCGACGCTGCAGTTGAGCAGACAATAGCGCTAATGTCGCGAAGGTGTGACCAGAACAGATTGATTTTGAACAATGAAGAGGCCCCTATAATTTATTTTCATAAGAAAATTTAACATGTAGAGGTTACATTGGAAATCCTGCCAAAAGACGAAATTCCGCATTACCCAATTTTGCAAATAAAATCAAGTCTAGACGTTGAAAGTTCGATTAGTGTGTGTTGCGCTTTAGTTTACTAATGTCGCTTAATATAATAATATAGGGTAAGGCTGTGAACTCGTAGAGGATATTTATAGCACAGAAATGCATTGTGCATCACATTTTTTATATAAGGAGCCGGGATAACTGTTGGAACAGGTTCAGATGTCGCTAATTCAATATTCTCTAAGGATATTTGATAGGTTCTTGCGTGACCATGTTTCCGCGAGAACTTATAACTCGTCATTTTATATCATTATTTCGCAGCTCCCCTGAATCATGTACCCGATCCGCTACCCGGCAAACTAAAGGTTATTATAAATGTTAACGTTTTTGAAAAGCTTAAGGAATATTTGACTGAGAACTGCTATTTTCTAGCATAAGTGAATTTATGAATCTTTTTATCCATGCAAAATTAGCCTACAAATAAAGATTATTATCATTATTATTATTTTAATTTCAGTTATGTACTTCGCTACCTTAAATTAATAAAATAAATAAATTTATTTACATTTGTTATTTCTTGGATTCGAGAAAAATTATCCAATCCATAACATTGTCGTTTTCATGGAAACTGATGGATAAGATTTCTTTTCAGTTTCTTTTCAGTCACCAGATTCTTATTGGTGAAATTTAAAATTTGAAACCGCTATAAAGTCGGCATCAAGCGAGAGAACTTTCTATTCTTAATTAAAAAAAATACCGCAGTAAGTGTGATGCTATCATTCGAAATTGTCAACATTTAAAAAGTGCTTTTCGGAAGCTAAACAAGATTTTTAAACATTTTCTTTGTAAAGCTCCTTTTTTTCCATTTGATACCGACTTTTTAGCGGTGACTGAATATATAGCTTTCCATGTATAATGCTGAATATATAAGAGAAAACATCGTATGAAAGCTTCGGCCGATTCACTTAAGGACCACCAGTACTAATTCCACTCGTGAAAATTACGTTTATTTATATTTAAAAAAGTTATAGATATAACTTGTTAGTTAGAAAATACATAAAATATTACAAAAATAGCATTTACTTCACTTGGATTTAACAATCTTCACCAAAAAATTGTTAAATTGAACAAAAATAGTAGAAATACTGACAAACTTTACCCTAATGCTTTCTGGAAGTTAACAGTTTGAGCTTCTAAAGCCTAAACATAATATTCCGCAGCTTATAAAAGAGAACCACAACATTTTCTTCAATATTATGGCTAGACATTAAACAAACTAAATAGGAAGTATAACTAACTATCTTAAATTCACTTACATCGGCAAAAATACTGAAAATAAAAATTCGTTATATTAACAACGAAATTTCAAAATTTCAAGGAAAAGAATTGACCTCTACACAATATAACGTTGCGAATTACGTCGGCGACGTATAGTACTAGAAATAATAGAGTATCATTAACGTTAAATTTGAAAATTCTCCTTTTATTACGCTATATCACGTTAATTCATCATGAAAGCGTGGCGTGGGAAGCAAGACTGCTGAAAGATCCATTATGTCATGTTTAATTAATGATACCTCTTGTATGTATGATTCTATTTTAGCGGCTTTACACTAGAATGCCAACCTATTCGCGTTAATTGTACCATATCTATATGAATGATCGCGCGCTCAATATTTAAAGCTTTAAAGCAATGTAATGTATATAGGAAATACATTAAATAACTTACGTTAAGTTCTCCTTCCGTCATCCTTCTCGGGTGCTAGTACTACCTTCTCATCGTTGAAGGTTGTGAAAATCGTTGAGGGAATTTCGCGTCAAAATAAATCTACTACGTTACTGAAAGCTGGGAGAGAAATCGGATTCTAACGCGAGGCATATTGGGAAAAATTTCAATAAATTCTATAAGGATAAGTCGTTATAGAAGAAACGCGTTTGAAGAACTAAGTTTATACGCGGATGTGGAAGATCAGCTGGAGTATATAGTTGAAGTGGCGCTTGACGTATAAGTACGGAAGTTATTCTCTAAGATCTGTTGGCCTGTAGCCGTTCGCTAGCTGTCTGTAAACTGGATTGAAATTGTACAGTTGTGAACAACGGAAAACGACTGAAATCCATCGCCGAGGATAACCTGAAAAGTGATGTCGGATTCCGCCGCATTGCAGAGCTTATTTTTTCGAGACCCTCGCTTGGCATCAGGGTATAGACGGGCTGCGATTGGCCGAGTCCTCCAAAAACACGCCCTCGCTCAAGGTTAAAGTTATTAGAGACGCTGAGGAAACTTTGCGTTTGGCTCCAGGCGATGTACACGGTTCTTGGCGTTGGATAAGATTTTTTTTCGCAGCGTACGCGTTTTGTTTTATATTAAAAAGACTTTCAAGACAATACTAATGATGAATTCTCGAAATTTCCACTTTACCTTCAAGGGCGATACGCTTATTTTCACGTATCGATAAGTATTTTTTTCTGCAGACCCTGAAAAAGAATCTCGAAGCACCCGAAAATAGATTTTTATGAGCGTATCTAATAAAGCGGATTTTAGAGGTCAAGTATCATCGATTCAACCTCGGCGTATATATGTTTTCGGGCAGGAAAAAGCTGCGATTACTAAGCATTTCTTATTCTTAAAGGAAATATAAGAAGTTAAGCAGCTTATTTTTAAGCTATTTGATCTCTTTTCCCCTCTTATTTCTACAACTTTAAATCAATTTAAACAAAATTTCAAATTGGAAATGTATTCATAACCTAAAAGGGTTTTTCTTTTATTTAATGTTACATATGTGAGTGTAGTGTGTGATAAAAAAATGTAAATGCCTAAAACGAAAAGCATAAAAATAAACTACAGCATGTTTAGGTAATTCCCCAATGATGTCGCAATGCGCCATATCAACATCCTGCTCACGTTCATCTGGGAAAAACGATGCTAGAGAGGCAGCAGCTTTATTTCTACTGCAATTCAGCTGACCTATTTCGTTAAGGTATTAACAATTCAACAGCTCAAGCTTAGATTGAATAGGGTAATAGTTTCGATTTTGAACATTTTTTGTTTTTGGGGTTTTGCTTCTTTTTAGTTAATAGATTTTTATTCTAACCATGATAATCCAAGAATAATGGAAAATAAAGGAAAGAAATGTGGTATTAAGGAAGCGGAAAAGAGTTTTGATGAAGTAGCCACGAATAAACACGCATTTATAGAGCAGTTACAGGACCGATAATAATTTCCACCAACGAAGTTTTGTCGTTTACGACAAAGGAAATTAGAGGTATTGAAAAGAAGAGTTTCCAACAAAAGGTTTGGAGCGGAAAAGTAAGAGATGTAAGGAAAGAACAAATCAAGAACTGTATGAATTATTCAAAGACACCAACATAATAGAAGTTGTGGAAGTACAGATAATTAGATGATTGGTACATGTGTTGGAGACGCCGAATAATAGTCTGTCTGCGAAAGAATGAAGGAAAAAAACCAAGACCAAGGAAAAGATTCTTCCATCTTTTCTTCGGTTGGTCTTCGTTTTCCCAGAAGTGAAAGAAAGTTTAAAGAAATTTAACGTTAGTGGATGAAAAAAGAAGGCAGAGACCAGAAGCAAATGGAAATAAACAGTAAAGCAAGCCTTGAACATAACGCTGCAGAAATTCACATCGCTCTTAAACATGTCTAAACATTACTTTTAAGTAATCGCACGATTCTGTTTTTGATCAACCGTCAGCAGACGCCACACCCACCTCGCCAAGCTTTCTCGTACTCAATTTTTCGTAAAATATGTACACGTTCAGTAAAGATGAACTTTATTGCCCATATCGCCCGTAGTCGCTTTAATGGGACGACCTGGCCGCTTTTTATCGAAAACGTTGTTATGTTCGGCCACACATAATTCATTAAACCAGTATCTGATGGTAGTCATCGAGGATTAATGACCCTTACAAACTGCATACTACGTCTCTTTGATTTCTGCACACTTTTCCCCATCCAAAAAACAGAAAGCGAATCTCTGCCCGGTATCGTTTTTATTTCTCTCTTTCAACAGCAAGCCAGCTAAGTAAATGTTGGCAGAGGTTGATTAAAGAGTAGTACTCACAGCCAGTAATACACAAAGCCCCATCTGTGTCCAAACACGGGTACATCTCATACCATCCTCGTATTATAATGATTCTAGTTTTCATTTGAGATTTACGTGTTTATTTTTAATTGCAATAGATCCAGTTTGTGAGGCAAAGCAGTATGGATGGCTTCTTCCCTCGATTTTATCTAGCATGCGATGCTGTGGAAGTGACATACCTTTTGGTGCAAAAATTATAAGCATAATAAACCATCTTATTTTAAACGAATATGAAGTAAACATTTTAATATGACTATTTCAATTCCAATAAATTGTATATTTTTTGTATTGAAAAGTAGATTGATTCGATTTAAAATATCAGCAAAATTGCAAAATTCATCCAGATCCTACATACGACTTAGAAATAAAATTAATAAGACAAAAGAATAAAAGCAACTGGAATTGATTAAAACCAAGATCATTAGAACGAAATGCTCCAACAATTTAGGGATGGAGCATTTTTAATTTCAGCCAGTGTAGTTTTTCTAACAAATTAATATCTTTCGTATATATTGTGAAAATACTGGAATTGTATTATTTTGTTTGCTTAACTTGCTATTCAGAGCGATATTAGATTAAACTTGAAATATCGTATCGCCCTTAATGGAATAACAGTGTTCACTACAATCTTGTGCAGTAGCGCATTATATATTGTCAAAAGCTAGATTTAATTAAAAAAATTCAACAACAAAAATCTCGGATACAACTATGATAATTATCACCCACGTGATAGATTGTGAACCAATAAAATCAGCATCAATTTAATAATTGGAATTGCAATCCGTAACAAGCTACTAATATTAATAGATATTGCAGATAGATAGTATTTGCCGTGTCTCTTGTGTATACAGGAAGAAATTGGCAACCTAACCCTCGTAATGCAGCAAAAATCAATACGACCCGACAGTTCTATACATACATATGTACATTACGTATGTTTCAACCTAGCTTTACTTTTCCGCTGGAACCGCTTTGGAATTTTTTCATTTCGTGACCTACCTTCGAGATTTTAAATTACGCCCGATCGAAGATTTCTTCGTCAGATACAGAAACTAAGTGCGGGGATTGATCACCATCGCAAGCTGACTACACTAAGTTTCCACTCCCGCAGCAGAAAATAATTTCAGATCGCATCTGCTACTAATGACGGTGGCCCTAACTTTTTTAATATCGTACCAGTTCACCGGGTTTGTTGTCTGATAAAGTTTCTAAACAAATATATTCTTAAATAAACAAAGATTATTTCGTGGAAAGTTCTCATAACCGATCGGGAGATATATGCTTGGCGGAAGTAATATAGCACCAACGACGTAGGGAAGTCTGAACGTAAGTTTTCTCCAGATAGTTGGAAATTTATCTGCTTCCTGCTACTTATATTAGATAGTTTTATGGGCGCTTTTACAGAAATTAATGAGCATTTCTATTGAAGAGAGCGTTCGATAATATATTTTAGGGAGGGCATTATAGATTTTTCAACAAAATATGGTTACTTGCAGAATAAATTTTTTATTATGAATTAATTTAAGAAATTACACCTGATATTTATAGTTTTAAATATGTAGTTTTAGAATATACGCTATTATATCATCTAATACACCGCCATAAAGTTAACTTGAAAAAATTAAAAATTCACTTGCGGCAATCGTTTATTTTAAGAAAAAATTAGAAATTAATTAAATGGACGGAGGTTGTCATTATTACTTTCTTGATCAGTTTTTGCATTTTTTTAAAGAAATTCAAGAAACGTCTCCATTTTTCTAAATACATAATAAGGCTTTTGCATAGAATTTGCTCGAAATACTTTCAAAATAATTTTTTTTCTCAGTTGATGTCTTTATTTTTTTCAGGGTCGTCCTAAAATTTCTAATAAAAAGACTTATAAATGTATTGTTTTGGCATTAAACATAACGCATATGTATGGCAAGCAACAGCAACAAATAGCATTATTATTGGTATTAACATTTTTACAGTGCGTTGGTGGATTTAAAATTAACAAATTCATGATTTATGGTTGAGTTAAATTTAAATATTTGAAAAGATGTATATCAGCTATAATAAAAAAGATACTTTTATTTGGATCATTTATTATCCCCATATGGGGACATGACAACATTTGAGAATTGTTGATATTTACATTCTGCACCGGTGTAAGATCTGTTTGAAAGAAAAATTTTGCAAAAAGGAGCAATTCAATTGACATACATTTATTTAAAATTATTTTTACTATTAAAAATTTGAGCTTATTTATTATGACTCCTTTTATGCTTGAATTGTTCTATGTATAATACGTACTGCGAAACACATGCCGAAAGTTTAGAGTGAAAAATGTAAAAATAAAACGTAAAAAATAAAAAGTTTGGATATCTCCAGAATTGAAGAACTTAAAAAAAAATTGGATAAGCTATATTCTCATTAGTGAGCAGGTTCTTTTTCTCTGAGAAAAAAGTTTTTCCTGAAAATATCCTGAAAAATATCTATTTTAGATGCGCAATGAATATGGGAAAAATAAGCAGTTGTATTTAAAAAATTAAGTTATGTCATATTTTCCATTAAGGAAGTAACACTTTCTTCAAAAAAATGTTACTAGCAAACAAGTTTTTCAAAGACAAATTAATTTGTTCGATTACTACTGCAGCAATCCTTAATTGTATAGCTGTTAGCGACAATCCCAACAAACAAATTTTAATTATGAATAATTGATTTTTTTTTTTTTTGTTAAATTTACGAACAAAATGTTATTTAAACCGGACCGAATACTGATACTTCGTAGATTTCTCGTTGGATAATTTAATAATAATAATTTATATAAATAGATCATATTTTACAATTATGTTTCTGAAAGTTACAGTGTGACCCATTTGAAAGGAAATCACCCTTGCAAAATCCCTATTTTACCTTACAACGAAACCATTTTTTCTTTGAATACATAGTGAATCAAAATATCTACTTCCACACAAAGTTTCGGAAGTTTAATTTTCAAGGCACACTATGATTATTTTTGGGAAAAATAGCAAAACTTTATCGATTTTTTTATTAATATTCTGAGTACACCACTGAATTGAAAAGGTCCTAAAGTGGTTTCTACCAATAAAAAAATTATGAAACGAGCTTATTTCACACCTTACTGTGCATTGTGCTTCTTGCAATGTGTACTGACCAAAGTACATCAAATTTTATAAAAAAAGAAACTAAAAATTAAGCAAACTTATTATTAAATACCACAAAATTTTAAATTGCCTTTTTTTTAATTTAACAACAATTAAAAAAGCGAATATATCTACTAAATTACAAATTTTAAAGAAATAAGTCGTCACTAGACTAGTTCTGCATTAGTGTGACGCTGTAACATACATTGTGTTTGTTCTTAATCTCACAAATCTCCCGCTAGACTAATAAATTTCTGAATACGATATAAAATTATTGTTTTTTTTTTAATTTTTGAAGTCCTATTAGGTGAATTACTCTATCATGCAGTATTTAACTGTCAAAGAACCCCTCATTGCAAGACTCTCAGAAAAAATTTTGTGCAAAAGGGAACTTCGTAATTGTTATGGAACGTAAGAGAATAGAGAAAATAAAGGAGTTTTTCTTAATTTAATTTTTAATAAAATAATGTTTTCCTCTTGCGACATTTACCCAGTATTATGCAGTGCCTACACCCTGTATACAGTCGGACTTGACTCTTCATTCTAGGTCAATTTAACATTTTTTTTTACATAAACTGTATTATTTAACGTGAAAAAAAACACGCTTACATAACTCATTTTTACTGACCAATAAAATTCAATATTATGCGTCGCACTAATTAACATCTGCATCGCACAGCTATTTTTTTCCTCATACATTAGCACGACCAACCGTGACATTGATAACATATACGTGCCAACTAATTCCCAAAAAAAAGTGTTCATCGGATACTTAATAAATTCGACGGACCCTTGCGATTTGGCGGACGCGAAATGACTTTCGTAAGCACGTCTTTCGTTACTTCAAGGACGATTATCCGTCAGTAGCACTAACGCGGAGGCAGGTCAAAATTGGAAGCGACAACGGATGAAAATTGGGTCAATAAGGTGCTATGCAGAGGTCAGAGGTCGTATGATATCAACATCTAAATATTCCAGGCTATAATTGTAATATATCCGCTGCATTTGCGGCGTACTTATAGATGAATATGTAGGTGAAGTTGTATCGTTCAAAGAATTGGACAAATTGGCGAAATTTATAATCGGTTTTGACCCTATTTTTCAGCATACTTGCAACTTCAATTGTTTTAGTAATTTGTAATGGGGCGCCGCTCGGTGTTAAGAGTAGGGATCGAGTGATGGCAAAGGTATTTATGAAATGTGGGTTTATCGCGTTTTATTATTGTTATTATGTTATTGTTATGCAATGTTTCATCTAATCGTGGTAGTTCCAGCAAATTCTTGTCACTTAAAAGCAAAAAATTAAAGAAATACTAGCAAGAAATATTGTAATAAGGAAGAAGGGCGTGTTTTTGAAATTATTTTCTTTATGTAATAAACAACCACTATGTACGCTGCCGTTCAGAGAAGTTCGGTCGGTTATTAAAAAACAGAAACAAACGAAACTAAAAACAAAATGCAATTTTATTGTATGTACAGGTAAAAAAGACAAAAATAAATAAATAAAAAGTTATTCTGGCCTAATATAACATGCTGAACATTTTTTTTTTTCATCGAAAACACCTCCTTTGCTGTTAATCACCGCTCGAACTATTCTAGGCATTCTTTCGATAAGTTTTGTTAAAACGGATTGTGGAATATTAATCCATTCATGTTGCAGAATATTCCGTAAATGTTCTTGTGAAGTTGGGCATATTTTTCGGATCCTCCTGTCCAGTTCATCCCACAATAACTGTGTAGGGTTCAAATCTGGTCTTTGTGGGGGCCAGGTCATTACTTTCAGGGTGTGCTGTTCTTCCTACTCCTTTAGATAGTTCTTACACACTAACGCAGTGTGTTTTGGGTCGTTGTCATGCATGAATGTAAAGTTACGGCCTATTATACGCAAGCCTGGTGGCACCGCATGATTCTGGAGTATTCCAAATAATTTTCCTTCCTCATTACACCCTGCACTGCATAAATCTCCCGTCCCAGCAAAGGAGAAACATCCCCACACTGACACAGAACTACGCCCTTGCTTCACTGTAGGCACAATGCAGTTCGGGATCACTTTTCGGTTTTAGATCTTCGGACATAAACTCGTCGATTTTGCCCAAAAACCTCAAACTTTGACTCGTCACTCCAAAGCACGTGTTTCCAATCATCTAACGACCAATCTAGATGAGAACGGGCCCACTGTAGCCGTTTTGCTCTGTTTCCCCGACGTAATAAGGGTTTTCGAATGGCAATGCGTCCATGAAGCTCCGCTTGTTGAAGTCAACGTTTTACCGTACTCGCCGAAACTCGTTCTTCACGGTCGCGATTGACGTCGGCTGCTATTTGTGGCGCTGTTAATTTTCTATTGCGTTTGCTTAATAATACAATTCTCAAATCTTCAGCTTTTGTTGTTTTCCTAGATGCTCCGGGACGAACACGATTTTCTATAGTACCAGTTGTACAATATCGCTTTATGATGTCATTTACTGTTGAACTTCTCATATTTATTTTTTCAGCAATTTGTCACCCCGAATATCCTTCTTCAAAGAGCGTAATAATGTGTGAACGTTTTTCTACACTGGTAGGCTTGCCACGTGCCATTTTGAAGTCAATTTTGATGCACACCAACACACGTTTAACAGTAAAACGAAGCAAATTTATATCTTTACGCCTCTGATAAATAAACAAGAATGATACTGCGGTATATTTCCTAAATCATGTATTGTTCGTTAATAATCCCCAAACGACCCGTTTCAAAAGATCGGTACTTCCGAGAAATTCTTGGAATGATAATAAAAGGGACTTTGTTGTGGTTGTCGCAATATTTCTACTTTACGTAATAATTTATGGTTTTAATCCCTTAGAAAAGAGTGTATGCTTAATATTTTTCTAATTTTATGTATTAATAGTTGTATACAGTGTGATATAATAGATTTTTATTGTATGACCGAACTTCACTCAACGGCACTGTACAACTTTATTGATATGCTGAAAATTGATTTAAATGTTTCCCTACTATAGCGTCGCCCTCTGTGAATCAATCTACAAAGCGTTTCTCGTACGCTAGGAGGATATTGTTCTGTTCGTTCGAGGTAATTTGGTGAGATGGCGCCACAAACAATCGATACTTTTAATGGTTTTAATTTAAAAATACATGGTTGTCCGTATCCAGAAAATTTAATTGAAATAAATATTTGTAATATACATCAACTAAATAACTTTTTTATTGATATAAATACGCATAAAGTGAGTTTAAGGATAATTTCGATCAATCCAAAATATACAACCAAGGCGATTTCGAAATAGGACACAATAAACATAAATAAATAAAACGGAAGTCTTGGAAAAACAGGTTTAACATATAATATAAATCCGAAATAAAATTAATTTGTTTGTTTTCTTTCGATGGAATCTAGTTGATGTCGCCAACTTCGCCATTATGATCTAGGATATCTAGGTCGAAGAATGGTATTTTTTATTACTTTTGGGGATATCTCGTGCCAACTTTTTGTTATTGTAACGGAACGCATATGATACGAGGATTGGGAAAAACGGAGACGAGACGTCTAGGCGTCTTTTTACCAGTAATACTTTAGACTCACTGCTAATTTCCATAATAGTATGCGATACGAAGAGCAGAACGGAACTAATAATTTTTGCCTTTGTATTGGGGCGCATAACTCCTGATAATACGAACATTAGCAAATGAAATCCAACTAACAACGGTGTAATCGGAATCTAAAAGATAAGATTCTATGTTCCGGTAGGTTTCTGTGTAATTCATAGCTGTCTCTGTGAACGGCGTTCGTGCTGCAATTTCCAGACAAGTTAGCTACCAAAGTAAATACATAAACAACGAAAATTAATCGACGTATAAAATTAAACGCTAAACAGAGTAAATCATTTTCATAACAACACGAACCTCGTACTATAGGTATTTCTTAATGATGTTATTATGAAAGGGGGTATAAAATTTGGGAGTGTTATCGTTACTAAATTTTTACTAAACTGTTTCGAAATATAAGTATTTTCAAACCGAAAAAGCTCTATTTTTTTCCAAATGGTCCGTGGTATGTTGTCCTACGCTACTGGATTGGAAAAGAAATTCCACATCGATTCCTATTAAGGTTCGATTAATAGTTTTTAAGATATTAACGACGTATCGGATGCTGTAACTACCTATTACAAAAATTTCAGCGTTCCATTCACAATACATCATTGAAACTTTTAACCATCGAGTATCGTGAAATACCTTGCAGAGTGTCGCATAAAAGGCATGCATCACATAGGAATTTTTTTTTAAATCAATATAATTAAATATTATCGCTGTCGTTTGTTTTTCAGAAGAATACAAAATACACATGCCATTAATTTCCACATTTTTGCGCTGGTAGAAATGTTTTCTTTGTCAAGAAATTAGATTTTCTTGCAAAGAACAGTCTGTATTCAAGAAATTTGATCTATTAGCCATTAGGCTGCTCTAAACGAATAAACATATATTCTGACAAGGGATGCTCCCGAAAGCGAGAATTCAAAAAATTATAATACTTTGAGAACATGTAGAGCACATGTATGCGCTAATTAATTTTTTTCTGCTGATATTCACTCTGAGTGGATGAAATTTATTTTTGATGTTTGCTCGCTAATGGTAAGCTGGAGCTTATCTGAAGTCGAAAATAGAAATAATGGCATTCCCTTATGCAGCGCAAATGTCACCTCTTTTATGTAATACTGGAAGTACTTTTCACTTGAGAAGAACTCTTTTATGTATATAGTAGGTATACATACATAACGTTATCAAGTTACTATCTCTCTTTCATAATCAACTGTCGGCGCCAAAATATCACTTCTTTGCTTACACTTGGTATAAAGATATGGATACATTGATCAAAGACAAAATAAATTTAAAAATCTAAAATATTCACACAAAATTTCGTGCATCCTCCTCGTTGTTCCATTTGCGGTAGCCATGCCATCATACGATGTGTATGACGTGACAAATTCTTGTGTTTTAAACACTTTTTTGAGGAGTTTCATCACCGCGCAGAATAGCTTATTATATTTTCTCTATAAAAAGTTTTATGTCCGCTGGTGTTTTAGTGTATAATGAACTTGATGGCAACAAGCCAATATTATATTATTATAGATCTGATCTAACAATAAAGTAATTTATCACTGTTTTTTTAGTTTCTAAAACGCTTGTGGCAACTATTTGCAACACTACAGGTCTGTTACAAAATCAAAAAATATTAATTCGGGGGAATGTTTAACATTCCATTAAAAAGAAATATAATTTCAAACAAATTTTTTATATTTGTTTTTATCATATATATTGATGTCGCTCGCAATAAATATCTTTTAGGCCAGTCGAAGAGGAAAGATAAGCCAGGGACAGTTATGCGACTACGCAGAACGGAGCTGTCGTAACCACGATTGCAGTCTTTCACCCGCCACGCCGTTCCGTGAAGATATAGAAATGAAAACCAAAAGAAACTAATTAAAAAGACACTCTTAAAGGTAAACTTATACAGAGACACCCATTTAGATTAATTTATCAAAATTACGTAAAACAACGAAAGACAAGGATAGTGGACGCTGATAAATAGTTTAAATACCATATAACAATTTGGTAAATGTAGGTTTAAAATAAATTAAGTTAAACGATCATCACCGATAAAACTGTCAAACCTAAATAATCACAAATTTGAAGTAAAAATAAATTGTATGTAAAAGAAAACAAACAAAAAGAGGGGAAAGACCTATATCCTACATCAAGTACAGAGTTGTACCATATTATCAGTAACTTTGCTTCACAAGGAAAACGAATCAAAATTATTCGGTACCATAACAGAATTATCAATAGAAAGATTTAAAATGAGAAAATTGGTAGACATAGGTGTCAAATTCACCTGAATTCAATGGACTTGATTATTTTCTAAATTAAAAAGTAGCTAATATTTCTTTTTCTGATATCTTCTTCTTAAAGAACATTCCTATGCTACTTTGTTTATTCTAAGCTGTAACCCAACGAGGAGTCGTTTTGGAAAAGGACGCTGCATAATTCGTTAAATTTTAGTAGACCCCGAACTCTCATCAGAGGTAGAAGTGTGCTGCGTTTCTGTATAAAACGACGCCAGAATTTACCAAGTATTTCCTTACAAGTTATTGTGTCAGTAAAATTCAATCAGAATACCTACTATTTCCTGCATTTGTTTAGGTCTCTACCCTAGACGCCTTACATTATAGAATCCGGAAGTAATCTTCCCGAATTTCCCAAAGAAACCCGCTAGGAACGCTTATCCCCATCAACCGTATCCCAGCAAGCTGAAACAATTAAGATACTGGTCCATCCTACTCTACACATTACCACTTACCGAATTCTATTTTATTTGTTAAGGTATTAATAATTCTTTCGTTAAAACAAACAGAACTGATCTAAATTATTATTAAGGTTAGAACCACTTCTATAAAAGAAATTCAATATTAAGTTTAACAGATCTAATTTGGTATCTGATTAGTCCTGACCATAGAGGCCAGTAGACGCATTATCAAATATTTTGAGTGTAGGCTTTCACGACCGTAATCCACAGTAGAAATGTCTTTCGGGTGATGTCGTGTAGTTAATATTTTACTTGACGTTTCGCTGACCATGCTATCAGCTTCTTCAGAAGATTTCTAAAGACTGCTGTTGTTGTCTTTTGCTCCTCGTTATATATTCTATTTCTGTTCCGCTTTGCTGATCCATAACCGTTCCGTTCCGCTGAATCGCGTCGTTCGTTGTATTCATTTTCTTTTTTTATTTTTATTTAGGATAATACGTTAATTCTTTTTTGTATTGAATTATTGTAGTTAGTTGTTATAAAAAATAAACAACTTTTATTATTTATTAGCCCTGTAACCTATTGGTTCGAATCCAAAATAGTACACGGTGGATCCACAAAAGGTAAAATTCGAGTATAAAAAAAGGATTATTTACACATTTGTTTATCTTGCTAATCAACCCCCTATTTCATTATCACCAATTAAAGATCGATATTCTTTATACTTAAGAAATTCTCAAACGCAAAATATATCCAATATTACTATAAAAAAGGTGCCATTTGCACTGGATAAAAAAATTCTATTATTTCCATTTTCAACTTCACCTGTAACAGTGCTTTTGCTTTATCTCTTAACATTAGCGAGTTATATGCACAGAGTGGAAAGATTCCAAATTTTAAAAACTAATTTCACCTACTCAAAGTCAATATTGACAAAAAAAAAAATCCATGATACATACCTATATGTGCTCTACGTGTTGCTAAAGTTTCACAATTTTTTTAAATTATCGTGTTCGGGATCATTCCTTGTTAGCGGCGGATAAAATATCTTCGCAGTGAAAGCGTTAATTTAACATTTAACCCGAACAGAATGACCTAAATAATTTGTTCTTGGGTTCTCAGGAGTATAATATTTTAATTTGCAGCATATCTTAAGAGCACCTAACTCTAATACAATCCAAGGGATTAACGCAGAACCGTGAACATTCTTATATTTCGAATTTTTATTATTAAAAGATAGTGAGTTTCTCGTAAATTTTATTTGAATGTTTAAACAATTACAAAAAAAAACTAATACGTATAAATTGATATAAACGTTTTATATTTATTATTGTGATTCATCCTTAAGTTTACTAATCCTATCAGTAAGTTTTCTAACTGATCTAAAATTAATTATAACCATGATTCATCTTCCGGTAAACAACTGCTTTTGATCTACGTAGATGAATTACTTTATAATTAACATGGCTTGTAACATGATTTGCGGTAAGATTCTTAAGATCGTCTAAGAATAATCGCTTTATTTCATGCCTTATCTGCAATTATTGAGTACATTATTAAACACATAGATCTCTTACAAGACGTTGTTTATAATAGAGTAGACGAGCTGCATATGTTGGCTAGTTTCATACGATTAGTACAAAGCATGCAATGCAGTCTATTGTCAGTATCATAGATATCAATTATTGCAAAAAATCTTTTATGTTTGATGATTGTTTATCTGTCCATCGACGAAGATAACAATTCACATAAATATCAGTGATTCAAAAATGGATAAAAAGGAACCGAGCCGATACCGAAATTACGACTATTTCTAAAAATTTTTTGTTTGGTCTAGCATAGTCTAAGATTAAAGGGTAACTAATACAAATACAGATAACAAATAAATAAAGGCAACATCTAATTCCTTTCAGTACAACATTTACAATAAATTTAATCGAGATTATTATTCTTTAAGTATTCATAATAATTATCAATTTGGGAACTTCTTCTCTTTTAAAAGCTTGACTTAAATACATTATTAGGATGATTTACACAAATACTAGGAGTAAACAAAACAACCAAAAAACGGTATGTGTATGCAACACACCTAATCTTAGTCACTACCAGAATCATCATCGCTTAAGGTATTCGCAATAATTATTAATTCGGAAGCTTCTTCTCTGTCGAAACCAATCTGAATTGAATTTCATTTTCAGTATGTCACACACTGCCACCAAAACACCAAAACTTTCGAACTAATTTAGTTCAGTGCTCCTTTCCATAATTGTAAGCATCCTTCCTCCTACATACCATATTTACCAATATGATTAGCGTAGTATACCGTATCAATTCAATCAGATTAAATCTACAGTGATGGGGAGGAAGACGGAGAACTGTACAACTATACATTTCAGCTAGTTCGTCAGCCTCATGCACTGGTTACGGTTTGTACTGTTCAACAAGATGTAGTAACTTCATTTTTAAGGTAATGCTGTCGAAGTCAGTAATATTGGCGGTAAACCAATGCTGAATTTCAACATTTCTTATTGAAGCTGTTAGTACTTTATTACGGATGGTACTGTGGTAACTAGCGTTATCCATTACATTAGCAAAAGAGTTTTTTTTTAATTTTTAAGGAGTTGTGTCTTGAATCACTTGAAGAAACTTTCACGATTAATATCACTGTGAACCTTTACTATTGGATTAAAATATTAGCTCTGCTCCTGATATGAACCCGTCACTATTTCCAGCACGTAAACTCTAACGGTTTCTTTACTTTTGTTTTGCCAAGATTTTCCTATGGTATCATCCTGAAAGATTCAGTTCGTCAAGAAAAACAAACTGACGCAGATTCTCACCACTCTCACTATATGGGGAAAGAAAACTTTCTTTCCTTTGGTTTCACTTTATTTAGTTACGTTATGTCGCACATATTGTCGACCTCTTCAGGCATTCTTTCAGTTCCTCTCTACTCTTTTTTTTTTCGTAATCATTGTAATTTTCTCTTTCTTTTTCTCACTCCCCTCCATTTTTACTTGAAATGTTTTTTTTTCTATGTACATGTAGGTACAACAACCATTTTACAATAATTCTTGGACAATGCTTCAAATTATGTCTGGTTACATTTACTGCCATTTTATTATTAATATTTCAGAAAATAATTACAATGTTATCCAATTATGTACATGAAAAAACGTTACCTCTACTTCAGCAGAAACAAGTGAAAATATCCATAAATATTATAACTAAAAGTAATTTCCGGTGCAAAAATTGCATTTTTCTTGGTTTCTGGAATATAACTTGCACCTGAGTAGCTGCAAATTAAATTTCGTCAACAAACATCGAAATCATTGCGTCGATATAACCTTCCTGAAGCCCTTCTTGAAATCGTTTCATCAATTGTTTTTATGAAATTTTAAGTAATGATAGCAATCACATGAAGTAGTGTGGAAAACATTTTTTTTTATTTAAATACTAATAATAAGTGCTGCGACGAAATACTAGAAACTTTTGTTTCTCCAAAGATATTTATCAAAAATAACGTGAACTTGAACAGATTTTTGATCATCAATGTAGCATGTAATGTGATTAAGATATCGGATGTTAAACAAATGTTGATATTTCGCAAGCACCTTCAAAAACCGGGTTCGGTGGGTACAAGGAACGATAAAGAAGGTTGGCACGGTGTATATATGTATATACAAGAATAAATATTTCTGGAAATGCGTTTCTGACAATTATATTATTACCAACACAATCGGACTATTAACCCATTATAATCGAAAGAAACTGCTTAAACTCTTTTATTAAAATGAACTTTTAAAATCGATATTTCAAATGACTTTTAAAGGGTAGCCATTTACTCTCATATTGATGCCAAGCCGTACAGGAAATAGCTTCTGATTTATAATCTCAAGGTTGTCTTGATAAAGGCTGGGATTGCGAAAGAATTATATACAGAAACGTAAATTCCTCATGTTTAGGTCGATCTCTATGAACATGACTTTTACGCTTCTGTTGCATGACACCGTTTTTTTTTGTTTAATGGTCAAAAACAACGTAATATTTCGAAATCATTCACAAATAAAATCATCAACATCGTAGCCTGTACGTACACTGCCGTTCAGTGAAGTTCGGTCATACAATAAAAATCTATTATATCACACCGTATACAATTATTAATACATAAAATTAGAAAAATATTAAGCATACACTCTTCTCTAAGGGATTAAAGCCATAAATTATTATCTAAAGTAGAAATATTGCGACGACCACAATAAAGTCCCTTTTATTATCATTCCAAGAATTTCTCGGAAGCACCGATCTTTTGAAACCGGTCGTTTTGGGATTATTAACGAACAATACATTTAGGAAGTATACCGCAGCATCGCTCTTGTTTATTTATCACAGGCGTAAAGATATAAATTTGCTTCATTTTACTGTTAAATGTGTGTTGATGTGCATCTGTCGTTTTTGCCCGAAAGTTATAAGAAAATTTACTTCAAAATGGCACGTGGCAAGCCTACCAGTGTAGAAAAACGTTCACGCATTATTACGCTGTTTGAAGAAGGATATTCGGGGCGACAAATTGCTGATGAAAAAATAAATATGAGAAGTTCAACAGTAAATGACATCATAAAGCGATATCGGACAACTGGAACTATAGAAAATCGTGTTCGTCCTGGAGCATCTAGGAAAACAACAAAAGCTGAAGATTTGAGAACTGTATTATTAAGCAAACGCAATAGAAAATTAACAGCGCCACAAATAGCAGCCGAAGTCAATCGCGGCCGTCAAGAACAAGTTTCGGCGAGTACGGTAAAACGTCGACTTCAACAAGCGGACCTTCATGGGCGCATTACCATTCGAAAACCCTTATTACGTCGGGGCAACAGAGCAAAACGGCCACAGTGGGCCCGTTCTCATCTAGATTGGTCGTTAGATGATTGAAAACACGTGCTTTGGAGTGACGAGTCAAAGTTTGAGGTTTTTGGGCAAAATCGACGAGTTTATGTCCGAAGATCTAAAACCGAAAAGTGATCCCGAACTGCATTGTGCCTACAGTGAAGCAAGGGCGTAGTTCTGTGTTAGTGTGGGGATGTTTCTCCTTTGCTGGGACGGGAGATTTATGCAGAGTGCAGAGTGTAATGAGGAAGGAAAGCTATTTTGCAATACTCCAGAATCAAGCAGTGCCATCAGGATTGCGTACAATAGGCCGTAACTTTACATTCATGCATGACAACGACCCAAAACACACTGCGTTAGTGTGTAAGAACTATCTAAAGGAGCAAGAAGAACAGCACACCCTGAAAGTAACGACATGGCCCCCACAAAGCCCAGATTTGAACCCTACAGAGTTGTTGTGGGATGAACTGGACAGGAGGATCCGAAAAATATGCCCAACTTCACAAGAACATTTACGGAATATTCTGCAACATGAATGGATTAATATTCCACAATCCGTTTTAACAAAACTTATCGAAAGAATGCCTAGAATAGTTCGAGCGGTGATTAACACCAAAAGAGGTTTTTTCGATGAAAAAAAAAATAATGTTCAGTATGTTATACTAGGCCAGAATAACTTTTTATTTATTTATTTTTGTCTTTTTTACCTGTACATACAATAAAATTGCATTTTGTTTTTAGTTTCGTTTGTTTCTGTAACCTTTTCATGTTTTTTACCAAGCGACCGAACTTCTCTGAACGACAGTGTACATATTTTGAATCTATTTATAAACAAATACACGTTTGCCTATAATCGTTTCTATTTTAACATATTGACGTATGTATGTACGATATATAACATGTTATAGACCCACTTCACACGAGGAGCGAATTTTAATATTAAAAATAGATTATTACCTGCATTTACTGATAAGAAAATTTAAATAAATGTAAAACATTGTTAAAATATAGGAATCAAGCATTCTACAAATTTTAATGCATTTTGACGTGCTAATTATGCAGAAACACCCTGTATTAGCACCTACATCCAACACAGTCAAAACAAATCAATGCGGGATTAAAAAGTTTCTACTATTAACAAATAAATATGATTACTACGTTCCAAATTAATATTTTATCAAATAATTAATGAATGAGATTAATATTAATAATGTTTTCCAAATTACAAAACATATCACAGGTATCTGAACACCTGCATATTTTATTTTATATAGGAGGGTATTGTTTGTGCCCTTGACATTTCTTACAAAAGAAAAAAAAAGAAAATTACAGGATATGTAATCTAAAACAAAAATATACGCTTTTTCTAATTGATGCTTTGTTTATGTTTTCTTTGTCTCTTCTATAACCATAATCTCCCATTTCGTATGAATTGCAATATATTCATGTAATAGTCTTTGTTTGTTATCATGAAACAATGGATATTTTTTTTTACAATAAGGCGTTTAAAACATCACCCCGATGTTGCATTTTCTACCCTTACTTAAGAGTTTCAAGACGTAGTGCAATTTGTAAAAATAACGCAGCGTATGCGTACCACCACGTAAAATGCCCTTGTGAGTATTACAACAGTTGCAGGCTTTTAATAAACCTTAGTACTACTCTAGGATCTTTTTTCTCGAGTTCAGTAGAAGCTAGGCCTATTCAAATGTTGATTGGTGTGTTACGACATAAACCACAGGTTTAATCTTCAGCTTTTCTTAATTTAAATAAGTGATATTTCAGGGCTACATAACTCGTTAAAATCCCGCCAGTAGTCTAAGGTTCCCTTTGCTGTCTCTAGCCAGCCCGATATGAGTGCTTTCGTCTGTTTTTGTTCTAAAGCACTTTTCCAGTACGATACTTTTTAATTATCCTTAAATGCTTATTTCAGGCGATTGTTTTGGAAATCAAAAAAGGGGTCAGGACATATTCGCTGCTTCTTTGGCCAACTTTTCATTAGTTTAATAATAACTTATAATTACATTATGCAGTGTACTTTTCAATTCTTTTCGCGAACTTGAACTAAGATAAAATGAGACTCTTACTACATCCGCGCCGTGACCATTTTGTGTTTTCAAACGATTCAAAACATGCACTTGAAGTTCTACCTGCACATCACCGTGTAATAATCTCTTCGCAAGACACAATGATGGCAAAATAATTATTCAAAGCATTTTATCAAAACGCAACCAAAAGAATGTAGCCGTAAAATCTTGCTTTTTTCCTCTAGCAAAACAGACTATTGTTCATTACCTTGTTTATTGTTTTGAAACATTTCCTTATAAAACTCTGGCAAAACAGTGGAGTGTCCACAACAATATTTTGGCTTTGCAAAAGACGCTTAACATTTTCATTTTTAACATTTTTCTAAGCTGCATAACCCCAATTATAGTGTACGAGAAGCATGTTTTCCGGGGCAATCAAATAATATTTTTCTTTGAGTAATTCTCATACTTCTTTTCACAATTGGCGAAAATAATTTAATAATAAAACTATTTAGGCGTATCTTCAGAAGGGTTCAAAATGCATCTTCTAAGAAATAAATTTTGAAGAAAATTACAAATGCTATAATGATGCTGTGAGAAAAAAAAAGTTGATTTAAAACTCTCCCCAAAGCGGCAAACAGCAAGTGTAACCAGTAAAGTCATCGGGTGTCAAAAATGCGAGAGAAGCAGAGACGTTTCTGGTTAGACCTATCGAAAAATAAGCACACCTCCGATTTGCTAGAGATGTTGATGCTTTTATTAAAAATTAAAATATATTTTAGCTTGTTTTGAATAAAAAAAGAAAAAGAAAAAGTTTTTTTTTTGTCTTCCCTATTTTGCCATATGCTTATCGTCTGGTGTAATGTACAAGTTGTTTTACTATTGCTTTGTCACGAGGCCAGGTTACTGAAAAACAACTTAACCGCCAAAAGTTTGGGAAAAACCAATTTGACACCAAAATATAAAATCCCGAAACAAACTTTATTCAGATACACTGTTTCGTTTTTGCAGCGCAGATCTAAGCAAATATTCTTTTCATCGCTTGTAACTATGTTCGAAGTGAGGTGTAGTAAAACGATATTTGTATGTCTTATTAAAAACAGAATTTGCTAAAGTTTAAAGCTTCTGGTTAAGGTTATAAGTTATGAAGTTCTTTTACCTGTGCGCTGTGTCTCACATCGATCTTATTTTTCTGATAAAAAGAAGACAACAGGATAGCAAATATCAGTAGAAGAACAAAAAAATAGTCTAAAAAGTTAAATTTTTTAGATTGTTTTGTTGAAGAGACTGTAACAGGTTCTAAGTCGAAGGATAGAAATTTACGTTGTTCAACTTAAATTTAATTTGCTTTTAAATACTAAAACTTGAATCACAAGGAGCAAAACCTTTAATTCATTTTAAGCTACAATACATCCAACCCATCTACATTTCAATCCACATTTTTTTAAAGAAAAACACCGCAATGTACCGTAATATCTCATCCACGAACTGACATTAATTGCCTACAACTCGTATAAAATAATAGAAATGCACTTTCTTGAATTACCGCTACGACGTCGCAGCGTGCAGCTTAGAATTTGCCAGAAGCAAGTCAGGGGACTGTCAGGAGTAACATTAAGATAATTCGTTTAAGGAAAGCACCTACAGAGAAAAAGAGACGCCTTTCCATCTGTCGCATCTACGCTGCCTCTGCATGTTAGCGTCGCCATTTTCCGGAATAATCCAGCGGATGAAAGCCAGACTGGCGGG
Source organism: Oryctes borbonicus (assembly GCA_902654985.2). NCBI lineage: Eukaryota > Metazoa > Arthropoda > Insecta > Coleoptera > Scarabaeidae > Oryctes > Oryctes borbonicus. The sequence goes on from LR736865.1 coordinate 4,597,139, forward strand.
CGCTGTAGGATAAACGACCCCTTTATGAACACGGTGTCTGCTGACATTCGCGTCTGCTTGCTTGTGTCGCGGAAACGCCTAGAATATACAGGATGATTTTCTGCGTTTTCTTATTTGAAGCTGGGAAACTGGGAGGTTTTAATTATGTTGCACCGCGCTAAGTAAATTTATGATTTATGCATGATACAACAAAAGGAAAACAGCAATAATGAAAGCCCAGTTCACTACTTAAATTTCCTTCTAAATATGTTTTTACTAAAAGTCCAAACAATAAGTAAAGTGAAAGATTAAAAATACGATATAAACAAGCGTGTATCTAAACGCATATATCAAAAATTTATAAAAAAAAGAGAAATATGGAGAATATGTTAATTTTGGCAATCCAGAGTTGTATATATTGAACACCAGTGTTAGAATTATATCATTTCATCTTCATTCTCTCAGTTTAATCAATACATTAAATGGTAATATATAAAGAGGTTCCACGAATGTTGTAAACCTGAGCTGCATGGCTTATTTTCATGCTTCAAAGTTAAAAAATGTCGCTTGTGTTATGTGTATTGGAGTTAATTAATGTTGTTTTCACTACTTCTTGTCTCTTGCTTTAAATCTCCAATTTGTTATTTTTCTTCCTTTTCCTTCCGGTTTTCTCCAACCTATTGTTTTCACTTTTCATTCTTTCCAAATATCCTACTTACTGTAATCGCCTTGCCTTAACCATATCACTGATCTTTGGTTTATTAAATAAGTCCTATATTTCCTTAGCCCTTCGTCTTTCCCATCCCACTTCGGTTCGACTTCCTCCAAAGATTCGACGTAATATTTTTGTCTCCTTTGTTTCTACCTTTCTTTGTACTTTTTTGTTTATCGTTCGTGTTTACCATTCGTGGCCTTAGAACAGCTTTATGTACTCTTATTTTTGTTTTTATAAAATTTTCTTTCGACTTCAATTACTGGCACTTCTGTTACTTTTTGTTAGGCTTAGATCTATCTTGGTTCCTTCGTTATATTTGTCATTAATTAGCGTTAATACATAAAGTTGCCTACTTCTTTAAATTCCATATTTTCCTCTTGATTAATCTTAACCTATAATCCTCCTTTTTCTTTTCTTTCATGATTTTCTTTCTTCCTAGCTGCAGTTGTTAGTTGTTTGGTTGCATCTATTAGCTTTTCTTTCCTTTTAGTAGTCAGCACTACATCATCCCCTGTCACGTATTATGTCTTTTAAAACCATTTTAAATGGGAAAATTGACTTGTCTCAGTCGGGTCTTTACCTCAAACTCGATAGATGGGCCCCTCTGTAATGTCATAGTAGTTAGTCTTGTCAGTTTTCTTGGGATTTTCCAGAGCCTTAATTATTTCCTTTCTATTCACAGAGTCGTATGCTTTTCTCAAATCTACAAACAGCATGCGTACAGGTATTTCATATAGGATTGTTTTAATATAAGAATTTGATCCTCTTTTTCCCTGCCTGATAATCTCCGATTAATTTTTATGATTTTAATTTTATTTTAAGTAATTGACATCCTATTAAGCAATCCCTTCGTAGTTAGCACAATTAGTTTTATAGCTCCTTTTATTCCAGGTTTGTAGCATTACTTCCCGGGTCCAGATATCTTTCATGATTTCGTAAATTTTTCCTCTTATCAACGCCTCACCATATTTTATATTTTCGGCGGTTATTCCGTTGTGTCCAAAATTTTAATTGTTTTTCAACAAAATGAAAAATAAAAAGACAATGTTAGTGTCGACAAATAAAGCGTCAGTATAAAAGATTTATAAAAAATACCTATTGACCTATTCTCTGAATGTCTTTAATCCCTTCTGCTCTATATTTTATTTGTGTGTTTGCCAGTAATATACAATTTTTAATAGTAGTGATACTGTATTGTCTAAAAATTTTTTGGGATTTTTGTGATATAAATCAACTATTTTAATGTAAAATTAAACAATTACCCTCGCAGAAAAAATAAGGAAAAATTGGAAAAAAAATTTTAAACGTTGAAATCAAAAGAGAAATTAAAATTCTACAGCTATGGTTAGTTTTGATAAAAAAAAATTAATAATTTTCAAACTCTTAAAGCCATAACAAACAATCTCCGCTACTCACAATTGTTTCCTGAAAAAAAAAAACAACTTTTTGTCGCCCCACCCCAAGAATTCTGTATGATCTTTCTCCAAAAAATATATGTTCTGACAAACGATGAAATAATTTAGAAATTACTGCAATGCCACCTCCCTAATTATCAAAACAAAACTTCTTTCTCAAAAAATTAAACAAACCGTAATCATAACAATATTTATTTTTACCATATTTATTATCAACTACTGCTGTTCACCATAAATATATAAATATTAGGCTATTATCATACTTAACAAATTTAACAAGCCTATAACAATACGAAAAAATCGAATCTGCCGTAAAAATAAAAAGTTTATAACCAAAATTGTAAAAAAAAGGTGCAATTAAACTTAGAACAAGGTGCTTAAGGATATCATCCTGTATATACTGCTGGAAAGTACACCAGCTGCCGCTATTCCTTTATCGATACGTTGACATTTTATGCATGTTTTCAGTTTGATATGTCTCCCGGAGGAAATGCAGCGCGGCGGCGTTTTTAGTTTCCGTGTTTACATAGTTCACTTTAGGATTACGGCGTCATATTTAACCTTTCAGCTATAAATAAAGGTGGAATAAGGAAACCGCGCCTCGCTGTAGCTTATGATTATTAGTAAAATGTCGACTCCTCTTTCCATATCTTCCTTTTCTAGAAGATTAGAGTGTTTGTTTATTAGGAAGTACATGAGTAGAAGTAATTTCGCGAAATGCAAATTCTAACCATTAAACCATTAAATTTACCTAAATTAAAACTTATTTTTTTTGTAAAATAATAACAATTCAAGCTGTAATTGGAAGTTTTAATTATGAATAAATATATCGATTCAAAAAAAAAATAATAAAGAGCATCTAAAGGCTTTTCCCTCGTCTTGTAACATTCCACGATTTTTTTCTTTTGCTTTAGGTTCTAGTTTTCAATTATTACAACACAGGGTGACAAGAAATACCTAGCTCGTCGTTTCGAAGAGAAGTGAAATAAACTGGGATTCAAGTAGCGTGTTAGGTGGAAAAGTACACACTCGGAGCCACGCTGATGCTACCGTGTAGGCAAAGACATGTCCGTGGGCTAGTGTTTTTTTCTCTCCTCACATTGCAGTGCCCGCGAGTAATTCCATCAGTACCATGAGGAAGCTATATTAACATTATTTTTTGGTTACTACTACTTGGCTACTCAAAGTGCTTCTGCACACGTCAACTCGTGTTAACCAGTCTAAGAACTGCTCGAAAGATGGCGACAGTATCTGGGTTTTGTCGCTGCATTCTAAACGGTGGACATATATTTGGTGCAGGGGATCAAGAAGTGCCTGACTCGTCGTTTCGAAGGGAAGTGATATAAACTGCGAAGAAAGTAGCGGCGTTAAGTGGAGAAAAACACGCTTGGGACCACCCCGATGACGCCTGGTAAGCAGAAACATGCTCGAGGGCTATTGTTTTTTTCTCTCTTTACATTGCTTTAGTCGCGAATAATTTCATAAGTATCAAGAGGAAGCTATGTTAGCATTTTTGTTTTTGGCTAACTTGATAAACTCTCCACATAGTAGAACCAATTCCCTTTTGTTTTTTCAACGTTTTATTCTGCACGTTATATTCAACTCCAGTACACTCGAAACCACACTTTTTCAAATTCTTCATAAAATGCTAAATAATTAAGGTTAAAGTACAAGAAATATCACTTTCATGTTTGTAATAGCAACACATGTCTATGACAAGTGCTATTCTTTCACGCATAGGTGAACTGTGTACCCTAGTGTAAATTGTAAAAGCACTGTTTTTAAGCTTATGTGCTATATACACATATTTTAAACATTTTGTCTGTCAATATAGCAAAATTGTGCTTTGAATTAATACTCAAAACACAACTTTTGAAACTGGCAACATCCTTGAACTTAACTCAATTAAAATAACCGTAAACTCAATGAACATGATAAAACGCTGAACAACTATGATTTTAGCCTCAAAATATGTGTTTTTCCACATTTGCTGTATAACATAGAATTTCAAACAAACCTTGAGAATACTAGGAAAAAGCTAAGGCAATTAACAAATCTGTTGTGAACCCCGGTGCAAACTTCCTTCTCTAAGTAGTTTTCGTTAACATTCAAGAAAATAATTTATGAATCACGTTCGCAAATAATTACCTTATCAACGTAATATTCTTATCTATAGTAGAAGGTGAGTAATAAAAACTATAGAATATGGATGTTGGATATTGTTTTATCTGCTCAACACACGATGATTAATGATGTGTTCGTGAGGTACTAAGTGCAACACCTGTAAACCAGATCATTTCGCGTAATATACCTTTTTATATTATTATTTCTATTTGGAGACGTGTAGCGGAAATTAATTTTGCAATTTTAGCGCAGTACACGTGGAAGCACGTGATCGAATTTTAAAGTGATTCACTTTATGGACGTTTCCAAATTGCATAACGAAGCCTATCGATTCACCTAAGTAACGTGCCCAGGAGCAATTATTCAAGGCTTCGTTCTCGCTTGCGTTCGAGCTTCATTGCCACAAAATTGTAATTATCGTTTAATTTAGTCCGCGCTTTAAACTGCTCCGGTGAGTTAAAGCGAACTTTTGTAGGTTATTGTGTTAGTATTCAGGTTGTACAGCAATTAGAGTTAACGATTCAGCTAGTTATAGAACTAGTGTAAATAGATTTAAAGGAAATTACAAATATTTCGGAAAGCTGATAACAGAAAGTCACGGCAGAATCTTTTAATAATAATAGCAGTTCTTAGTTACCCAATAAAAAAAATAGACAGAACAAAATGAAAAGAATACAAGGAAAACATTCATTAAATTTCTGGGAGGCGATACCAACTTAGTTTTTCAGTTCTAGCTCGCGCCTTAAAAAGAAGCGCAGTTCTTATGAAAACTCCTTATTGTCATATGTTTTAATTACCGAAAAAAGAGAAACAGAAATCCAAAATTTACGTTAACTGAAATCGCCAACTAGAAAGGTGATGGGTAGTGGGCGGGATAGTAGCAGAAGACCGACGAAAACAAGTAATACGGGCAAAAGTAAAGGCGGCTAGACGTATCGGCAAACACATCGAAATCGTTCGTATGGTAAGCGGCATCATCGAAGCTTGCGGTAGGCTGAAGCGACTTTTCAATTTCGTCCTGTGGAGCCGGATAAAAGCTTGTGTTACGAACCAGTGTTCGAATTCTCTACAGTAGGGCGTTTCAACCGTTGGGAAAAACAACGCGATAAGCGGTAGCTCTGTCAAGCAGAGACCTCGGAATTTTTCGCTTTCCAGCGACGAAAAACAACACTCGCATCTGAGGAAGGTTAACCCCTTGGGGTTTGGGTTTTCATCTAGTTCAATATAATAAAAGTGGATTAGTAGAATCCTTCCCACATTCCCGCATTAGGGGAAGGACGAAAGCTGGAAAGCTTCAAGCTGGATAGAGGAAAAACAGGATAAGCTTAATAAACGTCGACGGAGATCCTTCTTGTTTCCCCGAAGCTGCTAGAGCGCCCCAAGAATTTTTTTTTTTCAAAAACTGCGCGACGGACCTCGTAGGGCTTTAGTGTGAGGGAAATCGCGATTCCGAAACACTTCAACTTACCGCGACCGTCGAAACGCGACACTAACTAGGGTAATATTCGCTATTTTCCCTCAAGTAAATGAGGGTGTGACGTGCGACTTAAGCAAAGAGAAAATTTAAAAAACGTATTTAATTTTCTACCAACTCGTTGTATACACGTCTGAATAGAAAAAAAATGCAATAGTCCGGAATCTCTACTATCTTTTAAGGGTCAATCAAACTATACGTTAAATTTTTAAGTTTAACGCTGTTAAACATTACTATCAAATGCTGGGCTCATCATAACTTTGCTGCAACCAAAACGTGTGTCTCGGCTCAGATATCAGTAAATATAAAACAAAAACACATTTGCGCAGAAAAAAAATATGCTATTGCTAAACCTAAAATTTGACCTCACGTTTTTTGTTGTACAAAAAAAGCTTTCAATTAGGAGGAATTTATCAACGTAATTAGGCATTACCATAAGTTGAGCCGCTTATGCAACCTATAATATTTAGATGGTGTAATCTATGCTATTCTTTGAATAAACATCGTTATCACTCGCGATTCGTGACCAATTCTGCTTTATGCCGTTATTGTTTTTGTTTATTCATGAGCATTATTACTAAATGTTTCGTTTGATTTTGTGCTGCTTGATTCAATTTGTTAGTAATTATGTTTACTTTTTGACAAGGATGAGTCATCCGAACACCTATTGCACGGTATCGATGCATATTGACTGCGATCAAGTGCTCGGATAAGCGGTTATTCTGCTTGTCGGCGAGTACACGCTCAAAAAATAAAATAGGTGATGCAAAGTAGATAACGCATTACCTATTTTTTTATCTTCCTGTACTAGAGCAAACGATACATTCCTTAAATTTCTATTGAAAATAAAATAATAAGTATTTATTTATTTATTTTATTTTATACCGTTCCTATTCCCCTGTAGCCTACTTAGAAAGGAATATACTGAAAATAGCAGCCTGTTTCTATTTCCCCCCTTTCCAGATAAACAGACCTGATTAAAAAAAAAAAGCAAATTTTTCTAAAATTAACAATATCAAGGAAAAATGATGTCAAATGTTTTAAAAGCGAAAGGTACTATGAGAGTTCCATCAATTTTCGAAGTATGAAACATGGAAATTGTTATTTAAGCTTTCGGTTAGAAATAAAAAAAAATTCTAATTTAGTATTTTTGGAGAATTAGGGGGTTAAATCGGCGGTGGAATTTTGTATCGGAATTCTAAAAATATTTAAAATCAATACCCCTAAAAATTGTATACAAGCTCCCAGATAGAAAAAACATCATCATTTTTGGAAAACCAATCTTTAAGATAGTAAATTATGGGTTTGAGCAATTTTGTATGTGCAGGTTTCGAAATTCGTTTTCTTTTTTTTTAACCAGAAGTCTAGGTACCAAATTTCATCTTTCTAAAGTTAAAAAATAACCAGATCCCCAAACGAGCTTCCCCCATTTCAGCTGCGTATTGATGAGTCATTCAATCGGGACTTCCCTCTTTATAGGTGGTGAAGAACAATCTAATGTTTGTATAATTTCAAATGAAGAATCCACCATAACAGGTAGTCAAGATGAAGGTGAGATTGAAAATTATCTTGTAAAATAAATAAATATTACATTAAATTTAAAATAAACATATAAAATAATTTTTCTAGTGACACTACTAAAAATAAAAATTCCAAGAAAAAAGACAATAGAATGATTTAATATATTTTTTTTACTTTTAGCCAATCAGAATAACAGTTCTAATGCACTTATAGAAAATTTATCAAAATGTCATTTTTCAAAAATTCACAACTGTTTTTGCAGCTGAATCGCTTGATTTTTGGGGCACAACCCCCTCCAAAATTTTCCACGATTTTTTAATTTTTATAAATGTTCGAAAACTGCACAAACATCATTTTTTAGAACACATTTGAAGCATAGTCTCCAGGAGAAAATAATTTAACAGAGTACCCGGACCTTCTCCCCTTTCTATATATATTTTTCTAATATACTTCAAATGACGAAAATAATAGATCTCCGAGATATTTAGAAAAATTAAAAAATCATGCAAACTTTTAGAATAGGTTCTATCCCGAAATTAGGCGATTCAAGCGCCAAAAAATGGCATTATACTTATACCAAGGTCGGTCTTTGGTATATATGGCACTAGTGAAAAACATGCAAGACTTACTGAGAATGAAATGAAATGACGACTTGGCACAACATGTTTTTATTTAAAAGCAGCCAAAACACAAACATCAATTTAGAGCAATTATCTCATATAATCGTAATTAAGTACGAAACCAGTTCTGTTTTTTTTTTCTATTCTTATTCCAAAAACAAGCGTATACAGCTATTATCCTACAATCTAACATCGTTCTCGTCCGCCCACAACTGTATTTTATTCAAACAGGCGGGCTCCCAGGGATTATCGTCGATATTGACGAACTTGGCGCACTTCAAATCGCTGAGAATCTGATCCGACAAACACGTCAAATTGTTCTTATTCAGGCGCAGCGTCGAGATGAAACTGAAGCCGGAAAACAGCTCATTCTCCAGCTCGCTAAGAAAGTTATCTTGCAGCCAAATGTAGCCGATTTCAGTGATGTTCCTGAACGCCTTCGGATGGATATTGATAATCTTATTTCGGCCCATGTAGATGTTCGTCCTGATCGTGTTGTTGTTTACTGAATGGATGCAGTTAATGTTCTTGAACGCGTCTTCGGGCACGTGAGTGATCTCGTTGCCATCTAGTGAGATGGTGAGTAAAGCATTGCAGTTACGGAACCAACCCGGGTCGATGTGTTTGATCTTATTGTAGCCTAACATGATCGAGATTAATTGGGTCATGTTATCGAATGCGGTGGTCTCAATAACCTCGATTTTATTCCCGGATAGCATTAACATTAATAGATCTAGATGGTTGAAGATACCACTGCGTACTTTCTTTAATTTATTATTCGCTAAGCTGATTCTTTTGATGGCTGGGAGATTCCCAAAAGCTCCTGGATAAATTTCGATTATTCCGTTTTCATCTAAGATAAGAGTTTCTAAACCGGTGGAATTGGATATTGTATCTTTCTGCAATGTATCCACGCCCAAGTTACTGATGGATACTCTGTTGAAGTCAGCAATTAGATTATTCAACTTCGTTACGTCATTAGTGAATAGAACATGCTCGCAAAGATGATCGCCGGAATTGAATCCGATGATTTTAGTCACGTTTTTCTTGGAATCCCCGACGCACTTCACTGGACACAGCACGGACACGATTACCCACAAGTACGTCGAAATAGCGGCTCCTCGCATGGTTTCCTTCAGCAACGCACCCCACGTTCACCGAAATACGCGGCCTACTCTCACGTTTATTGTTTAAAACATGCGCTTCTCCAAAGAGAAGGTCAATTTCTGCTGATATTGGGTTATAGTTATTTAAGATCGTCGGGCGCCAGAAATGTTATCGACCGCTCGTATTTCTTCTTCTTCTCCTTCGCCGTCGTCGTCTGGTCGTTGGTGCTGTTCTTGCTGCTGCTGCTGCTGCTCGTCCATTACGACCGTTTTTTTTTTGTTTGTTCGTTCGTTGTTTTCGTTCGTCGCCGCCACCGTCGCGCTATTTAGTCATTTATTTTCGTTTGCGCGACGACGTCCAATGGTACACATCGGCGTGCATACTTGTCGATATGTTTCAACTGCGATCTCCATAAGTGAGCACGTATTGTGCGTACATACGAGAAATTAATTATCCAATCCGTCAGGAAATAAAAATAGAAACCGGTTATGAGGTCGAATGTCGACGAGATAAGGATTTTTTTTGATCTATAGTATGTAGTGGAGTGATACAGGGTAATCAAAATATTCAATGCGTTGTAATTATAATTTTTACAAAGCACTTAGACACGCGTGTATGTCTATATACAGAATAACTATTTTCAATCTTAACCATAATAGATATTAAATTATCTTTTAAAGATGTCGTTTCTCTTTCTTTGGGAAAATAAAATTAGGTCTGCAAATAGATAGTGCTAGTCCGAGCATATTTTTATACCACTTATTAAAAAATCTGGCTATCCTTAAATAATGAAAGGTATAATCTAAAAGCGCTAACGAGAAGACCATGTTTTCCTTTTTTAATTATTATTAAAAACTATTGCAATATGCAAAAGGGAATGGTTTTATTCTATGCAACTCTGTATGGAAGAATTTCGTCTTCGATTTCCACAATTTGCAGTGTCATACCTTAATTTGTTCTGCCTGTTCCACTCAGAGTGGGGACCTGCAATATCCTGGAAAAGGAAAGCTAAAGTATTGGGAAAAAAAATTTCATAACTAAGGTTGCAAAGGGAAATTGTTTTTTTAATTCCAAACATGGTCAATAATAGATTTTAAATTAATTAGTAAAGGTTCCAGAATTAACAATGATCTTAAACCTGCTATAACTTCTGTAGTTCTTGCCCGAATTAAAGAAACGTGGATTTATTTGAAAGGGCATTGGGGTTTGGATACAATAGCAGAATTTGGCATACTATGCAACCAATCATTTATTTGACCATGAGTGTGCGTAAAAAATGTCGTTTTCTAATGCACAATGTGTTACATCAAGTCCTCTCGGATACAGATTTTGATCGTAGACTTAATTAATCTGTCATGAAAATACTGCCTTCCTACAGATGAAGCTGCTTCTGCTAATGATGGGCAAATAAATGTGCATAATATGAATTATTGATCCAGAGAAGATCCTCATAAGGTGAGAGAGGCTGATAATCAGCATGGATGGAGCTTAAATGTTTGGTGTGGAATTTTGACTAATAAGGTTATTGGACCATTGGCAACTTAAACGGCGAAACATACCTAAACTTCTGACATAGCGAATTATCAATACTTTTACAAGACGTTTCGTAGGAAACTCGAAAAACACTGTGGTTTCAGCATGACGGCTGCCTAGCTCATTACTTACGAATCGTCCATTAGTATCTTTGTAATACGTTTCCATATCGATGGATTGGAAAAGGATCTATTTTTCCATGGCCAGATAGATCCCTAGATCCAACTGTGCTTAACTTTTATCTATGGGCAAGGATAAGAGATCTGGTTTATCAAACACAGTCCACAACGAAAGCTGACCAACGGATTCATAATGCTTTCGCTGGCTTACCAAGGGTAATGATAAGATAATGACAGCAAACAATTTGAACATAATACATTTAACAAAATAAATTTAAATTATTTTTTATTACCATTCTAATAATGCTACATTATATATCATTGGTACCGTTTATTTGTTTATTTTGTAATTTGATCAGACATTACTATTTGAATATTAAAACTACATTTTGTTATTGTTATCATTCCTTTGTTTCATAGCCGACTAAGATAGGTGTATAGAAGGTTTTCTTCCACGTTCTCCTGGCCGTACTATTTTAGATTATTTACAATAAATACACCGCACACAATGCAACGTACCAGAGCAAATCCATATGTTTATGGCACGATAACGTAAACACCTCGTCAACCCACTTACATAACATAAAACAATGAGTAAGGATTTGTACTGAAACCGGAGGAGATCGCTTGAAGTTTTACTATAATTGTTTGCTAAATTCTACTTTTTCTTTTAAAGTTTCAATCTTGATATGATTAATAAGATTTAACTATCAGATGTAGTGATAATCAACGTAGAAAATAATTAAAGAAAACATGGCCCTCTCGATTACGCCTTACACCTGATAAAATCTAATCTTCAAAGTTTGAAATTTAAATTTTAATTATTTCTAAAATTTTCTGTCGCTCGGCTCTTATAGCAATTTAAAAAATTTTACAGCGGTTAAATATACAATCTGACCGTAGAGTAAGGATCCTGGAATCTCTATTATTAGTTTTACGAGAAAAAGTTCTGATCAATAGTTGAAGAAGTAATTGTTTGCTGTGATTAGATATTTTTACTGTTTTTTTCGTACCATCATCAAGTCAGCGTATAATTGGCAATTTTTTGAAACTTTTTGTTGACAATACCGTTTTTCATTTAAATACATAGTAATACGTACATTTTACTTATTTATACCAAATCCGTCGTGCTTCTACTAGCAATAGAGTAATTAATAGTCCGATGTGTATTTGTAGCACAAAATGCAAGTTTACAACCCTATTTCAATTTTGAAACATTGTCGTTAACTTATACGTATATAACTGTGAGGAAGCATATTCAAATTACGCGCGCAGAGATTGGAGCGCCATCTGTCACCAAAGGTCTGAACTAATAGGCATTACAGCCCCCCAAATTCCTCAGGCGTTTGAGTTTTATAACGTTGACTTGTCTGTTACCCAATGTTGCCACACTTAATGGAATTTCCTAGATCTGCTGAATTTTTATTAGATTTAGTGATTAATGGAAAATTTCGAGACAAATGTCAAAATTTTGAGTTATGTTTTCTAATGTAGCAACTAATCGCTCTCTTTTTTCTAACAAATTTGAACTAGGCGGGCAAAATAATTGGACAACCATGCTGGTAGAGGCCACACACTTTTTTGCTTCGACTGTATAACGCCATCTTTTGTAGTCTCATATAAGTAGGTGAAATTTTAAAAATTCCCTAAAGAAAATGTTAACTTCTCCAAAACATAAATGCAGCGATGCAACGACGATAATTCCTTGCAATTTAATATTAATTATTATTAAATTAATTTATTATTCATGTTGCTTTCACTACTAGCGCTTGTGTTTTGTAAGATTAATTTGAATAAGACCAAACAAAGAAATAAGTTAAGAGATGCCACCCTGAAAGGCATTTTGCATTCGAAAACGCTAATTTCAGCAAAAAAATTGCTATAATTTTAATATAACCAACGATTTGGTAGCTAAATATTATAGTTAAATGTATAATTATGAAGAAGACCTAATAATATCTACTTATTGTTTTTTAATATTTCCTGTGTAATTTATAATAATTTAAATAAAATTCTCTGTATTTTCACTTATTTATTTATCGATGTAACAAAGTGCTTAAATTGGTTGAAAGAAAAAAAAGGAAACACATAAAGCATGAAAACCGATGGAGACCTTCTACAATTTCCATCTGGCAACGCTGCTATTGCTGTCAAATTTGAAAGACTGCAAGCTCATTTACCATAACATCTGTATTAATCTTATGTTCTAATTAAAAGAAAAGACGTCTCACAGGATATGTTATGTATAGCGGACTTACACGGAAATACATAATATATGCCGAAATAAAACGCGAAAAGTTATAAATTCGAATTAAATAACAAAAGAGTAGATACAGTAATTAATTACTGTATCTACTCTTTTGTTTTTTTTATTTGTTGTTTTTTTTTTTTTTTGTTTTAACAATTAAGGAATTTGCAGATATTTTACAAATGACCCAAAGTACACTATTAATGGCCTCCTAATTAAAAAGATATTAAATTATTGGAATTGCGTAATGCTAAACTCGATTAACAAGCAATATTGGTATCATCGAATTCTTTTGATAAATTATTTCATTTATTTACAGCTACTTTATGCTTTTATTTCATGAAAAAAAAATATCTTAACCTTCTTATGTCGATTACATATATCATAGTAAAGAGCATTAAAAGCACAAAAAGACTCTATAAAACATATAGTGCATACGTCAATGGATTCCACATTTAACCAATTTTATTCTTTTATAACAGTTATAGGTATAACAGTTTCAAATGCAGGCAAAAGCATGAAAAATACTTAATTTATGAACAGAAAAAAAATTCAGGAACCACTGGAAAAGACAGAAAAAAATGAGACACACACCTACACCTTCTCTTCTTTTAAATTAGCCCCACCCCATTCCTCAAAAAAAAAATATTTTCTTTCTCTTTGAATTTTTCGAAATGATCCTTTCATGTTTTTCTAATATTAAATTTTTCTTAAACCTTAAAAAGAATATATATTTACTCTTCAATAGGTGACTATTGACTTCTAACAAAACACTTATTTTATTATCTTATTCTTATTAAATATTAATTCAATTTGTTGCTTTGTCTGATTTATTTCTTTTCCAACACAGTCATTTGAATATATTGCAAAGTTATAATGTAACAGCGAACACCAAATTCTGGAACATGCTATAAATACATATTTCTAGGCCTTAGCAGGCAAATAAATCTTTGCTTGTGGGACGATCAGAATTAATAACCTTTCGAACTCTCGATAAAGACATCATTGACGGCTCTATAAATAGACGATATGAATGAAAAATACTCACTTAAGTGTGAACATGGACGCGTATTAAAGAAAATCCGACATCAAGCCTACGCAAGCATGCAAATGTGGCCGCGAATTACCATGGAAGGGTTGGAGTTGATGGAAGTGCCACATATTTTGCATTAAATTGATTATTTTTAATTTTATGTTCCATAATTATATATGGCGTGGATTAAATATAAGATTGGGTTAATCCCTTTATATTGAGACAATAATATTTGCAATCAATATTCGTGTAAACAAATCTAATTTATGAGACGATGTTTATACTTCACTATACGAGAGCAGCATACTGAATAGATACCAGTCAACAAGTAGTTAATTGACTAAAAAAGCTGGCAAAGTGTACTCCCCGTCATACATATTAAAATTTTGGCAAACCTCCACGTTTTTAGCTTAATTTATTTCTTTTTTTTTTCTAATTAATGTCAAGGCAATCAACAACACCAAGACTTACCTGTTTATTCTCGGTGTAGACAGGATTCAATTCAATATGCTTGGGTGGCACCGGCTTACTCTTGGTAATTCTATACTCTCTTCCCTTGTCATACCCTTCGTCGATGCTATGTCCATGGTAATCTCGATGGAAGACATGCGAGTCTATAAAATGCAAGTGATTTTCGTATGAAGAACCAAAAGAGTCCGAATATTGACCTTTCTCTTGGTACTTCTCTTTGAAATCGTACCCATGGTGACTCTTCCCATCGTGAACGTGGTAATGATGATGGTCATGCAGATGCAAAGCATGCTGACTGGGTAAGACGGGAAACTCCCTAGGATGGCCTTGATGCATCTGGACATCTTTATAATATCCCTCTAGTTCTTTGTGTTCTTTATGCCTCGCAGATTCCGTGTGGTGATGTTCTTTGGGATGGTGCGTGTCCTTATGGTGATGCATGGGCGAGTGGTGTTGGGATGCTTCCATCAGCGTTGGTTGGATGTGTGTTACGAATTGCGCCATATTTGTTGCTTTCTTTGCACTCTAAGCTTGGTTACCTTGTTTTTGATTAAGTTTACATGATTGTAAGAATACTGGTTAAATATTCGGTTAAAAAATAATTTTATATATTGGATATATCTTCATGGTAAAATATATGCGTATATTAAGAAAGAAGCACATCTTTACATACAGTCTAGGCTTTTGATTAAGTCTTTTTTTTTTATTAATCACATTGATGTCGTTCTAGGCGGCAATCTCAACTAAATTATTGTCTTGTTATGGTTCTTCATCGGTAGTTGTTATTCGTTTATCGTATATCTTCTATGTAAACTATTCGGAGAGACCATCAGCTCTTTGCGAGCGTCGTGGAGCAACAGATCTCGTGATGTGTGCGTACATGGAGCAAACCCACCACCAAATTGTCTTATCGACGCTTCGCGTCTTCCTTCTCTCTCGCCTCTTCGGAAGGAACAAAATTTGGAGATCGGATGGGGGTAGTTTTCCCGCGCCCGCTCCGGTGATCGATATGTTGCTGTTCACGGTCAAAACTTGCGGAATCAAGTTTAGAGCGATATGGCGCTGCAGTTGAACGTACCGCTAGATGGTGGATTTTCGCTGCTGACTCAATATTTGCATCTTCTCGCGGATCCGCCGGTTTTGCCTGGGATGTGGCATGCGTAGTTGGTCGGCCACTCGCCATACCGTTTCCACACCTAATTCCGACGATGACGTTCTAGAGGAAAGATACCGTCGACGCTTATTCGCACGTTTGAAACTTGCTATGGAAGTATTCGATTAAACTTTATGGCTATGTCACGAACTTTTTAATAAATACTTAACGAACTGTTAAAACAAAAGAAACTGTAATTCTTAGTTCAATTAACCAAACATTTCGCTTTGCTTTCTTTTTAAAAAAATTGCAGAAGTTTTGATAAATTCTATAGTTTATAAATCAGACTCACATCACAATCAAAACAAAATTACTTTAAATATGGGTATTAAAAGCAACAGCAGGATGAATCTGGAAAAACGGGAATTTAAGACCCATCGGTCAGGAAAATCTTGTACAGCTTGTACAGGGAGGAGCCGCATCATATTGGAAGTATAGTCGTTGTCGAATATTTGAAGAACCATCATTTCTGTTAAATAATCTTGCAGGAATTGTGAATATCCTCCTCCACTAGGGCGAAAATCCAACGCAAATGAATCTTTTAACTGATCATTAATTATGATATACAAATTATAATAAATGAACGTTGAAGTTCTGTACAAATGTCGTGTTAGGGTTTTCCTGTGACCATCGGTGTTTATTATGACAATTAGTTATACCATCGCGATTAAATTGAGCTTTGCCATTGTATAAAAAGCACTTATTTACTCATGGGTTTTGACGAATCTATTCAAAAAATTGAAATCTTAGAACACCGCGATCTTCAAGTTGTTGAACTGGTTGAATACGAAGAGGCTCGAAACAACTTTTCTTAAACGTAAAACAACTTTTTGTGATAATGCGAGTTGATTTCCAATCCTCCTTGGGGTTTTCTTCAGCAACATTGAGAATATTCTCTTTATTTTGTAGCCCAAATGCCTTTCTATAAGAAAGAATTCTTGCGCTTGAAAATACACCAGTCTCCTAAACACTAACGAACAATCTTGTAAAAAGCTTTCTGCTGGAAACTCTTTGATTAGAAAACGGCGTCGATATTTGTTAAATGCTCGAACTGCACTTCTATTGCATAAACCATAAACAAAAATCATATCTGCATATTTCCTATGAGGCCTCTTAACTAAAAAATATTTAAGAATTTTCATCAAACGAGTTAAGGTCGTGGGAATTCCATTATAAAAGAAATAACATTATCCGACCCGCACACTCGGTGTAAAATAAATGTTTCTTTGGACTTAAATAGCGCATTCAACAGTTCAATTTTTGTACAATTTTATAATTCTAATCCCAGCGCTTATTTAAATATTCTTTGTGAGAATAGTTCCTCAAATGCAGCAACTTCCAGTTCAAGATCCGTTCAAAGAGAACAACTTACTTAATAACGGCATGGACTTGAAGAAATTGATGGATAGACTTTGGTTAGGTTGCCTAATTGATCACTTAACAATAAACACTTTTTCGAGAGTTTAAGGTTATTATTTTATACTAAAGAAAATAAGGACTCTTTTTTCAAATTAATAATATTCCAGCTCCAAAAGTGAAATACAGAATCAATTCAGCGTTCCACCTTAATTACACGCAGCACATCCTTCGCCTTCAAAAAAAAATGATTAATCAGAAAAACAAAGTCCATCTTACATTTTAGCAATTTAAAAACCTTCAAAACACAGAGTTTA
This sequence comes from Oryctes borbonicus, assembly GCA_902654985.2. Classification (NCBI taxonomy): domain Eukaryota; kingdom Metazoa; phylum Arthropoda; class Insecta; order Coleoptera; family Scarabaeidae; genus Oryctes; species Oryctes borbonicus. The sequence continues at coordinate 4,614,324 of LR736865.1, forward strand.
TAACCAAAAAGAAATTTTCATCATAATTTGTGTCCAATATCGAGGTTGTCTTTACATGCGTTCATGTTGCACATACGTCTAATAAATTACAAGACCAATTACGAACGCAATGCTCAATGTGCATTAGTATTGTGAAACCCTCTTTTTTATCGCAAAGATTCATTATCCCCTACTCGAAATGTAGCACCACGCTACTTCGATTCTATGGCAATAAAGTTATACGAAAAAAAAAAATTTATTATAAAATGAAAGGGAGTGGCTAATTATATTTCAAAAGACTTCAGTAAAGAGTGAAAAGCTATATTATTTGGTGATAGAAACACTTGCCCCAGAAAAGATCCAGTTCCTGATGAAAAACTATAAAAATAAATATGTAGTTACCTTTAAAACAAAAAAATCTTATCAGAACTAACGAAATTCCATATCTTTATTTTATTGTCCAGCAGAATGATTAAAGTAAATCACATAAAATAGGTGATTTACGTGAATCTTATTTCTTCAATTCAATATGCTTAGGCGACCCCGGCTTACTCTTGTAATTGTAATTATTTACTCTCTTCCCTGTGTCCCTGTTAATCTCGATGAAAGACATATGAGTATAAAATGCAAGTGATTTTCGTATGAAGAACCAAAAGAGTCCGAATATTGACCTTTCTCTTGGTACTTCTCTTTAAAATCGTAGCCATGGTGACTCTTCCCATCGATAAATGTAGTAGTGGTGACGGTCATGCAGATGCAAAGCCTTCTGAGTGGGTAGGAAGGGAAGCTCCCTAGGATGGCCTTAATATCCCTCTAGTTCTTTGTGTTCTTTATGTCTCCCAGATTCCGTGTGGTGAAGTTCTTTGGGATGTTTCGTGTCCTTATGGTGATGCAACATTTGTTCGATTAAAAGATAGGTGAAACGTATTCCAATTATGGAGACCAGAGCATGTGGTTATAAATTATAATTTTTACTAGTACTAGGGAGTCAATGTCATCGTTACGCAATCCCCGGCAACAGAGGACGTGCATGTAAAAGTAAGAGATGGTGTATTAAATCGGGAATAAAGATGCGATCTACGCCTTTTGGTGGCTGCATTCTGTCTTGCCGGAACCAGAGCAGTTTAGCAAATCTATCCGTTTATGTGTCATATAAGTAGCAAGGCTGTCATGTATTCCAGGGTTGCGTTATTGGTAAATTGTCTGCAATTTCGCACTATAAAACTAAGAGATTTTCTAGCCATAAGGGATGTACCATGAAATTCTTCCAGAAGTGAATTTGGTATCGAATAAAATTCATAAATCATTAGTTAATTTGACGCGTTCAATGTAAGCTTGATTCCACTATTGAGAGGTGTTTATAAGATCGCTTTGGAGGAAGTAGCAATCCTCATGATTGGATATCTTACCATACAACTTTAAGTCGTCTGCAAACAGTAGTACATTGAACGAAACACTGGTACTTTTGTCGTTAGTGAATAAATTGTACAGTAAAAGCCCAATATTTCGCCCTTGAGGGATTCCTGAACTGAGTAAGCTGACAAATCAGTTACGGTCGATCTTCTTTTCAGCGTAGCCAACGTGGGAAGAAGAAATGCTGTGCTAACGCAAGGATAAATAGCAGAATATATGCGTACTCAAACACTTTGGCAAAATTCGATAAAATTTTTCTTCCAGGTTTCTAGAATTTTCTGTTAATTTATCTTCTATCTTTCTAGAGTTTTCTGTTAATTTCTCTACCATATTTCTAGTTAATTTCTCTTCCATACTTCTAGAATGTTCCGTTAATTTATCTTCCATCATTTCTTTAAGTTCCGCTAGAAGTTCCCTACTCCACTGGGCACTTCAAACAAATATTTCTCAAGATCTTCTCCAGTCTCTTCCATGGCTCTTTTCAACCGCAACTGGAGCTCGGGCTTCTTCCCGCTTGTATCTTCATTCTTTTCCTCTAATTCTCTTTTTAGGTCTGCTACTTTCAAGTCCATTAATTTACAGAATTTTGCCATTGTTTTCAACTGTGCACAGTTAGTCCAGGAATTTCAGTTATTCCCAAATATATCGCCAATACCCCACACCTGACACCAATTGTAACGTTTTTCTGCCTTTAAAAACGTTGTCGGGGCTCAAAGACAAACAACTCAGGCGATATATTCAATATAAAATGGATTTATTCTCCACTTAACGTCTGTCAACATTAAAAATAAAATAAGCATTGTCAAACTTTTAAAAATAGCAAATTAGATAAATGAAATCCAACACTATTAACAAACTACCGTACGTAACAATATGTTATGTAGATTTCACAATGGCTTAAGCATTCCTTGAACCAACGCAGGAGTAATTGTCGTTTGGGCAAAAGGCCGTATGGTTTGACCAACCACAAAGAGGAAAGGAACCATAATTTTGATTTTGCCAACGTACAAATATTAGATTCGGAGAGTAATTATAAGAAGAGGCTTTTCTTTAAAATCTATTACATTCTACTTTACAACACAATAACGAAGAGGTTGGTCTTTCGAAGGACCTTGTAAACTTTGTTATCTGGTCGGCTGTTTTCAATCTATCTTTGTTCACAATCGTTTTTTTGTATTAAGATCGTTGTAAATAGTTTTAAAAGTTTTCCAGCTTGCAATTCTATGACTTGAACGAAATAACAAAAACTTCTATAAAACCAAAATTTTGCAGTATTTAATAAAGCTGAGTTGTATCAAAAGCGTTAGCGAAATCGACCATTTTAAACAGTAGTAAATGTGATAGTAACCACAAATTATGCAAATATCCAGTAAGACAAAATAATATAAATTTCTCACAACTATATTTATATTCGTAGCACCACGTCAGCGTCGTTTACATCCTAGCTTACACCTCCAAAGCTCAATAATAAGACAATAACCTCCGTACAATTTTACCATTTCAATACCGAGATCTTCAATAATGTACGAAAAGCTTTCCAATCTCCAATTCAATTATAGTAATCCGATCGATACGAATTACTCATACGATGACATAATTTACATACCTCGTCTTCATTTCGTATTCGAAAACAAGCCTTTCAACGCAAACAACCGCCGATTAGACCGAATTTGTATATCACATGCAGATGTATTAAGATATCTGTCCCGGAGAATTTCTCCGCTTATCAGACGCGATAAACTAGTACGCAAGTGACACCTCTGATACTTACTCTCTTATCAGCACGATTTGATATGGCAGCGCGATAGTAAACTTTGCGTTACATTCGTTCTAATAGTATTGTTTCACAGTCGCGTTAAGTCGGCGTATTCAATTATTCCAGTTTCGAAATGATTAAAAGTACAGGTGCGAATTGTATTTGAAGTGATGTGACGTTTTAACTTTCCTCTGTAATAAGTTTGTAAGTGAAATAAATAATGAACAAAACGAAAAGCAAAAGCAAAAGTATGGAAGAGATCGCCGCTGTAAATTCCGAACTCGCCAGAACTCACGCGACCAGATTGAGTCTTCCCAGCCATCAGAACCACACCAAGAAACGGATTCACCCGGTGGTCTTGGATGTCGAAAGGATAGAAGAAGAAGACAATAACTCGACCAAGATCGAAATCGGTAAAGAGGCGATGGATAGTCAAATGAGTAGGAAGAGCAATCGCTCAAGAGCCGGTTCAGGTTCGAGTAAAACTAGCAAAAGCAGTAGGGTCAAGAAGGAAAGCGTAAGCAGCAGACAGAAAAGGGATTACGCTTACGAAAATAGAGCCTATGATAATAATTTAGATCAAATTAGTGTGATATCTAGAACATCAACGAGGGCTTCAAGTGTACAAAGTTTAGAGTAAGTTTCGCAGTTAATTATTTTTCTATATAATCACCATGTACCTTAAGACACTTTACAATCCAAGTTCTGATGTTCTGATTCTTGAACTGCTTTATGTGTCATCAGTTCCAAACCAGCATCCCAAACGGCGTTCAGATTAATAAACCTTTTCTGTATTGCTGCATTGCTCTGGTGGAGGAGAATTTCGCGAGATAATTTTCCTGTTCTTTTCCCCACAATATAGTCACAAAACATATTAATTAACCATAGTCCCCTCTCACTGCTAAACTCTAAATTTGCGAAATGGTAGAAATCCTTGGTGCCGCAATTCCATACTTTGGAGTTTGTCCAGAAAACATTCTGGATTACCTTTGAACAACGTCAAGTTCGTTTCATTTTGGGCATCGGCATTCAGAGTGACCATCTTGAAGATACCAAATAAAGTCCCAAATAGTGGTCGGTTATTGTTCCAATTGCACCAATTGAAATGAGTTGTACACTTAGCAGTCAACCGATAATCTTCTATAATAAAGCCACAAACATTTGAGTGCGCCGAACTTGTCATTTTTTGCATGTTTACAAGCTGTTCTACCACATCCAAGCTATCGAGCTCTTCTATGCAGCTTACGTTATCTCCAAGTCCGCTAATCATATTTTAATTTTTTGAAATCCTCACAGTCTTTACATTTTTACTTAGTGTAACTAATTAAGAAAAAAAAAAACCTTTTTATCACTCCGTTTGCCAGATAAATACCTCAACATCATGACCTCCAAAAGTTAAATCTCAAATAACACCTGGCCCAAAACATTAACGTGATAGGCAATTATTAAAAAAACGAAAGCATTTGAAAAGATAATATTATAAAATGATATTCAATTAATTATATTTAATTTGATATCGTTTCTATCCTTAGAACTCGACATCGTATACGAGAAATTGCTTGGTATAATCATATAATCACAATTGCTGGTTGTATTGTTTATTGAATTTACTAATTCAAGCGTTTATGCGGAATCATCTATAAGGAATAGGAGCAAACTAATCAATTATTGCTTGTGTATTTAACTTGAATTATATTTGTCTATTTAAAGGTTTTAGTAATGACTGTATCCAATTATTGTATTGTGTATTATGTAAAGTAGATCTTTCCAAATTTTATTAGCGAAGAACCTACACGGGGAGTAGAAAGATCTTTCCCAATTAAATTCAATTATATCAGGATGTTAATTTTGTTTTAATTCGATACGTTTTTTTTTTTTTAGTAAAATTCAGAGAACTCTTCTAGCCTCTTCAACATGCCCAAATAATACTAATCCTAGTTTGTTAGATGCTCTATAAAAGTACTTGTTCTTCGTGTACAACTCAATGCTTAAAATAGCTAATTTATATTTGTTTTGCAATTTCTACCTTTACCTTGCTGATAGTTGATCTGATACCTTTTTGGTCGATAAAACAGTCTTCATCTTCTTTGGAGCAGGTTTACTGTTTACGCTACATTATTTTCACCATTCTTTTGCCTGAAGAGTGTAGCCCTAAATTAAAATTTCATCAATAATTTTGGTTGAATGCAATGAGACTTTGGACGTCTTCATTAAATCTTTTCCTCAACCAACGAACTGAATGCTTTATTCAATAATATGTAACCTTTTTAGGAAGTAATCACAGATGGTGGCTGCTTTATAAACTCATCATCAACTAAGCTGATACAATCACGTCCAAGTTCAGGTCCTAATTTCTCGACGTAGCAAAATTATTACAAAAATTTTAATAAATTATTATGATTATTAACAAACAATAAACGAACTTACAAAATGGCTGAAATTTTTGGAATAGCCAAAACTGCTATTCCAAAAATTTCAGCCATTTATCAGTGATCTTGATCTTAAGCTTTAAAAGATTTTAAATTTCCTCTCTTTGTTTCTACAAAGACTACATTTCCTTTCATATACATACACTTTCCAAAAAAAATGGTCTTACAACTTCCATATATGTTGCTCAAATTGTTGTGAGGAACGTAAAATCATAAACATTTTTGGTTTTTAATTATAGTATAGCAGTCGCCACGAGTGATGGCGACGAGTAGGGATGCGCTGTAAACGTTTTTAAAAGCGTGGACGCCCACTTAACTGCAACAATACGTTCTGGGTATTCACCTGTGGCGTCTCAATATGTCTCTGTTAGGGGAGCATAAAGTGATACACAGTCAAACGCGCGAAGTAATTTTTAATCTGCATAATTATTTTTTTTTAAGTAAAAGCACATCAGTAAATGCAAGTGAAATAAAACAGTTAGTGTCTGAAGCAACCGGTGTATCAGTGCGAACAGTAGAAAGAATTGTTCAGGAAGGACATATGGCGACAAATCCAGGTTAAATAAAATTTAGAAGTCCAGGTAAGAAGAGACCGAGGCAAAAGAATGTCAGTAACTTACCAGAATACAAATCAAGAATAGTGCGCGATATATTCATGACTTTCATTGGCTCTACGGCAGAAGATGGAACGGGAATTAGAATAGAAGCGATGGGATACATCGTTAAGAAGGATTTTGACGGATTTGGGATATATACGTACAGAACAATAGAAGAGAATTGACATATGAGTATTACGAATTGATTTCTTACAAAAAATCAAATATTATCGCGACCAGAATCGATCTATTGTTTATATAGATGAGACATACATTTATATTCGTCATACATCTTCCAAAATGTAGTACGACGAAAGGTTTCTTTAAAAAAATTTCCAAAGGATCCAGGCTGATAATAGTACACGCCGATGGAAACATAGCTTTTATTCGTAATTGCCCGCTGATATTCAAGTCTAGCACAAAAACCGGTGATTATCATTTAGACATGAATGCAGAAAATTATGGCAGATTGTTAGAAGCAACGCTTATGCCAATTCTGTTATTGTGATAGATAATGCGTCCTAGCACAACGTACAAAAAAATCACGCTCCAACGAATACTACTAAGAAAGCTGAAACGATAGATTGGTTAACGCAAAAACATATTCCCTGTAATACTACAATGTTAAAGCCACAGCTGTATCAAATAATTAAACAAAATAAACATCGATATGTAAGTTACAAGTTCGATGAAATTTTACAGTTTTGAGGCTTCCGCCATATTATCTGGACCTGAACCCTATAGAACTGATCCGGTCTAAAATATTCCTCCTTTCTTATTATCATCTTCAATATTTCTTTAAAATAAACAATTAAGGGGATTCTATGCACCGTGACTGTTATCGGGATTTATTAAATGCTTAGTAGAAATGTCTTTCGGGTGATGTCGTGTAATTAATATTTTAGTTATTATTTTAAAATATTAACTGCACGACATCACCCGAAAGACATTTCTACTATGGATTACGGTCGTGAAAGCCTACACTCAACTAATGTTAAATGCTTATTAGGTCATTAAAACCTCGTCATAAGAATTATATTTTGTTGCGGTAGCGTTCATATCTTCCATAAATAAATTTAAAGAGTAAACATAATGTCCGCAGATTTCCTCTTCTCATAAAAGCATTTTATTAAATATTAACGTTGCATTATTGAATATTAACCGTTACGCCAATAGTATAACCTTATAAGTTTTATGCAGAGTCAATGGTACCTACCTACTGCTGCACGAATTTACTCCCACCGCTCGCCATCACTCGTACTGACTGCAATACTTTTCAAAGGTGTACGCGTTTTGGCGCATTAAAATTAGATGTACGAAAAATTTATGAAAGCCAAAATTTATTATCCTTTCAGTTTGTTAGAGTTATATATGGTCCTGATTACATCAAATTCCAGCAACTTTTGTAAACAGATCCACATGTAGTTAAATATAGGTGTGTGTGACTGAAACCTCACCCATAAAACCATAAATTACTTGAAAATCGAGCTTCGCAGCTAACCCACTAAAATTCAGCGGGCATCGACATTAATGTTATAGAATTGTCTCTTTGTGTTTATCTGAAAATCATGTAAAATAACAAGTGTAACGTAGAATATCACATTTAAATGGTTTATGCACTTGTTGAATCTAATTTTTATAAAATTTTCCTTATTAGAAATCATTATCTAATTACGTAACATAATAATTTTTGCGTATTCAAAGATGCAAAAAGGTTTAATCACGTTATCTGAAATTGAAAGGATACATTGTTGTTCTTCAAGTACGAAGGAAACTGAACCAGTAGATACGCAGGGCATATATAAAAAAATCTTTCTTAAATAAATTTGATGCTATAATAACCAGAAAGTTAAACAAAGTTTTATAAATTGTGTTTTATAGTAAGCTCAGTCCACTCCGTTTTATTTTCATGCAATTAGATCCTGGTCTTAATTTTTTTTTCTTATCCAAAATTGAAAATATAATCTTTTTTTGTTTCTGGTGAGCGACCCAACAGGATTTGCAAGTAGTACAAGAATGTAGACAATCTACTCTGATCTAACCAAAAACTTTGCTGCAAAGTTTTGTTGCGCTTGGAATACATTAAATTAATTTGAGAAATGAGTCGAGGAAATTCAAAGATACCTATAATCTTATCAAAATTAATCAAAACCAAGTAAATTTATGTTTATTTAGTTGTAAGCACTCAACAGGAAATTGATATTTTAGATATTTGCCTAAATGAAAAACGCATCCTGAAAAATCAATGGACGATTAAATCTTTTCTTAAAAGATTAATATGTATTATTGGTGTATAATGTTTACCAACACCTGCTCGTGTGTTCTTATCACTTTTCCAATCAAACGCACGCCTGACTGCCGTAATTATGACGATGTTTCACATGAAACCACCTGTTGCATGTAAATCCTGTTTAGGCTTTGATACTAGGTCATAAATACAATAAATTGAATCACGTTTTTATAATAAAACTAGGGATAATCTTCAACTTAAAAATACTTTGTATCGAACCAAAAATCCACGGTATAAAGAGGCACCGACCTCGTTAAGAATATTGACTCTTTTAATTTATTAGCCTCCCCATTAATTCATCTCGTTAATTTTTCTTTTGCTTGCCATTTTGTACGATCTTAGCAAAGCGTTTGATTGTGTTCAATATTCCTCATTATTACTGGAACTGTACGAATACGATGTACGAGGCAATGCAAGGCAACAGACAAAAAATCTAAAGCTAGGTATGTGCCCGTCCGCATAAGGTTCCTTAGGGATCTGTTTTGGGTTCCTTGCTCTTCAATTTATTTATGAATGATTTTGTACTGCGGATAACACTAACCAAAAAATATTGCTAAGATAGCTTAGCTTCCTCATGGTATTGATGGAATAATTCACGGCAAACGCAATAAAAGGAGAGAGCGTTTGCCGTGAATTATTCCATCAATACCATGATCAAGCTAAGCTATCTTAGCAATATTTTTTGGTTATTGTTCCTAGGCATTTTCTGATGTGTTCTGCGGATAACACCTCTATACATATTTCTGGCAGCGATTCTAATCAAGTTAAGATTGCAGGCAACGCTGAATGCTGCATGCAAATGAATTATGAACGACAATAAAACTAATTTTCTATTATTTCACACTGCTCAGCGCACCCAAAATATTACTTGCGACGTTCATATTGCAACAACTGCACTTTGCTAAGTCCTTGAGGGGACGTGTAAATAAATCTATTGTGGATAAACATTGCGATTATTTTAGATCAAAAGTTTATCTTTTTTTGTTATTTGAAGTCTAATTTGTCTTTGGACATCCTTACTTCTTACTATGAAATTCAACCTCGGCCTCATTGTGGAATTCCTTCCTTCCTTCCTCGAGGCACTTCTTCTGCAGCTAACAATGCTTTTATAGCTCAAAAGAAATTCTTAGAGCCGTTAATAGCATAAAGCTGAGGTAATCATTTGCAACGTTGTAAGTTTGCCAATTGGGTGTTTAGTTGAATTTCATTTTCAACCAAATTTGTGAATTTAAGTGGTTTCAACAAGACAGTGATACATTTCATACAGCAGATGAAACAATAACTCTTCGCCATACCAAATTTCAAATCGAATTATCCCGCAAATTGCTGAGATCAATTGGCCTTCAGGTCGTGTGATTTAAGACCACCTTACTTACTTCAGCAGACCGGGCCTCAATGACCTCAAAGTTAACACATTATTCAGGAATTAGAACCATCTTTATGTGCCAACGTAATAAATAATTTCGCCAAAAGAATAACATCGGGTGAGATGAGTCGAAGTGATTTTTGTGGACAGATTGAAAGATAACAACAGCACTATCAGAGAAATCAAGAAAAAAGTGTTTCTTAACGTAATGCAATGCACGCGATTAGGGTCTTAATTGTCGGAAATACTAACAATATTAAGTGAGTTATATATGCCTTGCGCAGGCTTCACTTCTATTCTATGAGAATGATTAGAGCGATCTGCTATAAAATTGGTTTCGCTTATCCCAACTTAAACCAACTTATCTTATAAAAATAGCAAATACTAAAAAGATGCTTTTACTAACAAATTTTTCTTATTTCACAGAGTCCAACGAGAGCAATATTGCTGTTTTACGAAATGGTCACCTTTTGAACGAAAACTAGCAGCATTAGTAGCGATTCTAATAACAATCATCTTGATGCTGATAATCGCTGTGGTGGTTCTAGCTAGTCGTAGTAGTGAAGCTGATCCAAGACAAGCACCACTATCATCTTAAGATCTACTTTATTGTATATTTTTGTACTTTTTTTATATTATTTTGTATAATGCACTTACATACAGATGTCGCTTACATTTCAAAACTAAGGTCTTCGCTAATTACAGTTTCTCAATTTTAATTCGTTTTCAGCAATGTAAGGAATGGCAATACGAATATATTTTCGTTAAAAATTTAAAGAGCAATATTATATTCAAATAAATTTTTTTTGGAAGATAAGCAACATCCTAATATGCATAAAACATTGTTCCTATAATTGTATTATTAATTTTGTAAGTTATTTATTATTATATTGTTAGTATATTGTTTAATGTGGATGTACTTATTTTTCTGTAGATAATAATGGCCAAGAAAGACATACTATTTATACGTTATCTCTGTATCGCATTCATTTACCCAAATTGATTATCAGATACTATTAGATAAGGAAAATCGAAACAACGTGTATATGTACACCATTTTGTTGTACGTAAATCAAAAATTTGAATAAACGAAATAGTCCAACGTAATTGCAACCGACATCTTCAAGAGATGGTATATTTTGTGAAGAAGCGAAGTTGGAAAATCATCCATCTCGTCGATATGTGGAAACCGATTCAGACCTATAGCTACTCTTAGCCGCCATTTCAGCATCTTAGACCAAAAATTGATACTAGATTACTAGCCAAGGTTACAATCAATGAAGTTATAGAATTTGAGCATTATCCTTCCAATTAAATACTTCAAAAAAGGTTAATATCAACCACACAAAAAATAGTACCGTTCAGTAATACTTAGTCCCAGTGACAGAGCGTGATTGTAAAAAAATATGATACAAATTTGACCCTGATCTTTGAAAAAAGTTATAAAAAGCTAATAGATTATTAAAATATACGCGCACGACATAGCAGTGAATATAATGTGCATAAAAATATTTATTTTTAATGGGTACCTGAACGCCCCCCATCCTTAGTTCGCTTAATTCCTCAAAAGTGTCTATAAATTCTGTAAGATATCGGAATTCTTTAATTTGACTTGAAATTTCTATAATGCAAACAGCAAACAGAAAATCTAAACTTTTATCTTGCATTGTATTTGAAGTTCCTACATTATCTGTTAGATTTCCTAACGAAGCTTTGAAGTCATCTACTATATTTGGCGCTTTATGTAATGAAAGCTTGGTGTTCTCTAGTTTGAAAATAGTATCTAAAAGAATTGAATAATTTTCGGAAATTTGCTCTATTTGAGTATGGATTTCAGTATCTGAAGCCAGCCGCTGGCTTACTGAAGTTGCTTCGGCTTCTTGCGAATTTAAATTTGAGATACAAGGTTTAAGAATGCAAAAATTTCTCATAATATAAAAATGGCTTTAAGCCACGTTCCCCATCTCGTCAATATCGACTGTGGTGGCTGAAAAATGTCTGGACAAGCCTGTTTAAACTCAACGTTTTGGAGATTTAATAAAAACTTTTCTGGTAGAAACTGTTAATTGATCTACTTTTGGATAACTGTTTCTAATAAATTCAGTTACAAGATGACATGCATGAAGTAAACCGGTTTCATGAAACAATTGAGGATGAGATTGTTTTAGTAAGTTTCCAGTTTTACCCATGTTTGAAACGCCATCTGTAACCAATGTTACAAGTTGGGTTACCGATATATTGAACTTCCCAAAGGTATTTATTATAGCTTCTACTATTGTTTCCGCGTTTGTCTTCTGCAATATTGTACTGCGTAAAAGAAGAGGCACGAATGCCATATCGCTTCCTAAAGTGCTCACTAACACATTTAAAATACAATTTTTTCTTGCATCCGTTGCTTCATCCACCGTAAGCCATGTTTCTTTATTTTTTAACTCTGCCTTGATTTGATCCTTGATCTGAACGTGTTTTTCACCCGCGGTAAATTAAACTGTTGTTTTTTGGTCTCTCGAATGCGACTCCACATCGTATAATGACTTTTCCTAAACTTTCTCGTTATAGTCGACAATATGTTATCGATAAGCAGAATTGAGCTTTATCAGAATATTTGATGAACTAAACGCAACATTATAGAACAACACACAAAGAAACAATATAATAAATTCGAAACTTCAATTCCACATTTCTACTTATTCCTTTTATAAATTTCCATGGAAACTCATCGTGTGGATGTTCTATTTTCAGCCCTTCTTGGCATTATTTATTCCAATTTTAGTTAAGGCTATGGTCTACCTAACTCT